>VXBL01000454.1:263843-325616 GCA_013400195.1 Aramus guarauna | reverse complement strand
TTTTTTTTTTTTTTTAACCTCTATCTATCTTGTTCCACCTGAAGAATTGAATTATGTTTTTGGAGTTTTATTCTACAAGGTCTGCGCAGTCATTTGCTACGGCTATCAAACATCTCTGACTAGTGATAGAAAGCCAGAGTGTCCACAAAGTGAGACTGGACAGTCTAATTTACATGTGTAAGTTAATGAGCTGAGAATTAGTCCTTGGTTCTTAAAGTAGAAATGTCCCATTTCAGTTAAGCATCAGCATTAAAATCCTGAACACTGAAGGTCTACCAAGGTAAGCCCAGCCAGGCCAAGGGAAAGTCAAATGTAGCTGTGTTTCAGATGTGTGAGAGCAGCACGACCGCAGATACTAGATGCGACATAGCAACTTGTGGTCGTGAAACAGACAGACTGAGTTCTCCAGCTCATACTGCTGCGTATTACATGTACCATACTTGTCTAATATTAGAGCCATGAGGCACTAATGATTCTTTTCCTCTTGCTTGCAGTACAACAAATCACTTGGTATGTCATATCTATATTCAAATGTATTCCTCACATTTGAATACAGACATAACGCAAATGTTGTTCTTGACAATAAAATGAGGTTATGGAAACTAATAAAGATTTTTTTGTACATACTAGAGAAGCACATTAAATCATCCAATTCCTACAATTGCTTCAAAAAGTTAAATAAGGTATTTTTGAATTATTAAAATACACTGTAGACTATATTAGTGTGATTTGTGTGTCCATTTTCTTTAGTTACTAAGCAGGAGAAAAATCCTTGGGAATTAAGCATAAGAATTAGTCTTCACTGTTATATATTTTCAAACAAAGTAGAGGATTTTATTCAAATCAAAGAGAAAATAAACTATTTGTGATCACCTGTAGCAGTGAGTTAACTCTACTGAATTTCTAATATTTTTATCACAGAAACAAAGAAAACTGTGGCACCTCATTCACAGGGTGGCAGATAGATTCCATTTTTTTTAAGTTGGTTGGAGAAAGTCAGTACTTTTCAGAAAAGGTAAATATGGTAGAGGAGAAATCTTATAAGACTCTACAGGGGGAAGTGCAGTGCCTGGTCTTGGACCAACCCCTTTATATTGAGAGATAAAGCTTTCATTTCAAAATGACAGGACTAGCTGCACTTCTCATATCCTCTCTGGACCGAGCACACCCCAGAGTGCCACAGACCCTGATGCTTTTCCCTTTGCCGGAGCCAAGTCACACAGCTCTGCTCTCAGCCCGGGGCTCTAATTCACAGCAGCAGCCCAAGCTGATCTGGGAAGATCCCATCGGAATATTTTGCTGCAGCTCTTACCTTATACGCTATGAGTGCAAGTGAATCTCATGACTTCAAACAGTATTAAAACAAGCTTTTTCTTCTTTTTTCTTCACAATAGCAAACTGGTTTTAATGCAGAAGAGGGACTTCCCTTTTGATCAATGATTTCCACAAGGCTCCAAGGTCCAGAAACTGTAAAGGCAGCTCTGCGTGTGCAGTGACAGGGAGTCTGGTACTGCTTCTGCACCTCCTGCACACAGAGAGAAGATGCCTGGCTAACTTAGCAAGAACAGGTAGAAACTGAAGTATATAACTGAATTTCTGCATTCGCACATTCAACGGTCTTAAATAAAATCAATATGACTTAGCCCATACATGAAGTAATGACTGTAGAGGGTATGGCCACAGAAAAGAAATACAAAATCTTAGGAGACCTTAGGTAGAATTTGTTGACACATGACCAACTAATAAAAAAAAAAAAAAAAAAAAGTAAACATTTAAAACAAACATTTTAAAAAATATTGAGTGAAATATTTAAGGAAAAAAACAACTCTGGGGATATATGACTTGATAAAAATTGAAGGAAAACAAAAACAAACAAACAAAAAACAACCAGAAAAACCACCCAAAAAACCCAACCCAGTCTTGAAGGTTCATACACCTCCCATTTGATGCAAAAATGATTAGCATTTAGTTGTCCATGATTCTCTCCTACCGGATGATATGTGCTAATAGTCTGTTGTTGCTAAGGGATGTTGCTAAGCAAGGCAAGGCACAGAGGAGGTCAGCCACCTCTTCACTGACAACTTCTAGCATCAATTATTTTCGTGAACTACAGATTTCATTTTTTTTCTGAATGTTCTGCATATTTTTTGACATAAAAGAAGATTTATCACTATAGTACAATCCAAACATGTAAAGACTGAAATCTTCTGCTGGAATTATCTCTTTTTCATTAAAACTTAATTTCTGTTCCTTAGCATTGCTGTGCACTCATCACAAGGTGATAACCATAGCCTGACCTAGTTTTGTTCAGTTCTGAACAAGTTATATGAGAAATTTGTGTATTCTTGGTAAAGAAACATTTTTATTTTGTTTTAAATTATTTTACCAAACACTATTTTATTTCATTTAAAGGATGATAGTTAATTGGCAAAATTAACAGAACAAAGTATTGCCTTTTTAAAAAGCAGAAAATCAAGAGTCATTAAAAAGATATAATAGGAAAACATATGTAAAATAACATTGTATTGGAAGACTAAATACTTTCTTAAATTACATTTATTCTAAAACTGTTACTTTTTGGATCCCAGGTTCAAAAAGGAAGCTTTTACGTTATATGCTTTCAAATGAGTGTCTCAGCTAACAGAATATGTCAATGTGCAACTGAAATGAGTTAGTACCTGTTTCTAAACTCATATCATTAATATAGAGATTTCTTCTTCTGTAAGTTTTTAAATGATGACTGGAATGCTTTATGCTGCCAATTACCATTTCATGAATGAAAGTCAAGAGGATACAGGCTCCCAAATAATTTAAAATGGAAAAAAAAACCACACTAAAATTCTCCCTGGAGTTTGGGGTTGGGGTTTTTTTGTGGGTTTTTTTGGGTTTCGTTGTTGTTGTTGTTGTTGATTGCTATGAGTCATTTGAAGCCTGATATGAGGTGGTTAGGGTCACTGCATTATCATCAAAGTGTTTTTGAGCTGTCCCCTCACCAACCACTTCACTGCACTGTTATGAGCATTACCGTTCTGCAAAAGGTAGACAAGTTTAATGCATGCTGATCAGTGTCAAGTATTAAAACTTGTTTTATCTGCCTTTTAGTTTTTAACAAAACAATGTGAATAGCAAGTTCCTAAGTTTTGTTTCTTCATATCACAGTGTATCTGGCTTTTTCAAACTGTTCTTGGTAATTTCTCTTGTAGTCTAAAGCAGAAATGCTAGTTTAGGTCAACTTGAACTGAAGACACCTTCAAAGGGAACAATGAGAGTTTTGCCTTGTAGAGTATAGAGAAATATCAGAAAGGAAATAACACATTTTTATTTTTCAGTGGTTTAAAGTAATATGTCAAGAAAAATCTTTATTTCCATGATGAGTAGTTAGGCAAAATGACTTGTGATGGGTCATTAGTTTGTTAAGTGGTTCAGGTGAACAGCTGGGTGTTTGCATCTCATAAGGCTCAGTATGTTTAATCCTTAAGGAAAGCAAGTGAGAAAATTCCTGTCTCTCATGTTCTCGTGACAGGATTTTTAGCTGAATTTTCTGAAACACTGTAAATAACATTTCTTTTCTATGGCTTTTTTAATTCTCCATTCTTCATACATGGACACAGGCATGATGCTGAGACTTCTGTTAGTACTACTTCTATTACATTCATATTCATATCAGTATTAACTTTCCTACCAATGAATAATGACATTAATTGATTTTGATCAGGTGCAACACGTCATAGCAATCCTTAATGGTACCACATGAGCATTGAAGAATTGAACTGCAGTATACCCAGCCCAAGAAATCATTTTTTATCAGTTTCATCCAAAGGACAAATTATAATGATGGTTACCTATGAATCATAGAATCATAGAATCATAGAATCATCTCGGTTGGAAAAGACCTTTAAGATCATCAAGTCCAACCACTAACCTAACCTTGCCATCCCATAACCACTAAACCATGTCCTCAAGTACCTCATCTATCCTTCTTTTAAATACCTCCAGGGACGGGGACTCAACCACCTCCCTGGGCAGCCCATTCCAGAGCCTGACAACCCTTTCTGTGAAGAAATTTTTCCTAATGTCTAACCTAAACCTGCCCTGGCGCAACTTTAGACCATTCCCCCTGGTCCTATCGCTTGTTACCAGGGAGAAGAGGCCGACCCCCACCTCACTACAACCTCCTTTCAGGTAGTTGTAGAGGGCGATAAGGTCTCCCCTCAGCCTCCTCTTCTCCAGGCAAGGTGATGAAGGTGATGATCTTCAAGTCTCTAAAAGGTTTCATGCTTTTAGAAAGCATTATTTATCTTAAATTCTTGTTAAGTTTCACATAGAATAAAATGCATGTCTCCAGAGAGGACTGGATCAACACATATCTACCATTTAGGATTTATCCTTTTCTGATGGTTTAAATGGGATTTTGTTGCTTGTTTTTACTCTGTGTAGATGTGTGCTTGTACTGAATTTCCCAGATCACAGTTGAGAAACTTTTTATTTTTGACAGCTAATTAGATTTTTCAATGTCAGTGGTAGGCTGCATATTAATAGCCTGCAATGCCATGGAAAAAAAAATAAAAAAATCTTACAGTCACAATCTGCATGCAGTGAAGTTATAAATCAAATTGAAATTATAAGCAATAGGTTCTCCATCTCTTCCTAAAAAAAATCTTAATATATTAATTGCAAAAGATTTACCAGATACAGAACTGGGTGAGCAAAATATATCTTTCCTTTAGAAAAGAAATACATTTTCTTTAATCTTACACAAACTAATGAAGTTCCAAAAGGATTGATATTACCTTGTTTCCTTTGCTTTTACAAGTATGGACATTCCAGAGAAAAATTAAGACATAAAGAAATAATAGCAAGCAAACAACAACAGAATGTGTTGCAAAGAGCAGAAACACGCACTTAGCTTAGTCCTACTGCAATCTCTCACACTGTTTGTCACAGAAAAACAAATCAAGGCAAATCAGATTTTAGATTTGTGACAGAGTACTCAGGAAGGGAACCCACTGTCCAGTGAGGAAAGGAATCAAGTCCTAAGTGAATAAAGAAATAAAGTGGCCCCCAAAGAATTGACGGATACTCAGTGCTTTGTTTGGACCTTTAATTAAAAGAATGGGGCAGCACTACTTCATCCAAAGGAGAGCTCTGCTGAGAAAGCTGGGACAACAGTCAAATCTGTCATAAACATCATAAGTATCTTATGTAATCAAGTTGAAAAAAAAGTAAGTTTATACTGAATATATTTTTTTCTTTAAACTAGATTTCATAGAATTATTTTTTTTTTCCTAAATATGCTCAAATGAAAAAAATCTGTTAAAATCTAAAGTACATGCTACTTTTCTGTTATGTCTAGTCCCCATTCCCTTCTCTGGTCAGCAGCCTTCCTCCAAACTAGTACACTACAGCCAGGAAACAAACACAATGTATTGTCTTTTTGAAAGGTGTGAGAAACGTATTCTAACCAACAGCCTCATTGGAAATTTGAGATGCCCATATTTAATTCCCAAAACACAGTGAAAAGACAGGGTTTCAGAAGCGAAATGTTCACCTATCTTATGTCTTGGCCATTTAAAGCAATCTTCTGGAGAGACTTTATTTTTGCTATTTAAAAAAAAAGGATCCCCTTTAAGTAGCCAGGTTCTTCCCTGTTGTTGGTTTGGTTTTTGTTTTTTTTCATGACTCTCACTCTTGCACTGTATTGTTTTCATGGAAACAATATGGTTTTTATCTTTCAGTTCCTGAAGTAGGAGATGCTGCTTTTCTACCACATTTAAGAGACTATACAGTATGATAAAATGCTAATAGAGCTATATGCATTAATATTTTTAACTGTAAAATAATCATAATAATAATAACGTTAATGAAAAAGAGATGGGGAAGGATTGCAATTGTCATCTTGTACTACTGCTAGTAGGGCTCACTCCTGTGAAGAGCAGAAGATTGAGTTACTTGCAGAAGCTGACACACTGGAAGAAAATTGCAAATACAGTAGTGGCATTTCTGACATTTCTGTGAAGAAGGGAACTGTCTGTGCTTAATGTAGACAAAAAAAATAAATAAAAAAAGCAGCACAAGAGGCAGTATTAGAAAACTCTATACACCCACACACATACATACACACCCCTCCCTCCCGAAAAACCCACAAAGTAGTAGTGAAGTATGGAAAAGGGCAAAACTGTCCTTTGCTTTTTCCAAAAAGGATGAGTAAAGTATAAAACACCCGAAGCACTTGATAGTCTTTCTTCTTTTTGGTTTGCTCTTAAAAGCTTTTCTCTTATGATACAAACATCCCCTAGGACAGGCTTGCAGACAGGCAGCCCACACAGACATCTCCCTGAAAAGAACTGACTCAGTAGTTCCTAACAACAGAGATGTGCTATGAGATAATTACATGTAGGAGATATGACTGTTCAAAATCTCACCTGAGGGTTTTAGTTGCTGTCTTCATTTTGAAGGAAATAATGGTAATCCCACCTTCGTAAGACTATTCTCTCATTTAAGCTATCCACTTATCTAACAAAATCATTTTGACATAGTATCATGATTTATAAACGTAAGGAAATTGTGCCACTGGTAGATGTTTGTTAGCTTTGCTAAGATGGCATCAACTTTAATATTCCAGGAAGCCCATTTTCTTGGTATTTTAGAAATGCCCCTTTGGCTTAAAGCTTTCTGATTAAATTTATACAAGACAAATACTTTTTAAATAATATTTTCAAATGTTTTTCAGCATTTGATTTTTTAGGGTTTTGGAAGGGAAGTTTAGATCAATTTGCTGTGACAGCATTTATCATATTTAAGATACCAATATCTTAAATACCAGTATATAAAGATACATGTTTCCAAAGATATTGGCTGTTTGATTATCAGATAGTTTCTAAAGTAATTTCCACTAAGCTGTGGAAAACATATGGGTACATTCTTTTAAGAAATACTTATTTCTCGTAATGGGCCTAAAATATCTATTCCTTGTCTTCACCTGTTTTGGTTTTTTTTTTCAAGTTTTGTTTTTATTTTTCACTATCCTTTTCTGTTATTAATTGACAATAAATTAACCTAAATTCCCCAAGTCCAGTGATGGTAATTGGTAAGTGATCTCCCTGTCCTTGACCCATGAGCTTTTTGTCATATTTTGTCCCCCTGTCCTGCTGAGGAGGAGGAGTAGGAGAGCAGTTTGGTGGGCACCTGGCAGTCAGCCAAGGTCAACCCATCACAAATGTTTATATTTTTTTGAAACACAAAAATACACTTTCTAATGCAGTAGCACTAGGATGTGATTCCTACCCCAAAGAATTTACAATGAAATGCACGAAACAATTACATAGACCACACTAGAAGAATATGGAAAAAAAAAAAAAAAGATTAATAAAGAGGGGTTTTTCTTTTATTTTTTTTATCATCTTACAGGAGACAAAGCTAGTCCCAAATATGATACAGCCAAAATGTGTTTCTATTGACAGTGTTTAAGGCAGTGATCCAAAGCCTGGAGATAAAACTTTATTGTACAGTCTTTTGAAACAGTGAATTAACCTGCCATCTACACAGAAAGGAAGAGAATAGGTGCCAAATCATTCCATAGTTGGAGACCTCCCAGTGCCAGGAGCTTCACCACCCAGCAAAGAGAAGCCACTGCCTGAGGGCTCTCCAGTTTGCAGGCTGCAGGAGGGGCTCTGTCAGGGATGAGCAGGTAATCCCCCTGATCTACTGAGAAGACATCAAGTGGTAGAGCAAAGGCCTCCCCTGTGGCATCGTGCTAACAAAAAATCAATGATGTGGTCTCTATGAGTCAGTGACCAGCTGGAACAGACTCACCTGGTGCAGCGTCTCCAAATGTCACAAAGTGTTGCTGGTCCATGTGGCTAGTGCACACTTCCCTCATGAAAACTAGACCCAGCCAACCTTCATGGAAGTCCCCCATTAACTTTGATTCACACATAGAAAGGAGGAGAAAAATAGAACTTGAATTCCGTACCACTGTCATGCTAATCCATGTTGGATTGGATTGGGTGGGCCTGAAATGGTGATACAATTCACTAGCTGGGTTGGCTTTTTTTACAGCTGGGATTAGAACGATCACTTTTTAGAATCAAAAGTGTTAAAAGGAAAACAAAAAATAAAAGAAATTCCACAACAAAAGTAAACTTTTTCATTTTTCAGTGACTCTAGTGAATTATGCATTATTCCTTTTTTAAGGTGCAAGGTGTCTTAAAGAAGAGTTTTAAAAGTTAGCAATTGAATTTACAGGTTGCATTGTCACCTTCAAGGATTATATAGCTATTTTAGTCTAAATCTTGATGAAAAAGAATTAATTCTGAATGTATAATCCATAAACAAAATTCTTTACAAACAATTACATATTGTCTAGGAAAAGCTGTGATTATGGACAACTCTTGCCTCAAATTACAGTCAGACACTTTTTTTTATCACCAGGGTTTGAGTCTATTGTTTAGGGTACTAATCTTTGAATTAACGGCTGGATTTCTTCTAAAAAACCCACATCTAATACCAAATATTTTTCATGAAATATTATTACATATTTCATGAGGAAATACAAAAAATGCCTGCATATTTCTAGTTCGGATTAAAATTCTCTACAAACTTGACCTTGTCATAATGTCATGATACTTGTTTTCAGTACCTATGCTACTTATCTTGGCATAAACACTAACCCAACCATATCAAGCCAAATTAACACCCAAAAGATAAGTGAAATTATTCCTGTACATAGGACCTCTATAATTTATAAATTAAGACCACTTATAACTCAAACCACAGTCTTAATCATTTTTTTCACAAGGAACAACTAGAAGTAAATTCCTGCCAAGGCAACCAGAACTCTTTTTAACAAACAAGTAACTTTGCCCCTCTCAAACTGACTAAATTTCAGAGTCTTTTTCATTTTATCATTGCATCATAATATACACTACAGCATATGTGAGAACATCCCCTTACAATTCAGTGTCTGTTGCCTAAATTGCAATCTGGTATCATTTTTGTCTGATTTTCAAACACATTAACAGTTACTGTGTTACATACCTAACATTTTCTAACACCTTTACTCATTTCATATGGTACTTACAAACTACACAAAAGTGTGATGGTTGTATTGTAATATGTGGGTGGAATCAAGTGCTCAGTATATATCTGTACCATAGCAGTTGGTAAAATATCTGGTACCACAGTACCTGACATAAGCGTCACAAAAGAATACTTGCCCAGTTATAAAGTTTGTTAACTAAAATTTCTGTTTATCTCATGCTTTTATTTTGAAATGTCCAGTATACATGACAGCGAGACAATAAATTATTCATTTGTTAAGCCAAAGATTGAACAGCCTAGGCATTTTTGTTCTACTACAGTAATTAGGAGAGCAAGATCAAGGGGGAAAAAAAAAAAGAAAAGTATTTCTGTGTGTTTGTCTGGGTACATTTTACCTGACAAGTCAAAATGTCTAAAGCACAGAAGACTGTGTGCATGAGATTAAAACTATTTTATTGGTATGGATCATGATATAAATAGAGAAGAACATTTGAGAAAATATTGGTTTTCTGCTAAAAACTTTAATAATTTATTTCTCTAATGCCAATTATAATCAGGCATGGAAAAAAAACTTAAGGTTCGCTTTAATTTAGGGTGCACATAGCGTATCATACCAAAGGTGTTTCTTACAAGGAGTTGTAAGAAAGGAAAAATACATAAATCAAACCTGATTACAGAGAAAATAATACATCTAACAGCACTTATATGTAACATTAATATTTAGTATTATATATCAAACTATAAGTCCTATTATCAGTTTCATGAGGGCAGATATTCTGTATGTATGCAGCTAAATATTATGATCCACAGATGACATAATTAGGCCTCTTTGTCTGTATGATAGAAAAATGGGCATAATGATAATTAAAGATACAGGTAAAAACACTGGTCTGCTTGATGAAAGCCATTTTAGTTGAAATATGGTAATACTTACAACATGTACTACAGGTTATGGCATGCTTTTGTGTCTGAACCCAAACCCATCGCAGTCAGCAGGACAAAACAGTCTGTATTGTCAGAAATTATCATTTTCACTGAGAATGGGATTATACTCAACTGTGGAGAAAATATTCCAGAAAAGTCAAAATGAGAAAAACTGTGTGGTTATTTACGCATATGCATACATAGCTATATAAACAGCAAAACGAGGCGTTTCCCCTTCCTCCTCTGACCTCAGTGTTCCCTATCTTCTTCCTCTCTCCATCTGGCGCTTTGCCCTTTCTTACCCCGGCTTTCCCTGAGGCGCCGCCATGGTGGCTGCGGGGCCCAGCCGTGCCCTGCGGTGGGTGGGTTGGAGCCGGCTGGAACCGGCTGTGTCCGGCACCGGGCAGCCCCGGCCCCTCCTCACACAGGGCCCTGCAGCCCCTGAGAGACCCTGGGCACCCACACCACCTGTGTAAGTATTAAAACAGTATATGTGTCTTTTTGCTCTCCTTTGACATACATAGATACACAGATAGGGTCTGTTCTTCACATAAATATATGCAAGAAAAAAAGAAAAGGAAAAGAAATGAGCATAAAATGCACACACCAGGAGAATTCTCATCCCACAGAAATACATACACAGAGTAATTTACAACTTGAAAACGTAAACATGAAAAAGATAGATGGATACTCATTGAACTTATTTCACGTCATAGCCTGATCAGTGACATCTGTCAGCCAAACTGATGAGGTTTTATGTTTTTATAGTCTGATTCTGTATCCTACGTATTTGTACATGGCAACAGTTTAGGTGCCTGGGCAAAAAAGGTTCCAGTTCCTTGTCAAACATATGCCTTTAGTAAAGGTTTATTTCATATATGAACAAGGTGTGAAATTAAGAGTTCTGTTGAAAGAGATCACTCCAGGTGATTAGCTCCATAAATTCCCTTTTTAACAGAACATATTTCATCCTCTCAAAGTCAGAACAAAGCTAAAATGTCCTACCAAAATGCCTCACTGGTATTTTGCACTTTATGAACTGTCAATGTGATATAATGTAAAATCAGAAACACATATATAACTATATCACAATCCAGTGGGATGGAAAATCTGCAGAGAAAGCACTGGAAAAAAAGAGAGAAAATGACAGGAAATATAAAATTGAATGAAGTATGTAACTGGCAATTTTTGCTGTTGACCCAAGCCTATTTCTCTACCTTTCTCTAAAATTAAAAGGAAGTTTGTTATTGATAATAATTTCCCATCCCACACAGCTCCCCGCTGGATGCCACAGACTGGCATTAAACAGGATGTCTGGGATCTCCTGGAAGTCAAGAGACCTCGCGTTGCTCTGACAGCACAGAGCTAGAAAGCTGCTCCCTCTCTCCACATGGCGACTCCTCATGGCCCAAGGGTTTGCCACCCGGTAAAAACAGACCTCAAAGCCAGCTGCTGGAGTACAAGTGCTCTCCAGGCACTTTTACAGGGGGCTGTGTCGAGGAAAGCTAAGTGTATTGGCAAAGTATCGCCATTTGTTTTCTAGGAGATGGCTCTAGCTCATATACTTCATATGCTGCTTTAAACTCTGCCAAGCCCCAAGGTCACTGTAACACTGGCACTGTAATCTGTGAGCCATAACTAACTCCTCTGCGGTCCTGCTCTGCTGCACCCAGCAGATATCAGGTGAAGTAAAAAATCTGTCCCCACATTTAGGCAGCATAATCTTCATGTCAGTAAGTAGAAAGATTTTCTGAAATATGGTAACATTTAAATTCTTAAGGCAGAGTTAAGCATACTCCCTTATAATTCCCTGAAATAAAAGTTCATATATCCTTCTTTCTTAGGAAAAAAAAAATAAATAAATTTCCCTCTCTCTTCCAACTGCACAGCCTTGTATGTCCTTTTATAACTCAGGAGACAGAAATAATATTAATTCTTTCTGATGGTAGACTATACTATTCTAGACTATAAGACAAAATATGTGGTCATTTTTCCTCAGCCTTCATTTACTCCTAACTGTACTTTTCCCTAACAGGAAAAGAATATAAGGCCAGACTGAATGTCTTTACAAGATGAGCAAATGTGGATAACATTTCACATTGTCATGGTCATTTATGCTGATCTAAAGCCAGATTCATTCCATGGTCTGTAGTGAGGTGACACCAGTCTCTGGAATTCCAGCTGAGCACAGACTGTCAAAGAAGGGCAGGACTGGGAAGGGAGGTAGTGGGGCAAGACACATCTAGAGGCTTTAAGAGCAAGGAAATAATGAAACAGATTGACATCGGACTGGGGGAAGAAAAAACCAAACTACTAGAGGTTTAAGCAATTTTTTCATTTAAAGGATTCATTTTGTTCCTGGGGAAAAAAAAAATCAATCTGCTTTTAAATAACAAAAAAAATCTCTTTCTGTAGTATTTTCTACCTGACTTATAGAAGCATTGCAAGAACTTAGTTTGGGAAGATTCCTAGCTAAATTTGCAAACCAGAAGTGCATAGACAGTTTCAGATAAGCTTTACAAAAAATCTCCAAACTTGTCATGAGGTTTACCTGAACTGAAGGTCTGAATAATTACTTATTTCTCTAGCTTATTTACAAAAGTAGAAAACAGCTTTTCTACCTGTACAATTTATGAAAGATTTTGAAAATCCTTATTTGTATTTTAGAGAAGTCAAATGAAAAACAAGTCTTAGATTTGTGTTTTAGAATGTAATTGTAGCTCTACAAACATCAAACTGAATTATATCGTGAAGAAAACATGTCTTGTTTTTCACATCAAAACCTGATGAAACCTGGCATCAGAGTTTCAACATGCTTATCTGTTAGATATCATTTGTAAGACAAACTCTTTTTGTTCTGTGTAGAGCTACTTGCAATCCAGAAATAATTTTTATTGAGAACATCAACAAACATTGAAACATAATCACAACTCTAGCTGATATTATTTTCTTTCATTGGATTTCTTCCTATCACATAACTCAAAATCAAACATTTCTCTTCACATGTGTATAGATGTATGTTTATGTATAGCACATGTTTATTAATAAAAAAATAAGCAAATAAAAATCTTGTCAACAAGGCTGAATTTTCCCTTGCAAAGGTAACTCTTACGCACATGTGTGCACATACACACATACACATAGTTCTCAAAATTTCAAAGATTTACCAAATCTGTAGTTGGTCAAAAATGAAAAATCATGAAAGAGAAAAATATTTGAGCACTTTTTCATTTGCCTGTGTTGATGTACATAGGTTATTGTTGATGATTCATTTCATTCACTCTATATTTTGAAACATGTAATAGTCTGCTATGTCATCTGCTATATAATTTCTCAGCATGTGGACAAATCTATAACTGAAATTTAGGAACATGAACTGGATCATTCTTACGTAAACTAAAACATTCTGAAAAATAACATCACACTATGTAATCTAGTGACAAATAATACTCCATGCTGTCCATGAATAAAAACATCCAAAGCAATGTGACTAGCTCATTACAATATGTTAATAATATTGTATAAAATAAGGACAATATAACATAAAAAAATAGAGTTTAGTTTTATTTTTCAAATCAAGGCCAGGTATTTTTCAAGCTTTTGTGGCATAAAGCAAGCAAAGATTTGTTACGTTTCCAAATGCTAAAGCACTTTGGGTTCCTGTCTGGATTAAAAAAAACCAAAACAACCAAACAAAAAAACCCACCAAAACAAACAAAAAAACCCACAACCAACCTTCTAGAAGTTACCTGTAGTGCATGGCTTTAATCCACTAGCTAACCTAAACACAACTTTCCCTGGGTCAAAGAAAAGAAGATCCAAAAGTTTCATGTTGACTCAAAGTCACAGCCATTCCCTGAAACTCTTCGTACTTTTTCTCCTTAGTAAAGCCTTTGACACCGTTTCCCATAGCATTCTCTTGGAGAAACTGGCTGCTCATGGCTTGATCGGGTATATCTTTGCTGGGTAAAAAACTGTCTGGATGGCCTGGCCCACAGAGTTGTGGTGAATAGAGTTAACTCCAGTTGGTGGCCGGTCACAAGTGGTGTTCCGCAGAGCTCAGTGTTAGGGCCAGTTCTCTTTAATATCTTTATCAATGATCTGGATGAGGGGATTGAGTGCACCCTCAGTAAATTTGCAGATTACACCAAGTTGAGCGGGGGTGTTGATCTGCTTGAGGGTAGGAAGGCTGTGCAGAGGGATCTGGACAGGCTGGATTGATGGGTCAAGGCTTCATCAATGCTCAGTGACAGGTCCTGCACTTGGGCCACAACAGCCCCATGCAGTGCTACAGGCTTGGGGATGAGTGTCTGGAAAACTGGTGGAAAAAGACCTGGGGTGTTGGTCAACAGGTGGCTGAACCTCAGCCAGCAGTGTGCCCAGGTGGCCAGGAAGGCCAACAGCATCCTGGCTTGTGTCAGAAATAGTGTGACTACCAGGACTAGAGAAGTGATCGTCCCCCTGTAGTTGGCACTGCTGAAGCTGCACCTTGAGTACTGTGTTCAGTTTTGGACATGTCACTACAAGAAAGACATTGAGGTGCTGGAGCGTGTCCAAAGAAGGGCAACAAAGCTGGTGAAGGGTCTAGAGAACAGATCTTATGCGGAGCAGCTGAGTGAACTGGGGTTGTTTAGTCTGGAGAAAAAGCAGCTGAGGGGAGACCTTATCGGTCTCTACAGCTACCTGAAAGGAGGTTGTAGCCAGATGGAAGTCGGTGTCTTCTCCCAGGTAGCAAGTGATAGGGCAAGAGGAAGCATCCTCAAGTTGAGCCAGAGGAGGTTTAGATTGGATATTAGCAGAAATTTATTCACTTAAAGGGTTATCAATCATTAGAACAGGTTGCTCAGGGAAGGGATTGAGTCACTATCCCTGGAGGTATTTAAAAGACATGTAGATGTGGCACTTAGGGACATGGTTTAGCGGTAGAGTTGGTACTGTTAGGTTTATGGTTGAACTCAGTAATCTTAAAGGTCTCTTCCAACTTAAATGATTTTAAGAATCTATGATTCTAAAATAGCAATGGCTCTCAGAGTTCTCATGGAGCTGGCTACACTAATATTTGTCTTTAAAGTCTGGATATGAGTAAGACTTCTTGTCTCAATTAAAAATCCATGTGGACATAGGAAAACATGAGTAAATATCAGCTGAAAACCTGAATTTTGCAAGCAAAAGGACTTTTTATCATTTCTGTTCTCTCAGATTTTTTTCTTCCGCTTTAAAAGTGCTGAGATCTGAATTTATACTCCAATACATAGTAATCACTAAGAAGCAACAGTAGAACAAAGTAGAAGATGAAGAGCATACACACATAGATACATGCACTTGTAATGTCTATTCTATAACAAAAATTGGGATGAATCATGTGGACAAGTCTACTGAAAAGGTTTATATATATAAAGTGACATTCTTAAATGCCCTTCTTTACTTTCATGAGTCCCTGCAGCAATTCAGATACCTTCTCCCTTTCCCAGAGTCAGCCATCCTAAGTTGCAGATCTTTTAGCTCTGTTCATGTCTTTTATTCCTTTTTACTTGCATTTGTTGCCTCTGTTGTCGGGATCTGGCATGTTTATAACCTTTTCATTATTTCATAATAAAGACACAAGATTTTGACCTTCCAGCATTCTTCTTGCTTTTACGGAGCAGTTTTGACGACATTTTCAAATAAATGTTCAGGGAGTTTAACTTCAGTGCAGTGAATTGCTTACCTGTTGGCTAAAGAGGAAACTCAGGCTCCTAACTTTCCTCATCCAGCTGCAGTGTATTTCAGATGGTCAAATAGCCTAAAATTTGAATAATTAGAACTGTTCATCAGCAGCATCAGTATTCAAATGTTGTTAAATACATGCATGATATTCAATTAGAGTCTTCGTATCAACAGAGAAATTCAAATACCAGTAGTTATAAATCTTTTTAAAAAATCCCTTTTACCTTCCAGCATAAAAAGCATTTTTTCAGTATTACGAATTGTGAGAGAAATACATGGTACTGAAGAAATGAGAGTGTTCCTCAGGAGCTAAACCCAGCAACATCTGCAAGTATTACAGTATTAGTAAGTATTAGGTTTTGGCCCTAATTATGCCAAATTTAGAATTTTTGATATGCTACTTAAAAATAATACTGATCTATCATTCTTGTTCCTTCCTAAGAGAGTAAATTACAAATTTTTGCTTAATTTAATTATGTCTGATCTTCATTCCCTTCCTTTATTCTGTAGAGCTTCAGGTGACAATTATATTAAAAAGACTTTACTAAAACTCTCAGACATGCTCACTTGCTAGTGTAATTTAAATACCAAAGTCAGATTGTACTTCCAACTTTTAGGTCAATTTCTATGTGGACTTCTACTGAAAAGTCAGGGGTTACAATATGAAACATAGGTGCATAGTGATCTCATTAAAAGCTTTCATATAGCATGTATTGTTGACTTTCTTTGCTTCAAATCTCTTCATATCTTGTGGTAGTGTATTTTGCACCATTGGCAGATGACAGAATAAATACAGAATAAGTGAGGTAGTCTGTAGTGTTTGTGATATCTAGTGAAATTGTCTGTATGATATTTTCATAAATCTCAGCTCTAGACTATTTCATGCTATTATTAGACTACTTGTAAGATGGTGGCGATTACTATGAATGACATTGTCATTTTTCTACTCCATTGTGATACCTAACAATCCAAATATGAAAGCAGAAAAAATTACTGATTTGTGAGCTTGACATTTTGACTTGGCACTCTAAGGCCAAAAAGTAGAATATTTCTGAAGCTCATTGACATTTTATTTCATCTTAAGCAGTCAGGCCTTTCTGTTTTTCAGAAGACCTGTTCTTAATTGCATAGATAGTAAAATGGCTTGATTTTTTTGGATGGAAGGATTTACATCACTGAAGCAGGAAGGACAGAAAATCTGTTCCTGCTGAAAGCAGTGATAATTCTACATTAACTATAAAGGAAGCAGGTTGGGGGTTTGAAGCATGATGAATCTTGGCCCAATGTTGTTCAAGTACAATGAAATCGCTTAAGGAAAAAAACTCCCCCCACACACACACACACTCTTAAACAAAGAGCTAAACAGCCCTGAAGACATACTTCAGACATAAAGCCTTCTAGCAAGAGTCTCTCTCCTCTCTGTTGACTATGGAAGGAGCTTGTGGAAATTAGTGAGCAGGACAACATTCATAAAGTTGGAGGATAACTTTCTTCTCTCACCAACCCAGGAGCAAAACTGAAGAAAAGAAAAAAGATTAGAGGTAGTTGAAAGTTCCTCACTAGGCTTCACACCCTGGGATGCTCTTTTCACAGCTACAGAAATTCTCAAAATCATTGAGTGATAGTGCATGTAATACATCTCATGTCCCTTCTATGTTTTATGACATAATTATGAACTGGCTTGATTTATTCAGGACTTTAAAGTCTGCCTGCGGGGGCTCTAACTCTCTTGCAACACAAAATGTCCTAAATTAAGCTCGATCACCTATTTAAGAATTTTCAATGCAGATATGGAAATCCAGATGCTATCAAACCCACAGCTTTAGTGCCAGTGCTCACTCTGCCTGTTCTCAGTGTGCCAACCTTACTGAAATGGTCCATGGTCTGAGATGAGTGATGAACATTTCTGGTCAATGAGTGAACTTTTCTGCAAGATCTTTCCATTTGCATGTTTCCGTGTTACAGATGATGAACAATATGGTCTTCCATCATTACATTTATGTAGGACACCTTATAAAAATCAGTAATTCAGATTCACAGTTTTAATATGTTTACATGTTGTGAGAGCCCGAACTTTCCTGAAGTGAGTAATGGCACTCAGTGTTCACTACGCATACTTTTTCATATTTACAGTATTTTGGACCTTTGAAAAACATGTTGTCTGAAGTGCCATTTATTACAGACAGTTGAAAGGGAGGGAAAAATGAAAAAAACAAGTAATGTCATTCATTCTTAGGCCCTGCAACAATACCATCTGTACACATTTTCAAAATGCACACCTCTCCAGTACATTTACACTGTTGCTACAGCTAAACCACCCATTTGGGGATATTTTGACAGTAACTGATTTACAGCTAACAGAACCAGGCAGTACTTTACAAGGCTTTTCCAAATATTAACATGAAATGTATTTTAGTTACTACTGCAGTTTTCCTTTTAGGCAGGTTAGCACAAAGAGTCAAAGCTAAATTAGCTTCAGGAACTTGGTCTAGAGGGGCTAGGAGGTGATCCCAGTGTGGATGTATGACAGCATGTTAAGAAAGGGTAAACTGATTGTGAACATAAAGCAGATTTCAATGGCAAGCATCCCTGCTGTCTTGGGAAAGAAAATTTTAAGGCCACACTTTATCATCTTAGCTTATTTTGTTTTATCCTTGTCTGAAATCCAGTTTAAAAACACAGTAAAGAAACATTAAGCACTTTCTATGTTAGCAGAAAGTCTGTGTTAACATAAAGTACTGTTTGCAGTTCTGGGCATCCCAGTACAAGAGAGACACAGGCATGCTGGAGAGAGTACAACAACAAAGGGCCACAAAGATGACCGAGGGACTAGAGCATCTCTCCTGTGAGGAGAGGCCGAGACAGCTGGGACTATTCAGCCTGGAGAGGGCTGGGGATGGGAACCCATCGGTATATTTAAATATCTGTAAGGAGGGTGTAAAGAAGACTGAGCCAGGCTCCTCTTGGTGGTGCTCAGTCACAGGACAAGACATACTGGGCATACAGGGCATAAATTGAAACACAGGAGGTTCCATTTGAGCATTAGGAAACTTTTTTTTTTTTTTTTTTTTTAACCTTGTGAGAGTGTCTGAGCAGTGATACAGGTTGCCCAGGGGGTTATGAAGTCTTCATCTCTGGAGATATTCAAAAGCCATCTGGACTGGTCTTGGGGCAGTAACTCTAGACACTAGGTGGCCCTGCTTGAGCAGGGTGCTTGGGCCAGAGGATGTCCAGAGGTCCCTTCCAACCTCAACCGGGTTTTGGTTCTGTGATTCTGTGAAATGCTATGGAATCAAACTAGTCTGTGCTAATTCCTGGTAATGCCTTTTTTCCTGTTTTAAAGAACTTAGAACTAATACATTGCTCTTTGAGCAGAAAGTTGTCATTTTCACAGACTGCTCAAAATTCCTTCTTCATCTTTCAAAGAAAACAAAAGAAGATAGTGGCCCTAAAGTCATATAAGCTTGGCATTACAAACTTTTTACTTTCTATGTAGTCCTAAAGAAAAAGTGGGGTTTGGTACCAATCTCACTGTGAGGACACAAGAAACTTCTATTTGATAATAGTGAAACCATTGGCCAATAAAGACTAGTGAACATTTCTCATTTGTTAATTTAAGAGATGTAAGGCATTAGGTTTCTCATAACAGGGGATGGCAATACACACACAAAAAAGTAATTTTGTTTAAAAACATTATGCTTCACATAGAACTCAAATGGAATTAGTCCTTGGATAAAAAACCTTGGCACATTTTGTATAACGAGGCTTCTCAAAGGCCATCAGCCTGAAGGTCCTAAGTATAGCTGCCCAAGGCTTGACTTGGGATGGGCAATCTAGTACAAAACTGGTGGGAAAGAGGGAAAGTTTTGAAGCTTCCCTGGCAGGGTTAATACTATCAGATCCCTACCAGTTTAAACAATAACGTCTGTGCAAACCATTTGCTTGTGCATTTTTAAATGGAAAAAAAAAAAATCATATCAGAAAATTTTTAAACATCTTTGTTTCCCTCTTTTCCTTCCTGGAAATTACAAAACAGTGAATGCTTCTGACTCAAGCAAAGCAAAGTAAATTACCTCTCAGAAAAACATACGGCTTTGCAAATAAATGTCTTCAAATATTTTAAGATATAGGCTGCAAAGAATTGAAAAGAGCCACATGTAGTGTATAGTTTATGCCTTCAGTTCCACAGCAGCATCAGTATAAAATCTGAGCTAGTATTTTAAACCAGCAATTGTGACAAAGTCTAGAAATAACATATTAGATCCCATGTGCATCCATTGTACATTCAACTGGCTGCAAACAACATCAGCACATTTACAAAAGCATTGAAGAAGTATTATTTCACACTATTTTTTTTCTTTGCATTTTAATGATTGGAATATAAAATTTCGATGGCTTTATCTCCTGTTGACATGTAATGTTTGAGATGTGACAGCAAACTATGGGGATTTTCTCATAGTAAAATCCTTCTGTAACTTTGTAATGCTACATTAAACTTTATTATAAATTCTTTTATTTACACTTTATATAATTTGGCTTCTTTGTCTTATTTTTAATTCCTTTTAAGTGTTGGTCATTTTCATTTGCAATTTTTTGAGATACTATGAATTTATACTAAAATAAAAGATTCATAATTCACTGAAACAAGCTAAACAGGCATGTTCTTGATCTTATTTATATTCCAAAAGTTTTTCTCTGTTATTCTGCTGATGACTTGCTCTTCATAGTCATTTTGTTATCATTCATTTCTTTCTTTTACACATAATCATACAAAGAAGTCAGTATTTCAAGGAATTAAATACCTATGTTTACAATTTGTGAAGGACTGTTGGGTTTGGAGGTGAGGGTGGCGTTCAGTATACTTAACTTGCATATGAGAAAAAACACAGAACCTGCAGTTCATTCTCTCCATGTTCATGTAATTTAGATTAAGATTTCCACATAATGAACTTTAATATGGCATTCTTTTATCAGCTACTCAACATTGCCTGCAATTTACAATGTACTCTTGCACCAAGAAAAGAAATAAATACAAAGTAACGTATAGCGTAAGAAACAGATCAAGTGACAACTGATCCAATATTAAAACTTCCAAAAAGGCTCAAGAAGCAGTTCATATTAAAAGCTCCTACATATTGTATAATATTATCCCTACAGCTTTACATTGGGCACCTATGGTTTTTAAACACAACATGAGCAACTTTTCAAAACACACTTAGGTCATATGTTTCCCATTAATCTCCCCAAATATCTGTCTTTATCTTTCAATGTCCTTTTAGACACTCCTCCCCTCCTATAACACATGCAGCATTAATAGAAATAGTTCAACAAACTATGGAACTACCCAAGCAAGTCATGCTGAGGCCAGCAGATCCTGACTCAGGAACCCAGGGATTTAAATCAGAGGACAGGAAGATTTTACAGTCAGGCAAATGCTAAAACCGCCCTTTCCTTTGGCAGCTGCACTAGAAGACCTTGACGTTCTTAAGGAGCAAATGAGGAACACATGAGTGAAGATTGTTCTATTATATCTCAGTGGTTGTTTCCAGAATCAGTTTAGTCTGTTGCTTTTGAAGAACTGCTCTGTTCACAGTTGTACTCCTGTAAGTACTGGTTGTGCACTATGCATTTATCTTATATAGTTTCATCCAATGTTTTTTCAGCCTTCTGCAGTTTTTGAAGTTTGAAATACACTTTAAAATAAATGCTGTAATTTCAAGTATATTTTCTTGAATATATGGATTGAAGAAAATCTTCACAAACAGAAAATTCCTGAATGAACTTTGCTACTTCCTCGAGTCTTTTTCAATCAAAAGCTTCTTGCTTCATTAATACTCTTCCCATGGTTTTTGAAATACACTATAAGGTTCATGGTACATCTACAGTAGATATAGTTCCCTTCAGCATCTGAAGAAAAAAAAAATAAAAAATAAAAAAAGACTTTCAAGTCGCAGCAGGTGACAGTACTTTTGCTGAACTGGGAAGCATAGGGTGGTTAACAATGATTTTACCACAGCCTTTTCATTAGTTAATGTTGACTTTTCAGAATGAAAAATTCCTCTCAGGCACGTGCCAATTTCAAAGAGAGCAGAGGCTTTATCTGCTCTTTGATGCCCTTTTTTGGACTAACAAGAAAAGAAGAATTCCTAAGAATAACCACTAAACAGTTGAAAGATAAAGAGCTGTGTTCAAGTCTCTGTATTTCACAGGTTAGAAAAACAGCTTAAGCCTGTATACCCTATGAGATGTGGGAGGACTCCTCTACTGGGCAAATGGCTGATTTTTCTAAAGGGGAAGGATGGGTTCATCTTGGATTCTAGCTTCTTTCTCTTGCTATGGAGTGCCTTGTGTTCATTACAACCCAAAGCATATTCCAGAATTCTCAAGAATGTGTTTGTATGATGGGAGAACTACTTCTATATAGCTATTGTAACTAGTGCAAAAAGAAAGTTATACCCATAGAGAGACGTTTCAGCAGGTGAGGGAACAGTTTCAGTAGTATGCCACAACTATAAGCATGCAGAAACAAGTGTTTCCTAAAACAGGCAGCAATAGTTGTGTTGTTTCAACATGCAAATTTTAGATTCATTTTGGTGTTTTTGATTTGCACTGAAACATTGCATCATGGAAGAAAAGTCATTAAAAAATGGTTTATAAGAACATGATTATTTGTGTTGCCGTATTTTTTCTCAAATTGCTAACTCTGGAATGACTTCAATATTTACAGTCACACTTCTATCAGGGTGACACATGATGCAATGAACAGGATTTCTGGAATATATTATAAGCCTTAAATAGAAGAAAGGGGCATTGTTGATGCAATCACATGCACTTACCAACTGCCACGAAAGCAAAGTGTGCAAAGATATAAATAGCACTATTTAGGATACAAACTTAAAGGTAGCAGTGTCTGTAAATAAAACATGTTAAAAAGAGAAATTAGAGCCTCTTGAGAAACACTCATGGAAGGACTACTTTTCTAATAACGCTGTTATGAAAACAAATTAAACAGATGGAATGCAGGTAAGCGTTAGACCCAGCAGCACTTACCATACTGAAAGCAGTACAGTATGTTAATAAAATATGCAGTAAGTTCATAAAATGCATAGTATATTTACTTCTAATTCTTTAATATCCCCAATGAAGTGGTATACCAGTATACGTGGCTATTGTTGAGATTAACTCATGAATACACAGTAGGAAACAATATATTTCCTTTCTTGTTCAGCTGTACCCTGGAAAACAATTAGGTTATCAAGAAAGCAAGATGGGGAGAAAAAAACCCCACAAGAATGTTTTATAATGTGTTATCTCCAAGGTTCTTTCATAGGGATAAAAGAAGAGCCATACTGAGATCTGATATGAAGTGTCATTTCAAAGATAAAAAGGGTAT
The DNA here is from genome assembly GCA_013400195.1 of Aramus guarauna. Taxonomy (NCBI): domain Eukaryota; kingdom Metazoa; phylum Chordata; class Aves; order Gruiformes; family Aramidae; genus Aramus; species Aramus guarauna. The sequence goes on along the minus strand of VXBL01000454.1, from coordinate 302,554 downwards.
TTGAATGTTAAAAATATTCTTGTTCCTTGCCTCTAAAAAATTCCTGTAAGTCAGTCACTAGGATTCCCAAACAGGCATGAAATACATACAGCTCACCATGCATTCTTTTGCAGATTAATTTTTAGAAAGTGGAGACTTGTTTCCCTCCTTCCTTGGCATAACTGTTATGTGCAACAGCCCCAGTGTTGCACAGCCATGTCTGCACCAAACAGATGTATGAGAGACTCAGCACCAGCCCTTGGTACAGGGTGGCAATGGAAGCAACATGACATCAGGGAATCATGTCATGATTATTTGATGTTATCAGTTGCTTCATCTGCTGCAGTGTCAATTGGCGTGCATAGAAATTCCTTCAGCTGATGTCCAAAAGCCTTTGGAGAAACTTGTGTAGTTTATTCCATTAAAGCTATCAAATTCCACCCACTCTGTTCCAAATCAATTAAGGGACAGATGTACTTTAAGAAATACAGGACTGTTTTGTTGTTGTTGTTTTTAACATGTGTCTAGCCTTCTGCTTTCTGAAATATGGCAGATTTCCAAGAACTGTAGCTAAGTTTTGGATCTAAACTTTGGATTGAAGTTGCTCAGTGGTTATTCTGGTATTACACAAAAACAAAAATTACTGAATCGGGTGTGGTTAGAAACATGACAATCAGCGAGTGACACTGATTAGTTAATGTCAAACACCTAACTTTATACAGGAAAAGAGTAGGTTGGGCATTATTCTTACTTAATACATTTAATTGTACCTAGCAGACTCAGTTGTTCATAGATAATATTCTTAGTACATTGACAGTCAACAAGGAGAAAACTGGCAGATGAAGGAAAAGAGCAAACAGATGGTGAACTATAGGTCAGCACTTTTGTCATAAAATGATTACAATAAAGTTTTCCCTGCCCCTGAAAGATGATACTCAATAGACTTCTTTCTAGCTTTCCTGTGGCCAAGTATTCTCTGTTATTTTTTTAAAAGCGGGGGGGGGGAGATATAGTTTCCTATCTGTCACCTTATGCATATCTCTTCCTTTGATTTTGATGGTTGGATACAGCTGTCAAAAGTTTTCAAGTCCCTGCAACATTTGTTTTGCTTCCAAATTTCATTTTTTTAGTGACTCTTCATTTTAAAATGCTCATTGGCTTATCACTGTGATTCCCAGATTGTAAACGGTGTCATGAAAAATAATGCTATACTACTTTCAAAGTAAACAGGAAAAGGAAAATACATCTTCATTTATTTTCTATACCTAAAATGTAAGTATTAAAAATAAGGAGATTACAGAGTTATTTATGGATGTGCAATTAACAATCAAATATGCTTAATCCTCTTTCACTAGTCTGAACTTTAATGCTAGGAATCCTTTTGAAATTTTCCATATGACTGGCATGATAATTATATATTTGCATATGGTTTACATATGAATTAAATACAGGATTTATGCACAGATAAAGCTTACTGAACATCACAGATGAAAATTTTCAGGGCCTTAATGTTGTTCCACACTTAACACTAGAAGCGCAAATATACGAAGTCAAGCCCCAGTATAAATAAGTGAAGTGAACATGCCGATATTGCTAAACCTTCAGCTGCAAAACATCATTAAAACTATTTGCCAGCTTTCAAATGGTAAACAAATATGCTTAATCACTCTTTGAATTACTATAATGTATGTCTTGACTAAGATTCGTTAATGGCTCAGAAAAGTGCTCGTTTGCCTGTGCAAAAGATAAACTGTATTAAGTACCACAAGGCCTGACTCGCACTGCTGTAAACTGATAATCCTAATAAAATCAGAGAAATAATGCTGATGCAGGCCCAATGTTGGTAATATTCATCAGGTGAACAAGTTTAACAAGGGTTTCTAAACATAAAATTGTTCTTCATTATTTCAGTACAAGCAAAGGTTGGAAAAGAGAAACGAAGACCAGAACTAAATTGTCTATTGTGTGAGATGATGTTGAATCACCTACATTTTGGCTGAAAGATCAGGGACCTCAGTTTTATCACTGAGGTTTATCTGAGGTCTGGAAGAGGAAATATGCTGTACCCTTACCACATTTTAAAACTATTCACTAGGTGATAAAGACTTTTATCATATACATATATGTTGCAATGGAAATAACAGTAATAAAGAGCAGCCTAAAAAATAATTTTTTGATTCATCTTTATCTGATCTATGCAATTCCACAAAAATCCAACCATAGAACAGTATCTAATTCAACGTTACCTAGCAATGAGTTATAACCACAAACTGGGTGACAGTTAAGAAGTTGTTCCTCCTTTCTTACTAAACATGCTTGCCACAAGCTGCTGATCTTCTCCCTCCCCTCTATGGAAATTAACAAAAAATAAGGTAGGAATCGGCCCACAAGTTCATCTTATCCATCCCCATGCCACAGAAAGGTCATAGCTATATTTTTTTAATTCTGAAATGTTTATCTGTCTTACATTTCCATAACTTGCCATAGTTATTTTTAATTCTGTGTCCTCTAGTGCATTTGCAGTTCCTCCTGACTTTTAGTTATGTACAGACTTAATAAGTGTATTCCATCATCTAAGTGGTTACTGAAAATACTGAGCAGAATCAGTCCCGGGATTGACCCCTGGGAAACTCCACTTAATATTGTCTTCTAGAATGAGCCACTGATAACTGCTTTCTAGAGTCAGATTTTTTTATTAGTTTTGACATGGTAGTTTCATCTATTTCCCTTCCTCAATTATGAAGGTATTATTTAAAATAGTAAAGAAAAAATAAAATTAAAAATCCTTACTAGTGCAAAGATACATGACAGTTGCTGTTTCTCTCCTAAAGACACTGGTCCTTATCTTGTCAGAAAGGGAATTTGGATTTATCTAGAGCCTTCTATATGTTTGTTAAAAATCTCCTCATCTCCTTTCAAGTGCCTACAATTACTCAGGTTCAAGAATTTTGAGGGGGAGGGGATAGAGGGACAGAATTTCCTCCACATTGCCCACCTCCTTTTTAAAAATACACATTGTGTATCTAGACCAAGCCAATCTGAAAACATTTCATTTCCTTAAACCTCTCACCTGCTCTCCTGTTTCAGGGTGAGCATGACCTATTACTGCAAAAATGCATAGATTTTTTTTACAAGGACTGATACAAAAGGTATTAGACATTACAGAGCTGTCAGCATCAGCTTTCTCTTACTGCTCAGCAGCAGGCCAATTCCTTGGTTCTCATCTTGGTACTGACAGAAATATTTCTTGATTTCTTTTATTGGTTGCATCTCAGTTTGAGCTTTCATATTTTGTTTCCATGTTTTTTTCTTTACTTCTTTATATTCATCCTTTGTAACCTGACCTGATTTCTGTTTGCTGACGTTTTCTTCTTACATCTGAGCTTGATACAGAGCTCTTGGTTTCCTTAAATTGATTTCTTAATGTACATTCTCCCCTTCCTCTGCATTAAAATACTTTGTGATTATGTTCTCACTATCATTTCTTTGAAGAACTCTCAGATCTATATAATTATTCTTCTCCTTAGATTAACTTCTTTTACTTCCTTCTTTGAGTTTGCTAGGATGATATAGCTCTTAACTCTTTTCACAGTTATAAACTAAGCAGAGAACAAAATATATATTCCTACCACACCAGAAGAACTTGCTTAATCGTGATGAGACTCAGATTCAACTCACTGAGTCAGCATCTCCCACATTTCAAAAATAAGCTCATTTTCCATTATCACTGTGCCTTTCACAATCATATGATGAGTTCTTTAAATTCTGCAGTATTTTGTCTCAGGCTAGATACTCTATTGTGAAGCACAGTTCCTATTTCCTTCCCTTCACAACACAGAATGTATTTTCTTAGATTCAATTTAGAGTACTTCAACATTTGATAAATACTCTTTCTTCTGGAAAGCTTCATTCTTTTATTATCAGTAATTTTTGTGACTTAAGGGAAAACACTTTCATTCAGATCTACTTTCTTTCTTTCTGCCTAACCACAAAAGAGAAAACAGTGACTGATACCATTTTAAGCAAAGTAAACTTCAACTGTTTTGAAGGGAACCCTATTAGTTAAGTGTTACTGACAGGTGTAACTTTATTATTATTTATTTATGTAAACACTACAGAGAAAAGTACATGGCTTGCAAGATACTTTTGATATTCAAGCGTTATGGTCATCAAGAACAAATAATTTTGAAAAAAGAGAATTTACTGTTGCAGCAAACTTAGAGTATCATCTCCAAATGTATTCATTTTTTCTTTAACAAGGAGAAAATTCTTATATTTCTTTGTTCTTATTATAAGTACAGATCCAAGAAAGCACTTCAGTCATGTACAATGTACTTGAAAAGACCTGTGCTTAAAGGCCCTTTCTTAAATGGAAATAATTGCCTGAACTGCAATCTCAATGAATGCTGAAAATCCTGATATTATTCAGTTAAATTCTCTATGAAAATTTGGTGATTTTTTTTTTAAAGCTCAGTCAGAAAATTGTCCTTTAAAGTAAGTAATAATAAAATAATAATTGGCAGAAAGTCTGAAGGCTAGAAAAATATCAAGTAAATAGAATTGCTGGTGAAGAAAATGTTTCCCACAGTATTAGTGTCCCTGCTTAAAGGTCATCAATAACTTGAGAAAATAAATAACATCTACCCACATCCAACCCATTTGTTATCCTTTGTACATTATGTGGCTGCTGATCTCTATGATGACATTTATCTTCACTCCGGAGGAAAGATAGAATAACTCATGAATAATGTTGACACAAGAGAGTAATTTCTCTGTTCCTCTCCACCATAGGTAAATGTCATCATGGAGATCAACTACTCTTTACACTCACAGAACAGTGGAAACAGACTTTTGGCTATTTGCACCTTGCATTTTAGAGAGCTGCCACTTAAATAAAATCTTAATACGAACATAGTTCATAATGTTCCCTTTACTTGTGGGTTGACAGGTCTTCAAAGGCACATTGCATACTAAAAGAACAGTGATTTGCTGAGTAAGGACATACACCAATGCTCTGATCCTCTATGCCATGTAGCAGCCTGGCTTTCTTTGAGCCCTGTACTGGCACCTGATTCTGCTGGTTGGAGAAACCAGTTTGATGTGTTTTGATCCATCCTCTTTCCAAAGGGTAAGACAAGCACTGCAGTCCAACAGCTAATTTCTCTACTGGGCCAAACTTGCTGTCAATGTCATTTTGCCTGCTTGACAAGAAATACAGAAGTCCCATTTCCATTTTTTTGTTTGTTTGTTTGTTTTGTTGTTGTTGGTGGTGGTGGTTGTTTGTTTTTTGTTGTTGTTTTGGTTTTTTTTCCCCAGAACAAAGGCAGAAACAATTTTGTTGTTGTGATATAAAACATCCAGACAATACTCTGAGAGGCCCAGGTGAACTGTAAGACAGTTTTCTCAGGAGCCTGCAGAAGAACCCACACTTTCGAGGCTGTGAGAAGAGATTCTCAGGTGCTACTGCAGCCAGGAGGCTGCCTCAGGCTGTCTTGGCCCATAAAACTAGGACAAGATGAATGATTTTTCTGTTGCCTTTTCCCACTATCTGGCCGTTTCTGTTTGTCTGCCACACACATACCAAGTTATAAAGTGAAACACAGCTTCCTGTCATTCAGCTAGCCAGGAGACAGTTCTTACAACTCAGACTGCTGACCAGACACAGGAGTCTTCTAGTGATGGGTCAGTTTCAGGATTTCTTTCAGGAATCACCTGAAGAGTTTTTTTTTTAATTACGGTCCTGAATTAACCATCACTATTATATCCTACTTTAACACAGTTTCATGTAGCTCTACTATAACACTGTCAGCTGGTTCTGCAGTTTAAAGACAAGCACATTGTCAGTCAACATTTTTATAGGAAAGATTTGATTGAAATATTGACAGACCAATCAGATTGCTGTAAATAGCCCGTAATCTTCTCTGTGGACAAATGTCAGAGCTACCTCTCTCTGTACTGTATCTTCTACACTTCTCATTTCTGACAACTCAAAAAAACCCCACCCCAATGAACCAAACAAAACTACATTCTTGACCTCACTTCAGCTGATTTGCACTCTTCTAAAGATTAAAAAAAAAAAAAAAAAGAGTAAAATGTTGACAGTGGTGAGATGTGATTTCACTAAGTATGTGAAAGAGACCATATCATAAAGGAGCCTAATGAAGGGAGGACCTGATAGATACAGGTTAGAGCAAGTGTTTAGATTGTGTTAGGGGTAAGCCTACAAAGATAAGAATAAAAGAAACCGTAATAATTTAAAGATATATTTCTTGGCTTTTCAGTCCCACACCTCAACAAAGCTTCACAGTCAGCCACCACATTACCTGATGTTGAGGATCAGTAGCATGCTTAAGAATCATTAAGAAACAAAGCAAAAAGCCATGTTTTGAAAGTATTATTGCAAAGGGGTTAAAGTGTGCTGTCTTTCGTGAGCACCGCAATTTCTCTGACATCAGTAAAGTTACATGAAGGATGAGTTATAGAGATAATTTGCAATTCAATGTACCATGTAATTCACAATTTTTGAGATGGATTTAGTTCATGTAATCCCACTAAGGATTCCACAATATCTGAAATATCTCATTATTCTCTTGGCTTCTAAAAATAAGCACAAACAGTGTATAGCTGTATCCAATTAGGTACTGGGCCATTCTTCTTCCATAAGTAGAGATCAATCCCCAGTGCCAATTGCACAATAATTAGTGAAATTATTACAAAGAGTGAAGACTTGCTTATCTCCTGTTTTTTTTTGTTTTGTTTTGTTTTTAATTTACCAAGTAACTTAGACAATCTTTAAATCTTTCAAAAGCATAGTGAGTCTTTTAAACTCTACTTTTCCCCTAGAAAGTATTAGTTTCAGTCTATGACCAGATTTCCTAGCATGGGTAAGTTGAAAGGTACAGGCATGACACAATATTATTAAACTGTATTTCTCTTAAATCCCCTTACAGTCCTGTATAACCTTTTCTAAAGCCTCAAGTGGGAGTCGAGTCTTCATTCTTTGAGGTCTACCTATTCCACACCACATAATTCATCCTAAGTGAAAGGTAATCCAGAGAGGTGAAAAGAAATACAATAGGTATCTACTATGGGCTTTTGTGTTCTTCCACAGGAACAAAACTTGCTCCTCTTACAAGTGAAGATTTGCATAGTACAACTCATCTATAGCTTTCTTGAGATTTACCAAATGTAAATGAGCAACAGCTGTATATACAGTTAATTAATGTAATTTGACTGAAGACAAAAGAGGTACAAGAAGGTACTCCACTTAAAACCCAGACTGTGATGAGTTTTCTCTTTGGATCTGAACATGAAGTGGTTCAAATCTACTTCCCAAAAGCACAGTAGGCTGGCATAAACTCAGACTGTCATGACTCAATATTTTGTTTCACAATTTTTTCTCTGATGTAGAAGCAGCAATATGTTGCAATTAAACTAACTTCTGTGTATGTCATTTCATTTCTGATAGAACTCAGAGAAGCCCATGGGGAGTGGCCTCCTGCTTTTCAATGGATTGATGATCTGGCTGTTTTAGGGACTACAAAAACAATGCTCCAAATGTTCATGTATATTTCCTTCTTCACATAAAGACATCAAAAAGGTGCAATTTCAATTTTTGTGTAAAGCAAAATAATGTTGAACAAGTGCATTCTATGTGGTAGTTTTTCACAACCGAAACTACTCGTAAGTGGTGTTGCAAATAACACACACAATATTTATCATAATTCCAACTACAAACCAGATCTATCCTTCATCATTTTTAAGAATGACACATGAAAGAAATTTCCTAAAACTGATGCAAAAATATTTTAAAAAAATATTTGCAAACAAAAACATTCAAAGATATTAAAAATTTCCAAATTCTGCAAATTATCATGAACTGAAAAAAAAACCCCAAAACCTATCTTGCTAGATTGGGCCATGATTATCATATAAAACTTTATCCAAAGTAAGGCAAAGGGATCATTTTGTCAAAGTCTCAACTGCTGACAATTAGCTTTCTAAGACTGTACCAGCCTAGTGCTATGCCAAATTAACTCAACAGATGTTCTGCAGTAACTGTGAGATAAACAATTATCAACTCTTTATTTATAAAGCTATTATGTGCATTTTCTATTCTTTTGTATTTGTTTTTTTTAGAAAATAATGCACTAAATTAACTTGTAGTAAAGCACTCCTAGTGAAGGTGTTTCTAACCAAGAAAATCAGGATAAAAAAAAGAAGCATTTTGTTCATTAACATTTTACTTTATCACTGGCTAACAAAAATGTATTTTGGGGAAGCTTCTCTATTGTTTTAAAATAGTTTCATGAAAATGCTGTTATTCCTATTCTGCAACAGAACCTGCGGGTCGATTCCTTTTCTGTCACAGATGTGGTTATGCAAACAGGCATTCCTTCTAATCTTCAAACTGAGTATCTTTCAAACACAGAATTCAGTAATATTCTACAAACCTGACAGAAGCTTGGTTTAACAATTATCAGTGCTGCAGATCATAAGTGTATCAAAACTGTTGTCTACTGCTGTGCTTCCACTGATGGCTGAAAGAAATCAATAATTGCTTACAATGCAAAAGATGTCTAGTAGCCCAAGGCTACAGATTTCACACTACCAGCCCTCATTTCCCTTGAATTTATAAAATTGCTTTACAATTACCTCTCTCATCATAAGAAATACTTTCTACTTTAATTTATATGGAAATAATTTGACCCTTTGGAAATGCCTTATGTCAACAAGTAATTAAAGGCTGCAGGAGCTGTTTCCCAGTCCTATGAAAAAAGGTATTGGTAGCCCTTGATGGGCTTTTAGAAGACCATTCAAATATTGTAGGCAAATGAGATCCTTCATACTCGCCTTTTAACGTGCAGTTTATTCTACGATAGAGAGGGAAGTAAAAACAGTCATTCAGAGACAGAGTGCTCCAAAGAAAAGGAAAAACCTCAGGTATAGAAGTGGCTCAAATGGTCTTACAGTAGGAATAAAAAGTAACAGTGGATAAATGGAAATGAGGATTGGGAATGGGATTATTTTAGCCTATTGTCACTGTCAAGTACTTGGAAATATCAAGCTGTGAGAGGAATAAGGAAAATATGATTTCAGATCATGCTAAATGCTGTGTACAATCAAGCCCTAAAAAACCTGTATTTTGTGGGTACCTCGCTTGAGTAAGGAAATGGGGGGGGGGGGGTTATTATTTTAGAATTTATCAAAATTCTGTACTTCCCTTATTGCCTCAGGTCAGGTGTTTGCAATATGAAAACAAATTAGATTTGCACATTCATTGTTTTCTAATGATCTTTTAGCATGCTAATATTACCTCCCCACTCACAAGGAATACATTTTGGGAAGAAAAACCTTAATTGGCTGCTACAAAATAATATGTTTTATGAGTGCCCAAAAGGTAATAGAAATCTCCATCAAAAAGAATACATGTTGTAAGCAATGACTAGTAAATGGGCCAACTTTAATATTCTTAGGGATGTTTCCATGGAAAATGTTATCTCAAGGTTGATATTGTGTCTAGAACCATAAAAAAGAAAGGGATAAACTTATTTTTTTCAAGGATTTATTATTTACCTCAACTAGCTACAGAGGATTATATAGAATTCCAAGTGATACAGGCTACGTAAGGCTGATAGAATAGAATGCAAGCGAAAATGCTTTAAGGTGGACTTCGAATGAAGAAATGTGCAAGAATACAGCAGGGAGAAATGTAAAATGGATGCTTCTGGACATACACATTTTAAAGCTGGATGGGAAGAGATATCACAACTAATGTAAAATGAGACATAAGATTAGCCCAAGTGAAATACATGACTGAAAGAGAACCTTATGTCACAATAACTATAATTAAATGTAAAAGTGCGTTTTAACTAAAATATCTACAATGTAGAAGGGAAAGACTCTTACTGCAAAAGCATTTAGGAAGCCCATGTTTAATGGTGCGTGAAGCCAGCTAGCATTTGAAAGCAGCACACGGGCAATTTTAGTAGTAGTGTCAGGTCACTTATTTCTGCTGAGCATCTCTGTTTTGTTGTTCTTTTCAAGCACCTCTCTTCCTTTCCATTGCCTGAGCAGTTGATAGTATTGGGATTTCTTTATTCTTGAACTGAATGGCCAACTGTCACATGGAAAGTGATGAAAAAGCTCTACATTTTTAAAAAGGCATCATCATAGGTCATGCTTTCTGCTTTTGCTTTGAGATACCTAAGACAGAGCAATCATATTTAAAATAAAGAAAAAATATTTCACCAAGAACAGCAAAAACCACTGGCCAAACAAACCCAACTCCTACACATATCACATACCCCTGAGTATGCTGTGCAGCTGTGCTCATTATACTTGGAAAATGAGTTAATCATACAAGCAAGAAAGAGAAAAACTCAGCCCTTAGCCTCAGACCTCTCAAGTCTCCTGCACCATCCACATAAACAGAGCAGATTTTCCAGGTGACAAGACACGGAGGGGATGAACCAGCTCGCTTTTGGGGAGGAGGCTAGTCTGGATCTTTGAAGCAGAGGCGTCTGTGGAAAACATCCCCGGGCTGAAGAGCCGTGGCCCCTCTCACACCATGACTTTCTCTCCCTCAGCTGCTCGCCCTCTCCAGGACTAGCTGAGTCTACCAAGGAGCAGAAAAGATGTGTGTGACGAATAGCCTGGATTATGGAAAGGGTGACTGAATAGGTAAATAGATGTATCTGTAACATCAGTCCCAATGAAATCAGGGGTCCGATGAGGTGACTTCTCTTCAAAGCATTAAACAGCAGATGTTTCACTATGCTGTGTCAAGAAATCAGGAAAAGAACCTATAGAAAAAGATGAAGACTACTGTTGTTTAATATTTTAAGAAACAAGATAAAAATCAGTTGCAGTGACCTTATGCTGGGAAAAGATAATTTATGATTTATTTGTACGTGACTGGAAGATAAAATACCATAAAAAAAAAGAAGCTGTGCAAGTCTAATTCTTAAATATAATATAGATGGCAACAATAACTCAAACCTGCTCTCTAGCAGTGGAATAATCAGATGTATAAGTGACAAATTGCAAAGCATGAACAAGAACACATGTTCAATCTTAAGGGCATAACTTGTCCTTGATCTAGAAGTGGAAAGTGACATTTACTCATGCTTCAAAATGATAATGGAAGCAATAATGTGCAGAATCACTGCTACAGATGGTGAAAGTTTGGAAAACAAAGCAAGCAAATGTTCTTCATGATAATAGGAATAGTTGTTTCCACAAAGTCTTACTATTTTATGATAAGTGCCTTGAACATTTTCAAAACTATAAATATATAATTTTCAGGGCCCAAACAAAAATGTTCAGTCTTAAGCATGAAAACTAAATTCTACTCTACAGGCAAACCAAATGTTGCATGTTTTTGTCAGGTCTTAAGTTTTCACTCTATTTTGGCTTTAGAAGAAATATGTTGCTTGAAGGTCAGTAAACAATAGGCCTTTTCTTCCCTTGACACTGACCTATAAATATTAGCTTCAGTCCTGGTTCAGTGACAAGATATGGCCAGCAGAACATTCTTAACAACACTGTGATTTGCTCACATAGGTATAACTTACAGACAGTAGCTTCAGACTTAAATTATTGTTGTGAGAAAATGTCAAACAACAAAAGAATATGTGTTGTGCAATTGTCCCTTAGAATAAGCTCTTCTAAACAAAATTAAAAGCAGTATGCATAAAATGCATAAAAAAAATCTTTTTTTACATGAGGTCGTCTAAAATTATTCCAGAAAAAAATTTCTATTTACTTTGGAAAAAAATTGTTCAGTGAAAACCACCTCATAAAGCACTTTCACAAAGCAAATATTTTCAGTTATTGTGAATTTGCCATTCAGCTAACATGCTGATATAGTGCCTGCCATTTCAAGAGTTAGAGCCTTTCTGTTTCTTTCACTATTACATAGAGAAATGAGAAACAAAATCATCATAAAAATTAAAAAAATAATTAAAAAAAAATCTCTCGGAGACCCAGGCCCTTTGCACAGCCTTGCATATTCTGCCAAGCTCATAAAAAGATCTCACTGAATTAATTCTGATGGGACAATTAATTTCTTCAACCTATTTCTATTTGCTGAAGCCATACGTAAGAAAGTTTTAAAGGGCAAAGTTAATCCTTTTATTACAGGTCTGCCACATTGGACCCAGCACTGTTAAGAGGAATCACATCTGAACTAAGTATTTTTCAAATTTTGAGAAGAAAAGCTACAATACAGCTTTATCGGGACTTAAAGAATGAACTTGTTAGTCTTCTGTTGAGCCAACACACAAGAAAAAGAGCTAACAGAGTTAGCTTTTGTACCCCATATCATACCAACTGTGTGGCCCATTTACATAGGCAAAAGGAAGTTAAATTTGCTTCACATACACATATGTATCACTTTTCAAAGGCCCATCAATATTTTGTTTTCAATTAACAAACCACGTTCTCATACCAGTCTATACATCCTTTCACACAACAGAATACATTTCAAAGACAAACTGAAATAATGCAATAGCTAATTTTAAATGTCTCCTGTGCAGTGAACATTGGAAGGAAACATGGAAAACTTTACAGAGAATAAAACCTGTGTCTCATAATTCCCCTTCTACACAGTCCCTACTACATAGTCCCTAAAGACAAGCATTTTCTGATGACCCCATGAGACTTGGGTTCTCCCTTTCTTTCCACTTCAGGAGTTTTTTGCAGTTTTTCTTCATTTTAAGAATCCCACAGCTCTTTTTGTATACAACCCAGCTATCTGTCCCTTTCCCTTCTGAATCTGTGTTTGCTCAGCGATGTTCTGCAATAGCAGCCTTTTTGCTAGAAACGTGATTTGTCCCACACAACAGAACTCTGCTGAGCAACGGGGATTCATCCTGTCTCAGTGCTACCTACTCAGCCTCTTCATCAGAGACTGATACCTTCTTCCTCATCCGAGAGCAAGAGTCCAGGGGTGCCTCCACCAACAACTGTTGCAGGCCAGGCCTGCCAAACATCACCATGCCTGAAGGTGGACCCTACAATGGTTGAGTATCTTTTGTGTTTCACAGCCAAGAGGACATCTTTCTACTGCTTTGTAACTCAGAAACCTATCTAAAGCCTTGTCAGGAAAAATAGAAAACAACCAGGATTTGTCTTATGCGAACTATGCTTTATGTAAACCACACAACGAATTTAGTTTTCCATGACCTTATGCATCTGACAGCCTACAAACACCGAATCCCCATGATGTTCTCTGCTCGGGCCATTTCATCAGAAAGGTTGTGCTTTTAACAAAAATACCTCACAGTGAGACTCACAGGAGAGGCATCCCACTGCATTTGCCTAAGAACAAAGTTTAAAACCTGTGATCAAGAAGATTTCATCTATGCCATAAGCTCAGCACAAACTTTTCACAGGAAAAGCCTTTCAGTACATATTTATTGATTTCTGCGGCAAGGCCTTTCTTCTTGTTACTAGATGTCAATTTCATAAACCAAGAATATATCGATTGCTCAGACTTACAACATTTTCAGATGATCTACAATGCTGTGGGCCCTGTGAAGCATTACCAGCATGTTGGAACAACTCCAGTAAAAAGAATGTGTAAATATAGATAGACATGTACTTTTTTTTTTTTTTGTACTTGCATAAGAAACTGAACATAGACCTAGAATTTTAGATATGCTACTTTCAGTGAGAGTGCATTCTTTAAAAAGTAAAACAAACAAAAAGCCTGCCACCAATCCCTTTTATTTTACTACGTCACTTTCCTAAAGGAAAAGCTGTTTGTTTAATCTTTATTTCAAATTCAATAAAACTCCTAACCATATTTATAAAATCCCTGTGTTTTACTTAATACGGAAACAAACACACAAAATGTGAAACCTCTGCAATATAGGAAAATAGCTGTAAAATAGCAATTATTATCAATTAAGTTGTATAATAATTTTCTACCTCAACATATAGCAAATAGAGTAGAGAAGAAACAGAGCACAGCTGAAAGTCAAATTAAAGCTATGTTTTGTTCCCGCCTCATAAATTTAATATTTTTAATACAGCAGATAGCATTTTTTCATTGAAATGCTATAAAGCTTTTGACAGGTTTAAAATTCATGAAGCAAAACAAAATCTCAGTGCGAGATGGAGAACTGTGACAAACTATTTTTATTGTGTATCAGTCTCCTACTGCTAAGAACAGTAATGAAAACACAAGCCTTGTGTGAACTCAGGAACGCATACCCTGGAAGCCTCAGTATGCAAAATAATCTTTCCCGTATCAATCCATTACAACATTTTAAAGTAACCAAATAAAAAAAGACTTCAAAAACAATATTCTGTTTGTACTGTTTCATTGTAAAGAACCAAAACCTGTTTTGGCCAGTGTCTCCATTTTCATAATCACTTTCTCTCTGTGCTATCCTTCATATAAAGAAGAAATACCCAAAGTGCACACCAAGACATGAGGAAGTCAATCAACATCTTTTTCCTTACATAAAGTAACTCTGGCTGACACCACAAATACTTTTCTTTCTTCCTGAAGGTCTTCTTTAAATACCCCTGTCTCTTCAGTGCTACCCTTTACTGGTTAGAGCAGATTTCAGTATCACCCTGAACACTTAGCCCGTGCCCAAGTTTAGGCACACACAGAGTCCCTCTGAAGTCAGAATATATTCGGAGTTCTCTGTTATGTGGTCCACAATATTTTAAATATAAAACAAAACACCCTTCCTTCTTCCAATAATGGCTAGATGAGCAAATCCCCCCAAGGGCAGCAGAACTCTGTCTCCAGCTGAGTGCTGGCCATCACTCCTTGTGCAGCCACAGCCTTCTTAAAATTCAGCTTTTACTTCTCTTATTCTAACACTGGTATTGTCCTTTTGCGTATGCCTACACAGCATGCCAGAATACACATCTGATTCAATTTGATTGCAAACTCACAGATACTCTCATCCTATGATCTGACTGTCTCAGTGATGTAACTAAACTACAAGAATACTGCAAGTATTTTTTGCCAATATTACCGTCGTTTTTCTGAAAATAGCGCTGATGGAAATCTGTAGCCTGGTAACCTGAATCCCAAACTAACCCTCTGTATCTGAAACACAGAAGCAGCCTACAGTTAATTTTTTTTATTTGCCTGTATACACCTAAAAAAATAGTTCTGCTTTCAGAAACAATAGTCTGACACACGCCCATTAGAGAGAAAAAAAAATAAAAAAAAATCTGTAGCATAAATTGACTCTCCATAGAGACAAAGCAGAGAACAAATCTCTAACAGCCTCCATAGCTTCCTAAAGCCTCCTTTGCAACTAAGCTTGCCTTACTCAAAACCAGCACCACAAGAGACTTACTGTTCAAGAGAAGATTGACTTTTAGATAAGGAAACAACAGCTAGCAAGTAACCTTGTGACATTTGGCACAACAGAATTTCTATTGAAGCATGATATCTTAATTCTTCTCAAATGGCAGTAAATACTATTCAGCATCTCAAATAAACAAAACTATTTTTAAAAGATGAGAAAAAGAGGTTTGTTATAATTGATACTGACTTCATTAAAGCTTAAAATTTAGAAATCACATACAAACCTCCCTTTTAATCCAACAGCAACAAAAATTTTGGTAAAACCAGAAAAAATATATATATAAAAATATATGCATTGAAAAAACCTCATTCTTGTCTTTTTTTTTTTTGTCTTTTAGATTTGTATTGTAACATGAAGCCACTTTTAAAAACAAGTCACTTAGAGAAAAAGGTCAAATATTTTATTTAGACCTCATTCCATGTGATTTTGTACTTTTAAGAAAACCTTTTCCAAAATAACACACTTTCTGAGCAACATCAATTTCAATGAAAAAATGTCTTCCAGTTGCAAGAAGAGAGAGAAAGAAATGTTACTCAATGGTAAATCACCATGAAATCAAATGGAAAATTCTTTCCCTCTGCCTTGTTTTATTATATTTGCTCATTAGCACAACACATGCAGTACTACTTTTCTTAGCTTTTATTCTAAGTTGAGCTGCATATTGTTTGCATTACTCCAGTAATCAACCAATAATGTAAATGGCATTGATATAGAAAAACATCACCACCTGGTAAAGCATGCAGTTATGTATGTGTGTGCTGACTTAAGCTTACCAAGCAGGTAATTTTAGTTAAGGAGACTGACATTAGATACTCAAGTTAGAAATTTGCAGGTCTACAGTGAAGTGTAAAATACGATCCTACAGACACCTTTCCCTTTTCAGTCTTTGCCAGTTCATCCTTTCCTCCAGATAAAAATTTATCGTTCATGTATTTTTAATGATGTTATTGGAGTTCAGCTAATGCAGCTTTTCATCATAGTCTACATGTTTTTAATCTACTATAATAAAGTCTCAAACCCTTACAAATTTTGGTTATTTGCCACTATACTGAGCTATTCTACCTCTAGCAGAAAAAAAACTCATCTAACCAGCCCACTCACCTGCCTCCCACAAAATTTCTCATGAAATATAATTAAGTAACATCCTATACTGAGGGTGAATCACCACTGAAGACAGATCTGTGGGATTAAGTCTAGTCTATTTTCTAGATAACTTGTATTCATGAAACTCCCAATTAACTGATTTAAAAGGATTGCTAATGACTGCTTATCTATATGCAACTGAAGCTTCAAAATCAGTTGTCAAACTCAAAAGATCTCATTCTGCCTTTTGTTAATTTATCTGATGAAGAAAAATACTCTGGCAGATAAAATAGTCCAAAATCCAAGGTTTCATTTTATCTGAAACTCTGTAGGATGAGAAATGGAAATTGGTAGGGTGCTGTACCATTAAGAAAACTGATTTTAATCCTTGAGTTTGAATACTGAATGACCTGTCTTTGGCCATGTATGCAGTGGTTTATTTAAACCTGAGACTTCATTGCTTAATAAAATATCACAATGAAATGAAATATCACAAATGAAATCTCAAAAAATTATCCAAGTCCTGGATCTATTGCTGAAGAACAAAACCATAGAAATTTGGTTTACTTTTCCATGTTTTAAGTTTAAAAGCTGATGAAATTTTGAATTAAAGAATAGTATTGTTGATGCAATGGTTCTAATTAATCAGTTCTGAACTCAGATACATTCTCTGTGAAAAGATTTACTGTTAATACATTGTTAAGAAATTATTAACAAATACATGAATTTTCAAAAAAAATCCCATTGTCAACTTTTGTATAGATTCTATCTGTATTTATTTAACACAACCATTTGATTTATAATAATTAGGAGTGATGTGTACATTTTCCTTTCCTCATGGAATTCCGGAAACCTGAAAGTATGTAAACAATTATATACTTGAGATCTTTCTAAATTAATGCTGACACACTAAGATAACAAAAAGGGACTCTGAAAGACATGCAATGATGATATTGCACCTCTAGTATCTCTCAGAGAATTACATACCTACAGTTTTGAGACTGCAATTTTAGAACAGTAGTATTCTAGCCATGCAAAATCCCTCTCACTTGCTTTAATGAATCAAAGGTCTTAGGGAGTACTGCAAGCAGCTTATTAAATTAAACTTTTTTCTCAAAGAAATGCCTCAAGGCAAAATACATGATTGATTACAGAATAAACAGGTTTTAAATCACAGTGTTTGTTTCTGTTATAAGCCATAAAGTAGGAGGAGGACACTGCTGGTTCAAGCATCAGTACAGGAGCAAAAATCTTTTCCAGGACCAATAATAATGCAAAATATTCCTTCTTTTCATATAATCACACATTCAAAATAGAAGCTCTCTCAGCATACTTTAATCAAGTTATCAAGAATAACTTTAGTGTACCAGGTGTTCTGAAGAACTCCAGCAGTCACTGAACAACAATAGGCCTACTTATCTGCCATCACAGAGTCATAGATCCTGGGTGCTTCAGCTGTATAGGCTACAAAACATACTGTCTTCTCAGTAGAGAGAGTAGGGTTGTACCAAAACTTTCACAACACTTCAAGTAGAAAAAAGACAGACAAACACTGGATGATGGAGAAGCATCTAAATTATCATCTCATTAATAGACATCCTGCTACTCTGGCTGCTTACACTGTCCAGTGTCATTTTCCCATAGCAATACTATTTTCAAAGGCAGCCTTTTAGAATCAGCAGCCCAAATCAGCTTTCTTACCTATTTGAATTTTGTTTTTGTTCTCAGCAAATGTCTGAAAGCTTGAACTGGCATTTTAGTTCTGATGTTAGGTCTTCTCTGGTCTACAACTCATATTTGAATGGCTGAAGGTTGCAGAAGCAAAATAACCATGGAAGAACAAAATTACTCATCAACATATGCCCAAGAGATTTCCTATTCCTTTCTTAAGGTCCCATAGGAAGGGCAGTAATTTATGAGAAGTGATGGAGCTACCAAACTACATTTAGATGGAATTTAAGGTATGGTAGGGAAACCTACCAGATGCTGAAGTAGTCTGAAGAGGGACATATTGGCGTCACCTGGCCCTAAATCTCCACACAAAAACCCATATAAAGTTGGTGGAAAGGATCAGCAAAAAGAATTATCATAGGCAGGATTATCAGCTAGACATAACAAGGATATTCCAGCTCCAGCATGATCTTGTTAGGACAAACACATTTTAATCATAGATTTGTTGCAAGAAGCTTTAAATTAAACCACCAGACATGCACCAAACATATAAATTAGTTATTAGGCTCAGTAGCATCTGAGGAGAATATATCCTCTGGGGACTTGCCACAATACATAAAATCTCCCTAGGATGTGAAAATCCAGTTGCATTATAAACCTGATTGAAATCAGATCATCAAAGAGAATCTTTCTTCCTGACGACATAAAGGAGAAGAAGCATGTGCAGATAACCGATACAGACTGGAAAAAACCACACTATCTCCATGTTCATATATATGGTCTATATGCAGAGTATCTGTACGTTACAAAAAGCTGCATTCTCTACTATGCTAACATTCCCAAAGGAGTGATCATAAAATAGGTAATTTCATGAACTCATAATTTCTGTGGTTTATTCTAAAATTATGAAGTCATCATATCACCCAGAAAACCCACTTAGATGATACAGCTACAAATGGTCCTGGATAGTTAAATCCACAGCAGCAGCTTTCTGCAGCACTAAACTGAAACTGTGCCATGTGATTTGTCTGATGTGATTGTTAAACAGCCCATGAGGCATGGAAGGGAATAAGGGTAGAAAAGTGCTAGTTAGTATTTTTTCCACTTTTCTATCAGAAAAGGTTTTTTCCACATGGTTAAAATGGAGTGTGTGGGGTGTGTATGAATACTAATGATTTTTTTACTATTATTTGAAAGCATCAGAAATAATTATTCCAAATTTTTCTTTCAGAAATACTTGACTTCAACTGCATATTCAAGTACTGGTCATATAATTTTTAAAAAAAAAATTATCTCATTACAATGTTTTCACATACCATACATAAGTTTCTGAAATGACTAATTATTTTTTCCTCATGTGTAACTTCATAAAATAGAAATGAAAGACATTTTATAGCTAGAGGAGCAAAAATGCATAGAGGCACTTATGCATTGACATAAATGTAGATGCGCATCAAAACATGGCACTGTATTACAGAATGCCCCATACGCTGGAAACCACCCTCTCTGTCCTGGAAAGAAGATGACCATTTATAGTTCCATTTTGTTTCTTCTAAATTTTTGATGGAAAAAAATGAAAGTATGAAATATTTCTTCTTTTGCTTTACAGATATAAAAAGCTGAAACTTTCCCCCATACTTACTAAAATATTTATGATGCATGGGGCAGACAGCACTATGAAAACAATTAGGTAGTAAAATTTCCACAGAGGATAATTCTCTCTTTTTTTCTTCAAAGATGTGAAAGCCTCTCTTTTAAAGAGATGCCTATCGGCTCCTCGTGCAGCTATTAAACTCCACTGCTGATTCTTGTTCAGGCTTTTTTACCTGTTGGACCAGAATCTCACAAAGACATAGCAAGAGAGGGCCTTTCCCTTTAGGTCCAGCTCTATTACAAACTGATGGCAATAGTGGTTTACAATGAAATATAATGAAAGAAAGTAGGGGTTTTTTCGATTTCAGCTAAACTTGGAGAATAATTATCTCATAGCTCATTGGTCTGTTTTTATTTAAAATGTCATTCATCTTTCATAAACACCCTAAGAAAAAAAGTATTGTCTAACTTAACAATGAACATTGACAGAAAAGAAAAATTGAAACAGTGGTAATGAATATTACAAATCCACAAGCTCTCTTTTTAAGTGTTGGGAATTGTGGATTTCAGATGTTGATATTCCAAAGTAAGTATTTTGCTGAACCAGTCTAACTGTGCAGAACTAATACATCTGCACCTATTATGTAAATTAGATTTTGAAACACTTCTCTTTTTTTCTGCACTGAAAATTGGTATTTTAGAGGCATTATGTAAATGGGAGGTGGTAGAAATAGTCCATTTTCTGTCTTCCAGAGACATTTATAAAACTTTGAAAAAATAAACTCCTGAGTATATATGTTTCAGCAAATTACAGCAAGCAAATATTTAAGACACTATTTTTCTTCTTTCCATGTTAGAAGAGAAATACTGTCATGGTTAATAAACATTTCTCACAATCATTTTTGTCAAGGCCAAAGGCTGAATCCAGAGTTACAGAGAGCAATTGTGCTTATAAGGTAATTTCTTCTTGAATGAATGGTAATAAAATTCTCTTAAATGGATGCATGCTTTTATAATCCAAACATTGGCTCATGGACTTGCAGTGCTCCAGCTGAAGTCACAACAATTTTAGCTTCTCTGTAATTGATACCCACACTAACAAGATTAAAGCAAATGGGAAATTCTCACTTCTAACAGCAAATTAAAGATCTATTGATATACTGAATTATTGATATGTATGATGCCATGTACATAAGTATGATATTAACAACTGAAATGATTGCTTTTGCAATCCTTATGAGTTCAGAGAATATCTTAAAAAACTACCCTCTGGAATTTCCTATATCCCTTCAATAACTATTGAGAGACAGCCTGGACAAGTAGCATGTATTAAAATTTCATTGGCTAAAGGTAGGTAAAATAAATCCACATCTGGGAGAGCACAGTTTGTAGATACCTCTCAAATTTAAACAGAAGCTTTTTTAATAACTGCCATGTTCGTAACTGAGATAAGCATGATAGATAAATTCACTAGACAACAGATAAACTGTGCAGAACAGAGGAAGCTTTCAAGAGAGATGTGTTTGGGGAAATTAAATAAATCAAAATTCCAGTGTCTTGTCTGATTTACTCCAAACTTTTTCTGCCTATGTCTGTAGTGACTTGTCAACCAGAGCTGTTAGGCTTCTGTGTTTTGGAGTGAAGCTTTGTAACACATTTAGCAATTACAGGATTACCAATAACAATAGCATGCATTTTGTTCCTTTTCACAGACTGTCCTTCAAAGAAAAATAAAATTATTTGCAAATATATAAAAAGAAATTTTAAGCTAGAATGATTCAAGCACCTGACGCAGAAATTTCTGTTTGCAAAAGGTGGATTTGTAAGGACAAACAATTTAGAAAGTGATGTAATCTTAATTTCCACAAGTTTTCCCACCAAAACAGAAGATACTTCCTCAAAAAGATTCTTAATCAAACACAGACTATTTGGCTTAACACAGGAATAACTGGATACAAATCAAATGCTTTTTTTATACCTTTAAACCAAAGTGACCTAGTAGCACTAGTTTATTCAGTTATATTTTCAGAGAGTGCCCTTATGGAACAAGTTGCAGAATGCCTTACTCCATGTATTCACAGAAAGCACATCAACATCCACTTCTACTAAAGTTCAAAGAGAAGAGGTTTATAGATATACTATGTCATTTTTAACTGCTTTTAGCATCTCATTTTTACTTTTTTTAAATACTTTTGACAAAGGTCTACAGATATCCCTGTCTAAAATATTGGAGTTAAAGTAGGAATTCCTGGATTAACTATTAGGCTTGTTAAGCAAGTACTGGAGGAACAGGTTCTTCCTTTCTGGCCTTAATACTTGGACTTACGTCAAAGGAGCTTGCGCTGTTAATGGTATAACCCTTCTGAGAGGACACCATCTCTCACAATATTGCAAACTACAGTAAGACTGCATGGAATTTTAATTTTATATATAATAGATTGTTTAGTAAGTAATCCATTGAGAAAAAAAAGGCCATTAAAATAGACCATAAAATAACATTCCTTTTTTTTGGAAATTCTGATATTTTGAAATTTCGTATGACACCAAGCTGAGGAAAAGTTCAGAACTTCTGAATAGAAGTGAAAAAGAGCATTTAGGAATACAAAAATAATTTTACTGAAATATTTCATGTTCTATAATATCAAAAGAGATATGAAATACTGTCTCCATTCAAGAATAAAGCAATAAAGTTGACATTAACAGCACCAGTGTAGGTCTAACTGCTTTGAATTTTCGCAGCTAAAAATCAAAGCATTACATTTTGGAAATCAAATCTCTCAGCTCAGAATCCATTCTAAGAACAATTACAACAAAACAAAAAGGCTTGTAAAATAACCTGTTTTGGTGTCAACTATTACCACTGGAGGTAAAGAGTCAAGATGATCATTGGCACGGCTTATCTTAACCTCTTATACTGTAAAAGAGAAGTATGATTTAGTATTCTACATTGGTTATTGCTACTCTGTTTCAAATCCAGCTTTGCTGAAACCCATCTGCTCTTTATTAAGTTATCAAAGAACTTATTGTTTTATCTGAGTTTTAACTTGTCTCAAAGGAAAACATCATAAGGTCTTCTGACAGCTTTTAATTTAATTATTGAGAAGACAGTGCTGTTATATCCTCGTATTTAAAAACATGGTAATAATTTAATAGAAAAAGCAGCAAGCACATTAATTCTTGGTGTGACTTAGGAATATAAGAACAGTTATTGTACATGCCAGCAGAGGTCCATCCAGCCCTGTGTTCTGCTTCCAACACAAGATTAGTTTTGGAGAACAGCACTGATGGCTACAGAAGGGTAAGAGCAGGAAGAGCCACAGATATCACCTCTCTTTAGTGCTCTTCCTGCCTCAAAGCTTGTTTAGTTCTGGGGCTGCATTAGCAGAATATGATTCCTACCTGGTAACTAACTTCCTAGAAATTTCTCTTCTATAAGTTTTCCCAGTGTGAATTTTAATTAGATAAGTAAATCCCAGAAAACATTTTCACAGTGTTTGCTCATTTCCCCAATTAAAACTTTTTTCCAAACTTACTGCACATGCAATTCTGCACACATTAGGTTTAGCAATCTTAAGTGTGTAACTGCAGCTATACCATGGGCCTAGGGATTGTGGATCAATGTGTAAAACACAGTTTGTCTAACAAAAAACAACCCTGCAATTCCTGGTAGAAATGATATTACAATACAACTATTCCAGCCAGATTCTTTTGACAAGCTAAATGTACTCAATTCTCAAAAACTTCATGATTCCAAGAAGCTGCCTGTCATCAGAAACGGGGCTCATTTAACCAAATAAGTCAGATGTATTTGGGACCTAACACAAAGCCAATTGAAATCAATGGCATTTGTTCCACTGACTTCAGTTTGGTTTGGCTTAAATCCTTAGGCTCTATTCCAGATGGCCATTCATTTCCAAAAGTGAATTTAAGCATGTGCTTTAGTGATTTAGCTTTCCTGAAGAGGGATGTATTTAAGTATGTGTTTAAATGATGCATTGCATTGGGATTTTAAAAGCTGAATGGGAGTCCATGTTTAATTTTCAGTGAATTTTGTAATATGCTGTAATAAATTCTAAAGGAAGAGTATTTGTGCATGTAAATTTAGACAAGTGATAATACAATGAGTGAGGATAATGATTCTCTTATGATACACTGAATAATTTGACACATGCTTTTCTCTTTTTAGAAGTTAATTTTTTGAGAACAATAATATAAAGCTTAATGGTCAAGAACAACACACTGACAGTTACAATATAAAAACACTTCTTGTTTTTAAGCAATTAATGCAACAAGGCAAGCCATTATAATAAAATATCTTTAATTGCAATAGTAGGTGATAATGCATAGCTAATTAGCTTTAACTATATAAGCCTGCTATCATTATTAACTTTAGATGGAAAGCATAAATGCAAAAGTATTTTCAAATATCTGTAAAGGACTCAAAGTCCCAAAATAGAAGCATCCATATGATCATCCAGATGATCCGCTTTCACCCAACCACTCCTAGCTGCAAATTCACAGATTTAAAAATAATTTCTGGGTCATAAGATGAAAGGGCCATTTTAAAGAAATACCTGTTAGCAAATCTCCAAATTTTTCAAAAAAACAGTGTGTGAAGTATTGTGTAGCTTTATTTGCAATACATTTTTACTATTAAATAGATTCAGATGTTTTAATTTGTGGTTTAATCTAACATGTCTAAGCCTGAGCCAGTAAATTCAGTGCTAAATGAATATTGATTCACTGTTTTTGTACTTTGACAATATCTAGCTGTTTCAGGCCTGGATCAAGACTGCAGTGTGCTATGAAACAAAGAAATGGTATCTGTTCCAAATGACTAAATGTTGCACCTTTATTTCTTATTCCTGTCTAAGAATGCAATCATTCAGTTTTTAGGAAAACTAAATAATGGATATACTCAACCCTGGAGAACTACACCTTCTGTCCTTCCTCAGGGATATGTTTTGACCTAGTACCAGCTTACAGATGGGGAAAAATGTTAAGAGTGTATCATTCATAGTCACATATATTGAGTGATACTGAAGACAACAATCCAAAACATCCTTTAAGTTACCAGTACGTGACTTAGATTTTGAAATTATTTTTAACTGCTCAGTATGATTGCACCTCTGATAGTTTATTCTTTCTAGATCAAATTCTGCTTTTGATTACTGTGGCATTAATAAGTCATTTTCATTGTCTTGCAGGCCTTTCTCTGAAAGCTGAGCATAAGGTTGGAATTTGGCTTTATATTACCTGAAAAATACAATCCTGTAGAAATGATCAAGAAGGTCTTCAAAACTGAAGCATGTGTGATGGAAACTAAAACTCATGTTATTGGAACATAGGGGTAAACATGGAGCAGTTTAATATGTGCTTTTACTATTAGTCCATCTAGAGAGACTTTACAAATTGAAGTTAAGTCAAGATTAAAAAAAAAGTAGAAAAAATCACAACAAAATTATAAAATACATTTACTGTAGCTATATTTCCATTACAATATTACCCCACTATTTCATCTTCACGTTACATTTTAGAGCTATTTTGTTTCTAATAGATTCTATGGAAATGAAATGCTCTGAAAGTAGAAAGGTTGAGATGTTTTAATTTATTTTCAGATAAGCTAGTGATCACTGAGCATCACCTACTCTTAATCATGTTCCAGTTGCCCAACCCACACCCTTGTGGAGAACATTTGGTTACAAAAGACTACGCTCATCAGTACCAAAAGACTTACATGGACTTTAATGTTACTAGGACTGTATTTGCTATAGGAGAAGATTTTCTTTAGTGCTGAACATGTGGGGCCCTCTCAGTAAGAGCAGACACAGTATCACGATCTCTGTCTATACTCCTGCTTTATCACCTCATGCCTTTAGCTGCAAAGAGTTAACATTAAGCAAACACGCAGTTTATGTTATCTAACATCATCTGCCTTTTAGGTCTCTTCTAGGTTAATGAAATGTCTGTCTGCACGTATCGTGGACTCTCTTTTCCGGTAATAGAAAGCATAGCAACCTCATAAACCTGCATGTTGATGTAGGCTGAGATTTGAAACATCTTTGTTGAGCAATAGAGCCCCTGGCGTTTTCAACTCAGTAATGGAGAAGTCCTACAGAACCCTTCAGCAGCAACTAACTATGGGAAACACCAAGGAGGCTGATTGAGACAGTAACTGAGTGGATCAAAATGTGATTTTGACTGTCGTGACACAGCCATTGAATAACAGCCTACAAATGTCATGGAAAGGTCAAAATTATTTTGCAAATTTGATCTTCAGGGATCTGTTGCCCCCTCAAATCAAGAAGCATATTTTTTCCTCTCAACACCCTGATTAAGTATATGCAAAAATGGATGTGGCTATTTAGAAATGTGTTTATTTACTTCAAATGGTTCTAATAAGCTCTCTTCGTAAACTTGTTTCAACCTATAGAGATTTGTTGGCTATTGTGTAGAATAACTTTTCAGAGTACATCAGTCCAGGCTGGACTACCAGCTCCTGCTTACTAAGTTCTCCATCTGCTCAGTTTTTAACCAAAATAAAAAGTTTCTCCATTTCAATTAAATAACCCTTCTATGCCCATTTCCATAAACAGATCTTGCCTTCACATATATCCCTGACAATATACTGTCTTTTGTAAAGCTGCAATTTCTCCTGAGAGTCATCCCTGAATGCACACGCACACTTCCACTTTCACATACACCACTTTTCTATCATGCAACTGGTGAATGTCTTTGCCTTTGTTGCCGATGACACTGCTCCTTTTTCCAAATTCCTCCTATGAGGTCCCTCCCATGATCACACTGAACACATCTCTCTCATCACTGTTGCTATTTAAATCTTTATTAAAGGTTAATGCCAGCACTATTTTTCCTGGGTCTTCCCCCTTCACTGCTGTGGTATTTCCACGCTTGCCTGATTCAGTTTATGTCTTGCTAAACTGTAATGTGACTCGGAGCAAGTTCAAATACAAGGCTCTAAATGTCCCTGTCTAAGTTCTTCTTGAATGCAGACTTTTGCCATGCAGCTTACCAATCCTGCTGACCTGTACTGATGTTTTCCTTCTTCCCTTAGACTGTTGACTCAGAGGTCAGGAACCATTCCTTTGGAAATGCATACCTGCCACAAAGTGAACGCTGCTGAAAATTAACAGCTGCCAAAAAGTACAGTTCTTACAGAATTGCCCAAACAGATATCTACCTATAAGAGAAAGTTTGCAGATACACTTGTAAACAACCACAGGTAGCTGTCTGATTCAGTTACCTAACTGATTGACTTAACACTAAGGATATTTTGTTATCATGTAGAATCACAACTAGTTTCACCAGAGAAACAAATATCAGCTTTACTTTTACAGCTATCAAAATTATTCAATTAAGAGTAGGCTAGGTGCCAACTAATTTACCAATATCAAGGCCTCTCAACTTTCTATCAAAACCTCTGTGAAACCAACAGAATTGTTGGTGTTTTGTTATGCTGAAAGAAAATGTTCTGAAATAGTCACATTAAGGGTTCAGGGTTTTTTTGTGTCATCACAAGAAGAAATTAAACTAGGTTATTTGTATTGAGGGATGTGTTTTGAATAGACATTTCAGATTGTCCTTGAACAAACACAAGAAATTAAGCGGTAAAGTAGATTAGAAAAGCAACTGCTGAATATTAATTTTAACTTTTCATGAGAAATTTAAAAATCCATTATAGACAGTAAGAGATGATAAACTGTGAAAGCATTCAAAAGCAGTTCATATCTTTCTTTCCTATTTTGTAAACCAGCATAGTTGGGTATCTAAGTATTTAAGTTTTGTACACTATAGGACCAGTGAAGATATGGTCAAGGTGTTTTGTTCAATCAGAAACATTTCTCTGTAACAGAGCTTTCAAAATTATGAGAGCTGAATTTCACACTAAAAAAAGAAATAATGGCTGTAATAGCTTACTTGGCCCTTTGTTACCTTTCATCAGAATTAAACAAGCACCTAAGAGACTCTTAATTCCTTCCACCATCTACAAAATTTCGCAGTGTGGGTGGTTTATCAATAACACCAAATACCTTTCCACAGCCCAACAGTACAGGTGTAACATCAGCATGTAATTCACAGCTTTGCTATGTAAGAAAGTTTTTAGGGCACAGCTTAATGCCATAAAAGACCTATTCTTGAAGTTGGTGTTCATTCTGTTCTAAAATCCTATCATTTAATACATTTTCAGTATCCCAAGGCAACAGGTGCTGATCGCGCTCCTCCCAGCACCTATAACACAGGGACTGAATATTGTCATTGGCCCTCCTAGGGATTTCTCTTGCTGCGGGAAAGGACTTCTAACTGCCCCTGTGAAAATTGCCTGGTCAGAGGGAATTATGGCTGTGCCCCACACTTGGGATAAAATCTGTCAACTCCCTATTTTGTGCCAAGATGTTTTTAAAGAAGTTTTTTCCTGTCACAAGAAAGTTCTAGCCACATATGATTTCTGTAAAGGTTAGAATTAAAGCTTTTCATCAATTTCTAACAAAATTGTCTGTCTGTACAGAAATCTGTGCCAAATTTTCAGATGCAAATAAGGGATGGACTTTTAAATGCCAATCACCATGAAGTAGAGCATAGTTGTTCCATAAAGATATATAGCCTGTAAAGGAACACATAATGCCAAGGATTTTCTTGTAACTTCAATGCCCATCAAAAGAGGTTTGGACAAGGCAATAAGTCAATCTGATGGCATCCATCAATTTAATCAGGCATCTACTTAGAAAAGCTCAGAGGCTTTGAAGTCTCTACAATGACATTTGTCCACAACACTTCAGTCTGTAGTCAAATGTGTAGACAGTGGTATCTTAAAAGTTGCATTAGTGACAAAATGAAAAGAATAAAAATTAAGAAGACAAATTAGCTCAATTTTTGTACTGTGATATTAGGAGGAAGCAGGATGCTAAATTGAACAGGAATTGCCATAGCCCACTGGATAATGTAAATGTCTAAAGCTATAAATACACAAAACATTGTGGGTAGGCTTGAAGTAGGCTTTACTGTATTCTGATAGTTCCCCTGAGTATTCTTTTAACATGTATTGCAAAGCTTTTTTGTCAACAGTCATTCAGGGGAGCTTCACAAATGTCAAGAATGCTTAAACATCAGTGATACTTGACAATACAAGGTAGAAAAACAATCCTGGTGTGTGAAAGGAATATAATAAAACTTTTGCCACAGTGAATATAAAAAGGATAGGATAGTTTAGATAAGTGGTCATTAATTTCTGTTAATTAACTGTGACACAACAAAGACTACATAGTTTGCAGAATTTGTTAAAAAAAATACATATCTCTCACAGAAAAGTCCATTTTCATCAAAATCCACAATTTCTTTGTATTTAACTGATCTGAAATTTTGGACAGAAAGAATTTAAAGGATTGGAAACTAATTTATTTTTTTTTGTCTGCTGCAATATTAATTTTATCTTTTAGTGTTTTCTTTCCTTTTATCTATTTCCTGTTTAACTAAATTATCATTTTGATATCATCTAGATATTCTATGGTCTCCAATTACAATATTACAGATATTTAGTTTTGTAAAATACTAATAACCTGCTAAAGTACAAGAATAAAATAAAATTTTGCAAAGCCGTAACATTCCAAACAAACAGAACCCTGACCTTCATTTCATATTGGCATCTGTGTACATTTATAAGAAAATTAATTTGTGAAATGAACATTCTCCTCCACCATTTTATCCGAAGGTGTTGAAGCAACCTCACTAACCACTTTAAAATGCAAGCAATATACAATAATAAGGACAGATATGGTACTATAGTGCTTAAGAGCTTTTTCCAGGAGAAAATCTCCTGTTCAAAGGCTATACAAAAAGAGGAAAAGAAGGCAGTTTGTTTTTTCCAAAGTGTTTTTAACCTAAAATATGAGCCAGACTGATAAAATGAGAAGATGGAAAGCAATAAAAGTGCACAATGATACAG
The DNA here is from genome assembly GCA_013400195.1 of Aramus guarauna. NCBI lineage: Eukaryota > Metazoa > Chordata > Aves > Gruiformes > Aramidae > Aramus > Aramus guarauna. The sequence continues at coordinate 272,923 of VXBL01000454.1, read as the reverse complement.
TATTGGTCATGCAGTTAGAAAAGATTTATGTGTAATGAATCACAGAAATAGAAAACTTAAATGCTAAGCTCAAAGACAACTACAGTTGTGCTTTCATACATGGTTTTGGAAAGCTGTTGTCAAACGGTAAGGACAGGCAGGAGGATAATACAGAAATGTTTGTCTGAAAATTAACAAAGGGATAGTGGAGTCTCTGGATGATGTCAGTCCAGAGACTGAAAAAAAAGTGAATAAATTATGTCTTGAAAACAAAGGCAAGTAACTGAGATGTGATGTGAGAGAGTTGAAAGACAGAAGAGTGCTTACACAGTCAAATTCAGCAATGGGAAATAGTCTGTGCTGTGCTCTGAGCGGATGGCACAGTGGTGTCCTTTAACCCTCAGATAAAGCTGGTGAACCAGTAATGGAAGTAAAGTAGCGTTATTTATCTCCTGCCAGCATGGAACCAGTATCAGCAGAATTACTAATTACTTATTTACTAGAGAAATAAAAGTCTTTACCACTACCTTTTTTCTCTGATACTGTCGCCATTCAAACTTCAAATGTACCTAAAAATAACAAATACAGGAACTGAGCAAATTTACTTAGGGAAAGTAAGGTCCACTTTCATAATGGAAAATAAGTTTGACTAAGTCTTCTTAGCTTTCAAAATCCAAATCATGATTAACTGGAATCTTGCGAATTCTAAAATTTAAGAGATAGCACCTCCCCTGTATCAGACAACAGGAAATATATAATAGTTACTATTGCAGCTATAGGCATAAATAGAAGAAAGTCTAAGGATGCTGCTAACACATTCTGATTTGAAGTAGCAGATGATCTGATCTTGCAATGCCTTGTGTCAAGAATAAAAACTGCCCATGAGTAAAAGGGTGATATGATGAGCCCTGACAAGCAGGAGATTATACATTTAGTTTATTGTTCCATCATACTCTAGTAACACAGCTACAATAGCATCACTATGTTGTGTATATTTATACTGTTGGAGAATTTCCAATATGTCATGCAGTTTCTGTATCTGTCAGGGAGGATAGCAGAACAGAAGAGTTTGGGAACTACTGCATTGATGATGAAAACAGCTAATTGTACCTGCATTCAGGGAATTTAGACATCTAAATGTCCGTAACTGTGATTTCTGCTCAGCTCAAACAAGGTTGTCAGACACTACAGTTTCTTTCACTGTTCAACACCTGCTTCATGTTACTCAGTGTCCATCGTAACACTGATTATGAACTTGGTAAATGTAGTTCATCCGATATCCCAAAGAAAATGACATGTCCCTCAAAACAAAATTACAGCATTCATGAATGATCAGTCAAGCATATCTCTTGCTTGACTGAACACATTTTACCTGTATAGCTTTCTCATGGTAGAGCAAATGAGTTTTGAAATGATGTGTTTATAGTACATACTGAAGTGCAGAGATTCCCAAGCTAGTGCTCCTTTGCTGTTTAAGTCTAGGCAGTACAGGGCTTTTTAGCTTGCCACAATGCAGATGTGGCTATTTTACTTCCAGGGTCATGCTATCTTTGCTTGAGTCAGCTCGGGTTTCCTTGCACAGCACTTCCAGTTCCATAGCTCCTTTAGATTATCGGCATCTGCAGTGCAAAGTCATAGTAAAGGACATCAGACCAAAATGCAAGACTCAGTACAACAGGGAATAGTTTCAGTGGTTTTTGGTGAGTGGGGAATGATAATTTCAATACATTTTTAACTTTCTGGGATTTTGACATTCCCAAAGTCTCAGTAGTTCTGCTTGCCAACATAATTACAAGAGCCTCTGTCCTGAAGTCTCGTACAGGAGCTAGGAAGCAGGATGGCTTCAGTCCCTTCAGCCGGTGGCTGTAAGAGTACAGCCCAAAAGTGATGGCACCCCAGCTGAGAAGCTGAAAACCTAATCCAGCCTAGGCTTTTTCTAAAACTTGAGTTGACAGTCAAATTCTACAGTGCAGTTCTAATAAAAATGGTTTTCATTAACTTTTTTTTTTTTTCAGGGCAGCTCTCTGCACTAGATTTGAAGCTGACCTTTCATTTCCTGGGTCCCATATAATCATCTCTGATTGATGGGAATTTTAAAACTGTTATCCATTGAGCTGAGTGCAATCACGTCAACCAACCCAGCTTCAACCATAGCTCCTCTCTACAAGTTCAAGAAACTGACATACCTGAAGAGGTTACACTGGAAAAAAACAAACAAACAAACAAAAAACAGACAAACAACAACAAAAAAAACCAGATAGGAAAATGGACCAAAAGAAACAGTATTCCTCATAAAGAATGCAGGATTGTCTCTACCTATCCAATTCTAAAAGTAGTTTTTAATCCTATTGGCCTCTTTTAAGAAACACTCCTGAACAAAGGAAAGAAGGAAAATGGAGAACGTTGGTGAGGAAACTCCCATTGTCTGCACAGAATAAGAGCTTTCCTCAACTTCCCTGCGTTACTCAGACCTTGTTCTCTCCTCTTCTAATGGAATAAAAGAGGAAGTCTTTTGATAAAAAGGAAAACAGACTAACAGCAAAAAAACCCCCCAAACACACAAAACCCAAGTTCTGTTAAAAATTGTAGTTCCACTCTGAAAAAATCAAAACATACTGGCTAAAATCTGATAGAGATAAAAAGTTCAGCCCCCAGGATATTTTTAATTGCATCAATATGCCATTATAGCATCATCAATTTCTATCTACTTCAGGCCTTAGTAATATCTGAAAGACTCCCTGAATTTTGTGAAGTTTTAGAAGACTATCAGCATAAGCTTCATTCTTTCAACACAAAATGAGTAAATTTACAATTTTCCAAGTAAGTATCACAAAAGATTTTCAGACAGAATGTCTGAAATATAGAATGTAATGTAAGTAAGGATAGAATGTAAGTAGTAAGGAAAAAGAAAAAAATATATATTAAGCAAGAAAAGGAAAGTAGAATAATTTAAAGGAAAGTAGAATAATTTTTCATAGTCTATGAATGAATAAAATCTAACAGTCTGTTTTGCAGAGCTACAGGAAGAAATAGATATTGTAATCTGATTTGTCTTAAGGCTTGGAAGAACTAAAAAAATACATATTTAGCATGTTACAACAGGACTCCTTTCTGTTAGTTAGCGTGTTAGTCATAAGTAACACAAAGACTTTTTCCCGGTGCTTCAATTTGCACAAAACCTTGCAGATCAGTCTTTTTCATATTACAATTACTAGAAAATTTGAGGGTTTGGATGAAAACTTTGATTAGATAAAAATTTAATTCTCCTTGTTAATGTACTAGCAAGTCTGGAAAATTACTCAAGCAAAGGAAAATTTTGAATTGTCCCATTCTCAGATGAGTAAAATTACTTCAATGTTAATTATTCCAAAATGGCAGTGTCTCCTGTTCCAACTCTTCATGGAAGGGCTTGGCTTTTACCTGAGGTGAAATGGGATATGAAAGTCAAACTTGTATGAGATGAAAAGTAGTTTTCCATCCACTTCTATTGTAGCATACTGAGTGTGATCTCTATCACACCTGTGAGTTCCAGAAGTGACAAATCTTTCGTTGCCTCAATAAAACCAGTTGGTTCCTCTCAACTGTGAACCTCTGTTCCATATGGGTAGAAAATCCTCAACAGCTTTTAGTGGAGACTGACAGTTCTGCTTAAAGAAAATAAATGCAATACTTCCTAGAGGGTTATCATATTATTCCTCCTCTTGTAAGTATTGGGGGGGGGAATGGAATAAAATCTGACAACAGAGATGTGATAAAATTTTCACAAAAAAAATCACAGAAGGTTGAAGGATGATGCTTATTCTATTTCAAAAAAGAAAGTTAAATTACCTCAGTGGGCATTATTTAGGAACTGACCAAACTTTTAAAACTGTGACTTCAGTGAGCATTACTGACTTCAGCACTTGAAAAAATTGCATAATCTTTTATGACTGTTAGAAATTGACTGATAACAAAAAATATAAAGCAACTTTTTGACAGAAAAGCAAGAGACTGGAGTACTACAGGCAAGTTGGAGATCTTTCCAACTCTAATCTACCATAGTTTATGTTGATGGCAAAGGAAGCAAACACAGGAAATATGACAACATCCAGAGTTTTCAGTATCTCTGAACTTGGAGGACAATCAGTTATTCATTTTTACTGGACTGTAAACTTTTTACCCTCTAAACATCCTTCTGTTAACAAAAAAATATAAACATTGTACAAAACACAAGACAGCTTAGCTCAATGATGCTCAATGAAGCATTAGTGCTGCATAATCTGATTCGTTTGATGCTTTAATAATGCAAAACATGGTTTCTGCTTTATTACATAGCTGTTAATGCAGTAATCACATGCTTACAAAAGATTTACTATATTACTATTTGCATATAGGCTTTCTTAATAGATGAGAGTGCTTACTGCTCCCATGAAATCAAAATATTTAGTCTAGTCATTCTACACTGAATAAAGACTGCCATCTTCTGCTGCAACTGCAGCAGATATAGATACGCAGGTTAGCATCATAAGGAGGCAACATATTATATTGAACTTATCTTAGTAAGTATTTTAGAATTAGTGTCTCCTTTTCCATTAATGTAATAAGAGACTAGAGACATTTACAAAATTACAAAATATTTTAGTTTTTTACAACATGCTTTTTAGCATTTATACATTCTAAATACTCTAAAGGACTGATGATACTTACATCCAACAAAACTGGCAGAGCAATACTTCTCTCCTCTAGGTCTGGGAGACTTTGGGAAGGAGTTGTGCCTTAACAGTCACCAGAGGAATGTGGGTATGAAAAATATGCAAGAGTTTGGGCTTCTTGGAGCTACTGTTGGATGAACTTCTATGCCCTATTAATACGGCTAGTTCAATAAGTTTCTCACAGTTGCTCGATCTGGCTGAAAAAGACCTTTCCATGGTGTGTTTATGACTTATTCTACTCAATATTAAAGATAATGTATAGGAAGACCAAGCATTGCAAGAGACATTCTTAGATGTTAACCCAGCTTAGAAGTTTGGCATATTGATATATGCCTTTTCATAGATTTATAAAATGTTATTAAAAGCACATTGAAGTAAACAGAAACTTTCCCATGTGATAGGAATTACAGCTGATGAACTGTTCTGATTAATTCTTTCGTTAGAAAATATTATTTTTTTCACATAGAAATACTTCTAATGAATATACGACCTGATTTGAAAAGGATAGACTGTTCTTAAAATTGGATATTGGGGTGTACGTGAATCCTAGTTCAAATGGGCAAGGGGAGAAGACAGGCAAACTTCTATTTGTGTTGCATGGTGGAGAAGCTCACAATGCACAGCTGCTGGTGGTGTCCTCTACATGCTAATGATAAGTCTGTATCCAAATATGCATGAGACATATCCTGAGATTTTCCCCTACAAAAAGGATATTCATAAATTGAGAGTAAAAACTTACATATACTTTCAATGTCCAAATCCAAATTCTGATCTACATATTTTTTCTCTCATTCAGTGAATGATTAACTTTTACAAAATAGAACAGCTCCAGTAAAAGGCAAAGAGACATTCATTCCAGAATGGCTATTTATTTGGGTGTAAATGCAGAACCCAAGGAGGCACAATGTTTCAAATGCCCTGTTATGGATTATGTAGAACAGAAATCGGAAGCAGCATACAGATTTATAGCTGGAACATGGGTCCCTGATGTCAGCAGCAAGTGGCCTGATAAAAAAGCTACTGGATATTCTGGGAGTGGAGAAAGGTGATGAACATTGTTCTTCACCTTCTCATTTCTTTTTTTCTTCACTTTAACTGGATAGAAAAGAAAAGCATTTTGAAAACCTCAAAGCTTCCACAGAACAAACTTCTATATATAGAGATCTAACATTACTGACCTCTGTGAGCTTTGGATCAGTGATACAAGGAGGGCTAGCAATGACATCAAAATCAAGGAGAAAGGAAAGAAAAGAATAACATTGACATGAAGAAAGCAGACCGGCACAAAGAAAGAAAATTTCCTTGACATTAAAAAGGAACAAGACATAGGAGGGGGAAAAAAAAAATAGTAACAACAAAAAAAATCACTATCTGTTGTTTGAGGCACTGAAGATTTCACATCAAAAACATTCACAACTTTAGGGAGTTAATACACTCATCCCTTTGTTTACCTTAAGGTGCATATAAGTGCACACCGGGGGGTGGGGGGGGTGGGGGATAAAAAAATCCGACACCAAACACAAACTGAGTTGCTTGCTTTATGATAAGGAAGTCCACAGGCAAGATCTAAGCATCTGACCATCTTTGCTTATTTTTCTCCCCATATAATAGGATTCTTCTTCACTAGGCAACCACATTCTTGCAACTAAATGCATAATTAATAACTGGCTCAGGAAGAAAGCATCACAACCTTGAGAAACAACAAAGGGCATGGCAATCAAATAACTTTAACACTGACAGGTACAACTTCCATTTCATTTGCTGGCTTAACATGCAGAGCAACAGGCAATGACATATAGTACTTTTACGCCAAGGGTATTGAACCTACCAACGTTATTCCTTCCAAGAGGCAAGAAAGAGAAGAAGCTGGGACCTGGAGAGCATGTGCTTCCTCCCCTGCCACAGCCCAGCTGTAAGCACAGAACTTATACCACCACTTTTCATTGAATTCCTCTCTTGCCAATTATTACCAAAAGAGGGTCATGCGAGAAAGGGTGAGGTTTTTATTGTTTTGGGTTTGTTTATTCTTTAATTTTACTCTCCAGAACTACCTGCATGAAAGACACTCCCTCTAAACATAACCATACTTGAGCCTCTCTTAAAATGATTCTGCATGATGGTCATTACAAAATAATGCCAGCTCTGCAAAAGGTAGGCTCATTTTATGATGCTCTTTATAATCACACCATTCTTGACTGACATTCCCTTTTCCTTATCTGAGGACCCAAATCAAAAGAATCCTGTTTTGATTGGAGGAAGCTTGATGTACTAAGGATTTGGTCTTTGGAGAGTGGTTTGTTCAGTTTTTAGAATTTTAAAATTATTCCTTAATCTCTAACAGTAAACTCTTCTTCAAATAACACAGTATACTGTGGGCCCAAGACTTTGCTAATGTTGTCTGGCTAACGTGGCCTACAGAATCATGTAAGAGTAGCAGGCACAGTTGCATAAATAATAATGATAAATGGGAGCTGAAAATGAGCTGGCTATTTTAGCTCATTTAAACAATGCAAAATGTCTGACTCTGTAATTATATCAAAAATACTTATTTTCATCCTGAATTAGTATGAAAAAATATCAGAATTTCCCATGACACAGAAATTCTGTATTTTGCTAATCTCAGCTTTAGTCTCACTTCAAACAATAAAGTGCTCTTTACATACTTCACTTCCTTGCTTAACTACACTGCTGAATCATGTTGAATTGATTCCAGAGATGGTAACCCAGTATCCTTTCAAATAAAAGCACAAGTTTTTTCAAGAATACATATGGCACTTTATTAAGCATTCTTACTTAATGAATAAAAATAGGCAATAAGTGAAATAATACTAAATTATGTTCTGAGTTTCAAGAGTAATACTCTAGAAAATAAGTGGAGTATGTAGTCAACTGTATGCCAACAATAGTAGGTCTCTTTTTCCAGCTACCCTGACTATACTTGCTGTTAGCTTTGTCTTGACTGAACTCCTTCAGGGGTTGTCAGTTACTGATAAAGGAAACTGGGGTGTCAAAGCCAAAAGTGTTTTAACTCAGAACTGCAAGACTTAAAGATTCACTCAATATTAATATTCTGCAGAGCCTGTTCCTAAGACATAATCAACACAGTTTTTTAACGTTAGAAATAGCATCTTTGCCTTTGGAGAGCTGTGATGAATTGTCTACAGGAATGTAAGTATATAGGATTTTGCAACACATTGAAGTAAACCAATCAAAAATAAAAAAACTGATTTTATCATTGATGCTTAACTTGGTTGAATAATAACACATCTGCTGCATTAATAAAGCTGTACAGATTCAGACTGTACTAGGTCCCATTAAAGTCATTCGATGTTTGTCACTGACTTCAGCAAGATGAAGCCCCACCCCCAAGCCTTGAATCCACTGGTACATTTGATAATTTTGGGGCAGAAACATCAACATGGAACAAACTTGTCTTTCATTGTTCAAAAAATGATAATCAACACAGATTTTTAAACCCATCTGATGGATATCATTGCACAAGCACGCAGTTCATTCAACATATTCCATTGCTTAAGGTTGCCTTCTAAATAATTATTATTTCAAAAAGCAGCAATGGTGCAAAAAAAAAGATTTTAAAAATCAATCAGTTATTTGGAATATTTCTTATTTGGCTCAGTCTTTCGATGAAAGACTGAATTACCATGTTATTAATTACTTCTTCCTTCTATTTCTTCCAGTTATAACTTCTGTTAAGGTTGGCATTGATCAGCAGTGTTTAAAAAAATTACAGAGGAAAGTCAACTTTTAAAATTAGTTCCTTTAGTGTGACAAAATCTCATAGGTATTCTTTTATTTTTAAAAGGAGCCTGCCATTGTACGTATAAATATGAATTAGTATTATGTATTTGCAGGAATTAAATTTTAAATATTGAAGAAGAATTAAAAAAACAGGAATAAAATTTGACACGAGTCAATTTTTCTGTCTAAAAAAGAAAATGGTAGGGTAGGGTAGGGTAGGGTAGGGTAGGGTATGGTACAGTAGAGAGAGCTTAGGGGATTGTCTATCTCAAATGGCATATGAAAATCTACATATCTTTTTTGGGGACACATCCAAAACATCTGCCATGTCTTTAGGGACTCAAAAATTGCTGGAAACCTGATCTACTTTCCCTACTATCCATATTAATGACAATAAATAGATTTTTACAGAGACTTTCTGGTACTTGCATTCCTAAGGGACAGTTCTGTATAATGCTTCTGTAAGACAAATCAGAACTTCATGTCCAATCTCTATAGCTCCATATAGAAATTTAAAAATTTTCCTAAAAATACCTTTTAAGTAAGGAAATTAAGGAAAAAAATAGCAGTTCAAAGCAGTACATGCAAACTGCTCAGTGAATTCTGTAATAAGGAATAAAGATACTCCTGTTTAAAAAAAAAAAAAAAAAA
>VXBL01000454.1:48894-263780 GCA_013400195.1 Aramus guarauna | reverse complement strand
AAAAAAAAAAAGGGTTTGAAAACTGAAGCATAGAAAAGCATACATTATTTGAAAAGAGATAAATCTCAAATCTCTATAGGAACCTGAAATGATTTAGTAATTTAAAAAAAAAAAAAAAATTATTGAAGTAAAGATCTCTCCATACTACTAAGAAAATGGTGACTATTCAGAGGCATTTTTAGACAGTATGATAACATGCAATTATCTAGCAGAGAAAGGAGATGCTTGTATCATGTTTTATAGTGAGATTATAGCTACACTTTCACAAAGCTCTTTCTTTTGTCATTGTTTGTGGACAGCACTTTCCATGAAAGTAGATTAACTGTACTTAAAAAAAAAAAAAAGGCAATCTGAGTAAAACTGAAATTTTTTAAGACTACATTTCACATATCTTCTATTACAGTGAATCTCCTCATCTCAAAAGCACCAGTTCTCATCTGTTTCATTCACAGGATCATCAGATTTGCTGAATTCTCTCACTGTAATATGCATATCCAGTGCTTACTGATAAAGTAATGCAGTATTAATGCAGTACAGCAGGTGCTAAGAAGCAGTTAAATAAAAAAATGTTCACAAAAGGGGACCCAAGACCATGCAAGTCTTATTACCTAATATCAAATGATGGTTGTGTTATTTGGCCTAATTTTAAAAAGTGGCACAACTGCTGTGGAGTTCAATAGACTTACACCACATAATTGTATGGATTTCAAATGTACTAAAAATTGTTTTAGGCAAATCAGATATAAAAAAAACTCACAAAGTTTCCAGTTCCTTGTGAATCAAGAACAGACTCCTCTCACATCCGTAGTCCATCCATAATACTATCCTCTCCATAGCAATTGATATTATAGAGAAATGGGCAAGAAACTCGATGAAAAAAATACGCCACCTTCTGTTCCTATTAAAAGCTCATTTAACTTTCTATATTTAAATATCAGGCTAAACCTGAAGCACTAGGACTCTATCTCCTCTTAAATTTGTTGTCCTTATTAATAAGCTGGATACTGTCTTTCCACAAAACTATCCAGTTCTGAAAGAACTTTGAGAAGTTTGAATCCCATTTCAGAGATATTCTTGGTAACAAGTTTCACAATTTAGCTAAATGTGAATAAAAAGTTGGGTAATAGTTTTGAATACATCTTTACATTTCTTTTAGCAATGAGCATTGAAAATAAAAGATTTGATGCCAGAAGACAAACTCCATTTGCAGTTGGCATTGGTTTGTAGGATGGTGAAAGAACTTCTCTGCAATACGGAGCAGTGGAGAAGATGCTAAAGGGTGCTACTTTAGGTCCTTACATTATCAGCTATACCTTTTCATGACCAGAGCTAATCAGGAAACTTGTTTCAATTTGACACTAAGAACAAAACCCCCTTGTTTTCTAACTTATTGAAATAGTATTGTTTCAATCTGAAGTATTTACTGTGGATTTTGTATTGTTCCATAATGGTATAAAGCATTAACTTCACTTTCATCTGAGGACAATTATTAGACATTTTGACTTCAGTGACAGACAAGATGATTCACCTGTCAAGGGACTCTCTTCACCTCACACAATTGGAATATTTCTTTTGAGTGCTGCCAATCACTTCCTGCCTCCCAGCAGGAGTCACTATAAACCAAAGCCATACTTCCTTTCTTCAGTCAGTCATTTTATAATGCATACTTGCAAATAGTCTTTGAAATGTACTTTTGATAAAGCTTCAAAGTAGCTACCCTATGCCTAGGGATAGACAGAGAGCTTAAATAAAAGCAATATATTTCTGCGAGAACATTTTTCTGTAGTGATAAAGGGGTATACAATGGACATTTTCCTGACTTTCTCAGCATTTATTATTTCATTAAAATATTCATAGGAGGAAAGAAAATAATCATTAGGCCCACAATATGTTATTTTATGACATCTCATTTTTNCCAGCACTTCAAAGCTCAGACAAATAAAATGGAATAGTGCGTACATATTTTTAAAGGTAGCAACAATAACACACTGTAGGTTTTGTTCTTTGCTGTCCAAAAAAAAAAAAAAAAAAAAAAAAAAGATAAAATTACTAGACTGTAAAAAAGTCATAGTAGTAAAACCACAATCTCAGAACAAGACTATTCCTATGCAAAGGACTATTCCAAAGCTTATGCATGACTTAAGAGTAATGGACTTCAAAAACCCCCAAACTTCAATATATTAAGTGGCAGTTAGGTTTCCTTGAGCAGAAAACCTAAGAGAGGAAAACATACAGAAGAATTGGTGGTTACTGGAAAACACAGAACCAAACAGAAAGCTACCTCAACACACAGGGAAAGTAAAAAAAAAAACCAGCAAGTGAAGGGTAGGACTGCAAGAAAGGTGTTAAATAATCTAAAAGATCATAAACAGAAAAATCAGGAATAAAGATATGATTAAGCATGAGTTTAAAGAGATAGCACAAATACTGAATAAAATCAGCAAGGCAAACATAAAACCAGTTATAACTGTCAAGGGATATAACGCAACAAGAAAATATTTTACGAATGAGCTAGAATAAAGTAACAGAAGAAAATGAAGATCTGCTGTTTAAATATTGACCAAAAATAACAAGCAATAGCAGATACAGTAAAAGCCAATGTGTTGGGTTTTGTTATTCTTACCACTTTTCAGAGAGAAGCCAATTTAACTGAGATTTGGAACATTGTTCCAAAATTATTTTGGCTGTTTTTTTAAGGATTCTCATGACAAATCCAGTGGATCTTTGGGAACATTTTTAAGTATCTAAATAGTTTTTAATCTATTCCACTTTTCTCTCTTGGCAACTAATAGATTTCTTGACATACGTATCAGAGGATAAGAGAGATTCAAGAACATCTAATATTTTATCTTTTCTAGAATGGAAACTTCAGAGATGAGAAAAGAAACACTAATCAGTGTATTTTCAGCAAATGAAAAGATGATGATTGAAATTATTAAACATTTTATTAACACCTAGCAAATAAGATGATAGCATAGATTTGTCGAGGACAAAAATGCCAAACCAGTTGTTTTCTTCTTTATCTAAACTGTGGCCAAGTTAACAGGATACATCTTTACAAATATTTTGATGACTTCCACACACAAACATCTCATAAATTAAGAAAACTCTGTCAAATAAACAAACAAACAAACAAGAAACCAATTTAAAAAAATCTTAAAGAAATGCAGATAAGCTTATACATTGTTACACTGTCAAGGCACTGCATGTGGTTTCCAGTAGAGATCTCCAGAGTCTATTCTGCTCAGTTGCCCTTGAATAATAGAACAATTTCATGAGAAAATGGAAAACGCATTCATAAAAAATATAGACAATAACAGTCTAGGCAAGATTGTGAATATTTTAAAAGAGAGGATACAGATTCAGAATGATCATGACAAACAGGGAAAAGTACTGACAAGAAGAAATAAGAAAATCCAAGTGGAGACCGTATGACTGTATTTCAGAAGGAAAAATAAAATGTACAAATAGGAAATAATTGGCTATGCAGAAATATAGAAACTTGTCAGAAAAGGATCTGGGATCACAACTAAAAGCTACAAAAATGCTAAAGTAATTCTTTTATATATTACCAAGGAAGTCATGTGTAAGAGGTACAAGAAAACTATTCCTCTCAATTTAGTTCTAATGAAGCCTCAGATGCTGTTCAGCATGGTGGTTTAAATGCCAAAAGAGAGACTCAGTTTATGAGAAAACACTGAAGAAGTGTGGTTTGTTTCATTTAGAAAAAAAGGAAACTAAAAACAGATGTAGGTAAGGTGGAAAAATCTTCTGGTATTTAATTTTTTTTTTTTTTTTTAAGGACTATGATTAATTATTCACTGTAAAAACATTTTCAGGAAGGAATATTTAAATTAGATATGAAGGAAAATGTCTAATCTTTAAGCTCAGATAAATTTAAACAAGCTTTTGAAATATCCTTTGCAAGAGCTGTCCAGCACAAATAATAATAATGTGCTTTGTGAGGAAATTGCCAACCACTTTTAAACACATTTTTCTTAATCTCATGGTTTTACAGATTGACAAGATTTGCTATTCATGATCATGTTTTTCAGGACATGTAGCCTAAAAACAGGTTTTACCTAGAGGTGCTTAGGAAGACCACTAGTACAATTTATTGCTTATCTTGTTAGAGCCCACTGACAATTTATAGTGTTTGATAATGCTTTTTTCAAACTCCATGAAATCAAGCTATTTTCAAGACTGAAACATTAAAAACATAGGACTTTTAACCTGAAATTGATATGTTTTCCACAGACTTGATCAATGACTGAAAAAGAAAAAAAACACCACAATCTAGATTTAGCTGATTGTGAAATTGATAACGGCGGAAGAGGATGGTCTATACTGTCAGTAACATCTATGATAATTGCTATGCAACAGTTATACTTTTCAAGAAATCTATAATTCAATCTGCCTGGAGAACACTGTAACTGACAGGCCTACTCAGGAAATCATTTGAAAAAGAATATATACTGAAACCCCTTAGATTTTAGAACATTTTCTCATAATATACCTGGAAAGGTTCAGAAATGTCAATATTGGGCATTTTTCAAGTGTTAAAGAGAATTTCTTGGCAGACAAAGACTCTGCGTTAGAGAAGAAAAAAATAAAACTTTGAAAAATGTTGTATTTTTATTCAAAGGATTTTTTTTTTATTTTATTTTCATTCAGAACTCAAATGGGGTTGCAAGAAAAACCCAGCAGTTCACCTCATTCTTAACTGAAAACAAAACAAATCCAAAACATCCAGCATAACTTGAGGATGAAAACTGACCTTTGTTTCTGTACCAGAGTATCCATCAATGTGAAGGATATGTTCTTCCACCAGCTATCCTTCACTCTCTTGCTATCAAATGCCAATGCCTACAAGGGATATTTTAATGCTAGTAGGGAGTAACCCATCCTTTTGGGGCAGGTGCCCAGTATTCATAGGTTGTCCTCATTCCCGACAAGTCAACACACTTCATGCAGTTTTCTGCTCTGCGCATTGAGGCTTTACTTGGCTGTCGATCAAACATTACTTCGGAGTGGGAAGCACTCCAGACACTGCTATGGAGAAGGTGACAAGATATCTAGCCTGTTGCTCTGGGGAAGTTTCTGTGCATGACCACTCTGTCATGCATGCATGTCTGCAAACTCAGCTATTAATATGCTATTTCATTAGGAAAGCATGAGTCCCTTCTCTGGTGAGTATTTTCTATTTACCAGATCAATCTTTAGTCATTAATGTGATCACTAATTTTCCTCCTCCTCCTCATTAATAACAATGGGCTTTGTCCCTCAGAAAAGCAAAGTGCTGCCCCTGAAGGCATCCCTGAGGGCATCACTTTTGAACTTTCCAGTCTATCCAAGTTCACCCAATTTGGCTCCCGTGACCTCAGAAGAACTGCTGTCTGTTAGGATGATAAGGAAACCTCAAACGGATACCTACAGTAAGACTGATTTTTTTTTTAAATATATGTTAAGGGAAAAAAGTTCTCTACATGATTGCCTTACTGAAAGCATTTTTAAAAATATGGTTTTCAGATTAAAATTTTCACTTTATGACATGTCATTTTGCTACAAATCAATCATGTCATGTCATCTTATTCCAATGCGACAAGACATAAGACAAAATTAAAATATGACTAAACTTGACAAGTCAAACAAGAAAATCCAAAGAAGAAAGTTGTTTACATTTGTTAAGATCTTATTTAATCATAATTAGTTCCTTCAATAAATATAGCAGAATGAGAACAAGTTCGTATTTTTTTATTTTACCTATATTAAGCTTAGAAAACCATGCACCTTTGCTAAAATAGCTGGTTGAGAGATGTTATGAAAATACAACAAAATAATATTATTTGATTTACTCCTTTGAATGAACAATAAAGAAATTCAGATTTAATATTTTTAAGCTGTCAAAGCTGCTGGTTTGTCAGGCATGGAGAAGATGAGGTCTATTACTACTTAAAAATTTGTATTCTACCCATGTGTAATATTCTCAACCAAAGCCAAGACTTCCTAGTGTTTGTAACTTTATGTATACCAAAAATGAAACCAACAACAGATCCAACCAATATTTAAAGAAGAGAAAAGGATATAGCCATAAAACAAAATAGAAACATGCCAACATGTATATCTTCTAAAACATATATATCTTCTAAAGTATGAGGATTGATTAAATTCTTACCATTTTCCTTTAGGCGTATCTTTCTCTTACGAACATTATCTTTCTCCAGCACATATGTATGCGACACATGGCCATCAATGGACATTAGACTGGTGTCAGCCAATAGGTAATTAATCTTATATAAACTGTGGTTTGGTCACTGTAGTGAGCTTGCCTGTCTGCTCACCTGATGAAAGGCTTTAAGGAAACGGGCAACTCAACATGAGGAAAAAACCTAACAAAATTCACTTATTCATAAGAACTATACTATAACCTACCAAGAGGCAAGACATTTTGTTTCTCGTCAAGCTCAACTACAATCCTAATCTCAATGCTCTAAGTAACTGTGAAAACTCCATGTATCACCTAACAATAGATTTTGATAAGAATACTCCAAAAAGTAATAATAATTACAGTGTAGGAAAAATATATACTTCTCTAATACTCTGCTATTACCTTCTTAAATATTTCATGTTAAGTAGAAGGTACTAAACCCAAGAGCCTTAAGCAAGCATTACCTATCATAAGTTAGCATATAATTTTATACTTATTAATCTTATTAATTTTTTCCTGAATTCTGTGCTAGATTCCTTCCAAAGATGGAAGTACCTATGTAATTGAGTTTTGCTTTTCAGATCACTCAGTCAGGAAGCTTTGATTATACTAAGTGACTATAGTTCATATTTATTATTGTTGAGCTTCACAATGAGATTTTAGGCAACAGTGTTGTGTCATGCAATCTTTCAGTTTCAATTTTGATATACCCTAGAAAAAAGAAATGTGCTAAAATGTTAGCTAAATTATTACTTGCAAGGAAAGCAAACACACATTTAATAATTTTTTTTTTTTTCCTTCCTGAATGGTTAGGTAGCTTTAAATTGCATTTCCCTTAAACAAAATTGTATCTCTGCAAGGTCTAGTCTTCATGGATGATTGATACACAAACTACTGCTCCAGCTCTCTGCACATTTTCAGCATTCCCTTCACTATTCCCCTATTCCTTAAAATATTTTTCACAGTTTTAACTGAAAAACCTACTAGATAGAGGAATTTAATTCTGGTCATTTATTAAGCATCTAATTTTTAACATAATCCACAAAAACTGAAGGAAATTTATTGCTACATGCAGTGTTATCTGGGCCATTTGGCACACAATGGCAGTCTATCACAGAGTCAGCTAGGCTGGAAGAGACCTCCAGAGATCACCCAGGTCAACTTCCTTCTCACTGACAGTCCAGATGACCTGTGACTATTTCCAGAGATGGAGATTCCTTAAAAACTCAGAGCAACCTGTGCCCATGTTTGACTAAATTCATAGTGAATCATTGTTCTTGTAGTGGGTTAGAACCTTCTATGTTCCACTGTGGTGGCTAAACCTTGGGTGGTTGCCAGGTGCCCATCAAATGGTTCTCTCACTCCTGCCCTCCTCAACAAAACAGAAGGAGAAAATATAACAAAAAACTCATGGGTTGATATAAGGACAGGCAGATCACTTACTAATTACCATCACAAGCAAAACACTCAATTTGGAGAAATTAATTTAATTTATTGCCAATTAAACAGAATAGGATAATGAGAAATAAGAACAAATCTGAAAACACCTTTCCCCCACCCCTTCCTTCTTCCTAGGCTCAACTTCATTCCCAACTCTTCTACCTCCTCCCCCCCAGTCAGCACAGGAGGATGGGAAACGGGAGTTGTGGTCAGTTCATAACACTTCATCTCTGCCACTCTTTCCTCCTCACACTCTTCCCCTGCTCCAGCATGTGTTTCCTCCCACAGGAGACAATCCTTCATGAACTTCTCCATTGTGGGTTCTTCCCACAGGCTGCAGTTCCAGAACTGTTCCAGCATGGGCCCTTTCTACAGAGCACACTCCTTCAAGAATGGACTGCTCCAGCATGAGTCTTTCATGGAGTCACAGATCCTGCAAGCAAACCTCTATGGGCTCCCTTCCACAGGCTGCAGCTCCTGCCAGAAATCAGCTCCAGTATCAGCTCTCCATAAGTTGCAGCTTCCTTCAGGGTGCATCCACCTGCTCTGGCATAGGGTCCTGCATGGGTGGCAGGGTGGATAGCTGCTCCACCACTGTCCTCCATGGATTGCAGGGGAACCCCTACATGGTCTTCACCACAGGTGGCAGGGGAATCTCTGCTCTGGTGCCTGGAGTGCCTCCTCCACCTGCTTCTTCACTGACCGTGGTGTCTGAAGAGTTGTTCCTTGCACATGTTCTCACTCCTCTCTCCCATCTGCTGTTGCACATCAGCTTTTTTCCCCTTGAATATGTTATCACAGAGGAGCTACCACTGTTGCTGATTTGGTCAGCTTTGACGAGAGGTGGGTCTGTCTCAGAGCTGGCTGGAATGGGCTCTGTCCAACAACAGGTCAGATCCTGATGTCTTCTTACAGAAGCCACCTCTGTAGCCCCGCCACTACCAAAAACTTTGCCATGTAAACCAAATACATTCCACCCCTCACTTCTGTGAATCACATATTTAAAAATTATCATTAGAATACAGAATCACAGAATAGTTGGTGTTGGAAGGGACCTCTGGAGATCATCTAGTCCAATGCCTCTGCTAAAGCACAGTGCACAGGATTGCATCAGGGTGGGTTTTCAATATCTCCAGAGAAGGAGACTCCACAACCTCTCTGGGCAACCTGTTCCAGTGCTCAGTCACCCTCNGGTTCCTCTCCGCCCAACTCTCTAGCCTGTCCAGGTCTCACTAAATGGCAGTGCAGCCTTCTGGCACATCAGCCACTCCTCTCACTTTTCTATCATCAGCAAATTTGCTGAGGGTACACTCTGTCCCTTTGTCCCAGTCATTGATGAGAATATTGAATAAGACTGGACCCAGTTCTGACCCCTGGGGCACACCGCTAGCTACAGGCCTCCAACTAGACTCTGTGCCGCTTATCACAACCCTCTGAGCTCTGTCGTTCAGCTAGTTCTCAACATACCTCATTATCCACTCATCTAACCCACACTTTCTGAGGTTGCCTATGAGGATGTTATGGAAGTTGAGGTAGATGCTCTCCCCTCATCTACCCAGGCAGTCATGCCATCATAGAAGGCTATCAGATTGGTCAGGCATGATTTCCCTTTGGTGAATCCATGCTGACCACTCCTGATAAACTTTTCCTCCATATGCTTAGAGATGACCCTCAGAATAAGTTGCTCCAATCACCTTTCCAGGAATGGAGGTGAGGCTGACTGGCCTGTAGTTTCTTGGGTCATCCTTCTTGCCCTTTTTGAAGACCAGAGCGACATTGGCTTTCCTCCAGTCCTCAGGCACCTTTCCTGTTCTCCATGACCTTTCAAAGATGATCGAGAGGGGCTTAGCAATAACACCTGCCAGATCCCTGAGCACTTGTGGGTGCGTCTCATCAGGGTGCATAGATTTGTGGGTGTTGAGTCTGCATAAATGATCTCTAACCCAATCCTCCTCAACCAAGGGAAAGTGTTCCTTTCTCCAGACTTTCTCTCCTACCTCCAAGGTCTGGGATGCCTGAGGGCTGGCCTTAGCAGTAAAGACCAAAGCAAAGAAGGCATTCAGTAACTCTGCCTTCTCTGTATCCTCCGTCACCAGGGCACCCATCTCAATCATCAGTGGGCTCACATTTTCCCTAGTCTTCCTTTTGCTACTAGTCTTATTTTTGTACTTGAAAAAGCCCTTCTTTTTGTCCTTGACATACCTTGCCAGATTTAATTCCAAGTGGGCCTTAGCCTTCCTCATTGCATCCCTGCATACTCTGACATGTCTATATTCCTCCCAAGTGGCCACTCCCTTTTTCCACATTCTGTAAATTTCCTCCTTCCCTTTGAGGTTTTCCAGAAGCGCCTTGCCCATCCATGCAGGTCTCCCACCTCCTTTGCTTGATTACTTACTCTTTGGGATGCACTGATCTTGAGCTTGGAGGAAGTGGTGCTTGAATATTGACCAGCTCTCTTGGAGCCCTAACTCACGAGATTCTCCCAAGCAGGTCTTTGAAGAGGCCAAAGTTAGCTCTCCTGAAGTCCAGGGTTCTAATCCTACTTATTCCCCTGCTGCTTCCATGCAGGATCTTGAACTCCACCATTTCATGGTCACTTCAGCCAAGGCTGCTGTCCTGGGTTCAACTAGGGTAGAGTTAATTTTCACAAGAAGCTGGGATGGGACACAAACAGGACAGGTGACCCAAACTAGCCAAAGGGGTATTGTATACCATATGACATCATGCTCGGCATAAAAGGAGGCTAGTTGGGGGCGAGAGGCGTGGCTCCAGGGTGCACAGCTCAGGGACGGTCTGGTTTTGGGACGGGTTTGAGCATGCGGTCTGAGTTATACAGTCATTGGGTTAGAAACTGCATTGTGTATTCTGTTATAAGTACTGTTGTTGTTATTCTCCTCTCCCTTGCCATCCCAGTAACCTGCCCTTACCCCAACCGAAGAGGTTTTTCCTTTGTCTTCCCATTCTCCTCCCCATCCCACCGGGGGGGAGGGGTGAGCCAGTGGCTGCCTGGTGCTTTGCTGCCAGCTGGGGCTGAAGCACAACTGCTCTCAACCTTCATATCCCCAACCAATCCTTCTTTGTTTGTTAGTACAAGGTCCAGCAGCACACCTCTCCTCATGGGCTCCTCCACCACCTGTGTCAAAAAGTTATCATCAATGCTCTGCAGGAACCTCCTGCACTGTGTGTGCCCAACTGTGTTGCCTTTCCAGCAAATATTAGGGTGGTTGAAGTCTCCCATGAGGACCAGGGCCTGTAATCGTGAGGCTACTTCCAGCTGTCTGTAGAAGGCCTCCTCAAATTCCTCTTCCTGATCAGGTGGCCTGTAGCAAACACCCACAACTGTGTCACCTTTAATTCTTACCCATGAGCTCTCAGCTTGTTCATCCTCCACTCCTAGGCAGAGCTCAATACATTCCGGTTGCTCTCTCACATAAAGAGCAACTCCACCACCTCACCTTGCTGGCCTGTCTTTCCTAAAAAGTATGTAGCCATCCATGACAGCACTCTAGTCATACGAGCTATCCCACCATGTCTCTGTAATTACAATGAGATCACGGCCCTGCCACTGCACGCAGACCTTTAGTTCTTCCTATTTATTCCCAATGTTGTGTGCATTGGTGTACAGGCATTTCAGAGAGGTAACTGAGCATGGAGGTTTCCCTGGAGGGGTGCAAGAGGATCCACCACAGCCATACATACCCTTGATGTGGTTGGCCTTCTGGCTCTCATCTTGGGAGGCAGGTAAGGAACATTTGTCTCCACTCTGGTTGGCCTGGCTTATTCCCCAGTTGGATGCCATGGCATGACCCCCACTCCCTGAGACCTTCAGTTTAAAGCCTGCCTCACCAAGTTGGCCAGCCTTCTGCCAAAGATTCCCTTGCCTCTTCTAGACAGGTGGATTCCCTCCCACTCCTAACAGGTTGTAGTCATCAAAGAATGTCCTGTTGTCATAAAAGCCAAAACTCTCACAACAGCACCAGCCATGTAGCCAGTTGATGGGCATTATACGTCTATTTCTGGCTGCTCCCTTTCCTCCAACCGGTGGAATGGAGGAAAAGATAACTTGAGCACCAATGCTTTTCCACTTGCACCCTCAAGGCATAAAGTCTTCCTTGATTCTGCCCAGGTTCTGGCTTGCGGTGTCATTCATGCCCACATGATAGAGTAACAATGAATAGTACTCTGTGCTCTTCACAAGTTGTAGCACCCTCTTGGCAATGTCTAGGACCTTAGCTCCTGTAAGGCAGCATACCTCTGTCATCACACAATCTAAATCTTCACAAAGTTCACTTAAATCAACAAAAATATTCCCCACACCCAAATCAAAATAACATCATTACAACACCGACAAAGGTGGACACTTTACACACATTCTACCCCTCATTTCTTCACTACAATTACAGCAAAAAATTACCCAGAAATATCCTGCCCTTTAGCAATCTTCAGTCCATGTTTTGCCCATTACCTCTCCCAACTGCTGTCCTTATCTTGAATTCCTCATGCCCAGTGCTGGGCACCACAAAGGACTCAAATGGGTTGACCTTGGCTGGCTGCCAGATGCCCACCAAGCTGCTCTCTTAATCCTTCTCTTCAGCAGGACAGGAAAAAAATAAGATTAAAAATTTGTTGGTCAAGAGAAAGGCAATTTAACAGAGAAAAGCAAGGGCCACATGTGGAAGCCAAGGAAAACAAGAGAGTTTATTCTCTACTTCCTATCAGCAGGTGATGTCCAGCTACTGCCTAGGAAGTAGGGCCTCAGTATATGTAGCAGTTGCTTTGGAAGACAAAAATGTCAGTAACGAATGCCCCCCTCCTCCTCCTTTCTCTTGGTTTTTATTACTGAGCGTGATGTCATATGGTGTGGAATATCCCTTTGGTCAGTTCAGGTCAGTTCTCCTTGCTATGTTCCCTCCCCAGCCTCTTCCCTACCCCCAGTCTACTGGCCTTTTGCAGGGGGTGGTTTGGAGAGACAGCCTTGATGCTGAAGCATCTGATCAGCAGTAGCAAAAACACTAGTGTGTTATCAACATCATTCTAGCTAGAAATACAAAGCACAGCACTATGAGGGCCGCTGTGGGGAAAGTTAACTTCATTCCAGCCAGATCAAAAACATCCAACTTGTGGCTGTTGCTGCTTGCCTTCTGCTGTGACTTCTGAGGAAAGTCTGGCCCAGTCTTCTCTACACCTTTGCATTAGACAGCTATCAATACCAATAAGATTTCCCATAGCCTTCTCTCCTGATGTAGTGTGATTTAATAAAAGCCTGCATCATCTTCAGTCCTTTCTTCTCATCTTACCAACAGATTCTACTCATGCAGATTCTTCTCATGCTGAATAATTTCACGTGTTTTGCAGTGGTGTGACTGAAAGCAAAGGCACAATTTAGAGAGTAATAACTTCATTCTGTAGCACTAAGAGTGCTGCACCTTGCGTGTACTTAATTTAAGGGAACATCATGCTACTCACCTTGTTGGTAAGATGGTAAAATATGTATTTATTTTGAACACAAATGGTCTCATACATCTGTGCACTAAAGTATATTCAATTTGCTTTAGATGAGATAATAAGAAAATGCATGAACAGGATCCAAGTATCTCCCTCAACTTTATCTTTGTAACAAAGAAACTTTGACCCAAGCCAGATTTTTTATTTAGTTGAAGACAACCGCCATTGTTCTCATCGTTGAGACTCTGCTCAGTTATATTAGCAACTATTGTTTGTCAGGATTTTTGCGAAGCAATAAGCCTTATGAAAATCTACTTCTCTGTCACCTTGCAAGCAGGGAGCAAATATACCATGATGCCAGATGGCAGGCAGCAAGGCAGTGACAGCAGGGGAAGGAGGCAGACATCAAGGACAACAGACTGCCAGATTTGGCTGTGCCAGAAGAGGCAGAGATTGGCCATCCCAGAACAGCAGCCAATACCATGGGCACAGCTTCTCCTGCAAACGAACATATCTCTCTCTCTTATCCAGTCCCTCCTTTTTGCTCTCTCCTTTTCCCACAGTAAAAAGAGGTGCCAGCCCTCATCCCTTCCAACAGTCCGTGAGATGCAGTGCTTCTGGCAGGGAAGGAAGACACGGGAAAAGGAGACGTACTGTACCCTTGGGCAAAAGAAATACTAAATAGCCACACAAATATATTCTTTTGTGCTATCCAGCACTACCTCTGGATTTAAAATAAAACATCCATTTTGGAGGGTTTTTTTTACTGAATAGTTAAGCGATAGACAGAAATAGGGACCTCCATGCTACTAAAAAGATCTCCTTTGAAAAATCTCTTTTCTCTAGATCTCTAATTCTTAACTGATAATTTCATACAGCTTTCAGATTTGAGTTTGTGCAGTGCTGAAACACCATTTTAGTACTTACAAAAGATGGTTGATGTACTGTCCTCTCAAACAGAAAAAAGCAACTTGCTTTCCTGGGGTGGTATACTTGTAAATAATGGTAATTGTATTTCCTTCAGCATGCTTGCTTCCAAGCAGAACTAGATCATGTGGACAGGTAGATTCCTGCATAACCAGCAACCATCCCTCCCACCTTCCCCCTTGAGTGAAGGAGGCAGCTTCTTTGCTGATATTATTCCTGCCACAGGTGTGAGAAATGTAGACCTAACAAGGTAGTCTTATTCACTAACAGGAAATTAAGGGAGGGAAGGGGTCCTGCCACCATGCATTTGTTTTATCTATTTACTCACAGTAGTTAGCCAAACAGAAAAGGTTGTGATTCATGTCAGACATTATATTTCCCTTCTCTAAGTGAATGAGACGGAAACATAACCTATAATTTTAAATAATAGGGGATTTTAATGGTTTGAAGGCATGGATGAGTTAATTTGTTTATAAAAATAAGC
This sequence comes from Aramus guarauna, assembly GCA_013400195.1. Taxonomy (NCBI): domain Eukaryota; kingdom Metazoa; phylum Chordata; class Aves; order Gruiformes; family Aramidae; genus Aramus; species Aramus guarauna. The sequence continues at coordinate 249,276 of VXBL01000454.1, read as the reverse complement.
TTATTTCCCTTCCAGTTCTAAAATATCAATCTGTTACTTTTTTCTTGGGACTGAAACGTATACCGCCCTGTGTTGCATGCATCATTATGAGTTACAATACCTCCTGTGTAAAGGTTTAGGCTTACAGCATGTGTATCTATAAATTAACATAAATTGCCATGTGGAAAGTCACTAAAGCAGTTGTTCTGCTTAGTTAAGATTGATAATTGGACTCTGAGCTATTCAGAAATTCATGGGATGAAGTATATTGAGCTAATCCCAAGCATTACACATAGACTGAAAATCAAAATTTGAATTTTTCATGTTAACTACTTATCAAATTTTTGAATTAAACTATGTCAACTTGTTTAAAAATACCTATTACTGTGCTGAAGGAAGCATTAAGTCTCACTAGCCTTTCCAGAAACCACATTTTTCAACAAAAAAAAAAAGTATATCCTGTTTTAGAAGTAATTTCTAGGCTTGAAAAATAAACATCGTTAACTTTATCAACCATTCTTTTCCATTCAGAGAAGGCTCAGCTTTTCTGTCGATATAGAGAAAAAGCAATATTGACCGGCACCTGGGAAATCACCTATACACAAAAAAAACCCAAAAAATAAAATTTGTGTATACAAAAGCATCTCTGTTTTGACAGAGAAAAAAAAATCTTGGAAAACTGATATCCTGGTTCATAGAAATACCCTGAGATATTCCACAGAGTATTCTGTTTTCCTTTCATCTTTGTTTGCAGCAAAGATCTAATTTTTATTCATTCTTATCACAATCTTGTGGTCTTATGTTGAGCTTGGGATCAACCAAGATCACACAGAGAGCAGAGGAGGTAGGGAATGTTTTCAAGATCATGTATTTTGGAGGCTCTTGACACTGATGGAAATAGCTGACTTAGCAAAGCAGTTATTCAGGAAAAAACATCCGTGCTGCTTATAAAAATTGCTGCTACTTTAGCCTATCTCTGTTTCTTAAGATACTCCACACACAAGCGACTTTTGAGCTCTGCTCTTCTTTCCTGCTTGGGAAAAATGGAGGATCTTCTCTTTGCTTCTTTCCTTGTATGCCAGAAGCAGTGAATACAAGACGTGCGTGTGCACCTCTGAGAGTTCATATCACCGAGGGAACTGAAGAACAGAAGTTGTTAATTAAGGAGTCCACAGTAAGCTGGACTGCTGAAACTGGTATGGGAAATGAGCAAAGCATCAGTTGTTGGAGTCAAAGACAAACAAGTGTTTTAATGAATGAGGACAATTAATGCATCCTTTTTTCAGGGATCAGAAGAATCTGAAGCTGCAGATTCACAGAATTGAAAACAAAGTTCTGCAAGTGGTGAAGAGACAGAAAAAGCATATTGTCAAAAAAGAATGTGTTGGCAACATTGCAGTTGCATGACAGTGGGCTTCAGGAGGTAATACACCCATAAGCAGAGACATGCATATGATTTTTTCTTATACTTTCATCTGATAAATTTTGAGTCTTTGTTATGCATGTCGAGCATGATTTTGAGATTATCAACACTAAGTGTTCACAGTTCTTTCCTCATAGATCAGCTCTCTAAATGTGCATTTCAGACAGCTTGTTGACATTCTGCTCATTCTCTCCAGGAGAGAAAAAAACACCAGCCAAAGGAAGCAGGTGTGAGAAGAAAGCTAAACAGTATTACAGGAGCTGCTGAGATACATTTCTACATCTTTTCTTAAAATTATTTTGGAACCAGTTTGCCTACAAAGAAACCAGCAAAAGATGGAGGAAGAGATAAAGCATTATCTTATTTTCCCCTTTTTCTGCAGTCAGACAGAGGAGAAGAGGTGAAGATTCTATTCGCCAACAATTCAGGCTTTAAGGAAAGAAAACAGAACATATATTTTGTTATGGGGTTCTTTTTTGGTTGGTTGGTTGGGGTTTTTTATCACTATATGCCAGTTTGAGTAATATTGTGACATGAGGTCTAGAACATTATGATCCAATACTTAGTGATGCTCTGCAACTTTAAGATTGCTCTGCTTTTACAACCAGAATAAAAGATTTTACTACACTTCACACTACTTACAGTGGAAAACCAAGACAGAATTAATATATAAGCAGAACTGCCAGTCAATCAAGTCTTTTTTTTGTTTTGGTTTGGTTTTTTCCCCCCACTCGTCTAACGTTTGACTTGGGAGTCAGGAAGAGAGAGCTAGCAAGGGAAATATATCCTTCCACCTGTCTTGCACACAAGCACAATTTTGTGTTTCCAGCAATGCCAGATTCCTTTTCAGAGTGCAACTGCACCTCTGAGTAAGCTACTTGCTTCAAAATGTGTTATTAGGACTTAGCTGTACCCACCCTGTGTTCCTCCTCAGTGTCTTTCAAAAGGATGAATCTGCCTTGGAAATGGAGTTGACTGCTGGGAGTAACATTCTGAGGAAAGGGGATGCTGTAGCTTAGTCACTCAGCTTTCAAAATAAAGGTTTGATTTATAATGCTGAGTCTTTTAGACTTTTCACTTCAAAATGTGACCCCGTCTGTTCTGACAATCTGCCAGATGCAGAGTTCAAATAGATGGCGATACATTTAAAAATTACGGGTTTAAAGATCCTCAGGGTTGTCAAGAAAATCTCAGTATTCAGCACGGAGACAAACTATGCATGATAGCAGTATTACATAGTAGGTCCATCAAAACAAACAAACAAAATATGCAGTTTTAGTTTTAGAAATTTCTCATTAATTTCTCCCAAAACCTCAATAGCTTCCTCAATATGACAAAAGGGAAAATAAGACCAGTGAAGGGAAAACATGTACAGACAGAAAGCCTATTATACAGCAAATGTGTAAGGAAGCAATCCTTCCTGGAGAAGATAATCGCATAATTCAGCTAAATACAGCTGATAATTTATCACTATTGACATGTATTGTGAAGAGACAAAAAAAAAAATCAAACCCAGTGCTTTGAGACACAGAATGACATATTCCCCCACTTCAGCCTTGATTCTCTTCTGCCAAGTCTCAACCATTGCAAAAAGTTTTGAAAACGACAGTCATTTAGACAAAGTAACTTAGCAAGAATGCATCATACCACTGTTCATAATGCTTGATGTAAAACAGTGCCTTTCCCCTCTGAAACACATATTTTTCTGGAAATTTAGAAGAAATAAATCAGTTGGGTCATGGAATGTGTAAAGTAATTAAAAAAAAAAAAAAAAGGTATTATTTGCTGAAGAAGCAGTTTCAAAACTGCATTCTGTGAATATTTTAAATGGGGGGAGGGGGGAATCTCACAAATACTGAGGTGCCACAGTGGTTTGTTCAAAGAGGAGACCAAAAGAATTTGTCTCATTTTATCTAATACAATGCAGTTTGATAAGAGATAGCACAATTTTCCATAAATGTACAAGGGAAGAAAAAACAAAACCCAAGCAAAGAGCTGTATAGAAACTGGAAGCAAGAAGTTTAAGCCTAAGCAGAAGATCAGGAGGAAAGCATTCACATTAATGTCATGTTATTATAGCACTCTAACTGTGGAGAGTCTTCCAACAGGCAAATACATTACTCCCTTTTCAGTGAAACGTAGAGTATATACAGAGAGGACTTAATGACACTGATGCTTGTAAAAAGAAAAGACAGAATGGTATGAGCCAAGATAAGCCTTACAACCTGCTTTGAAGTACCTAACTTTGCTGTTCTAAGAAGTTTCCTCTTGGGAGTGTAATCCAATTTGTTTTGACCACAAAATTCTGCTTACTCAAAAAGTATTTTCCCTATGTTTCTGCAGAGAATGGGTCTTTCTCCATGTTTTTTCCTGATTTGTGCAATTTCTCCTTAAAAAGATAAAAGTATTGAGACAGCTTTGGGGGGAAGTATAGGGAGAAGAGGCATACAGAGAACTCAACTACCAATATTCAAACTCATCTGGGATAAGGCACAAAATAGATTTCCCACTTGTTTTCCCAAGGAATTCTGAATATTTCTTTATTTTTAATTATTCTGAATACTTTTTTATCTTTTTCTTAAAAAATTAACAAAGTAAAATAACAAAAGAAAACCAAATTAATTCCTTCCCTTTGTTACATATCTAGGTGATCAAAAAATATCATTCTTTCTGCACACACACTTTTAACATTACAAAAAAGTCTTTGTCACTAGCTTCAGTCACAGATAGAAAATATATAAACTCTGCTTGTGCATGCTGCACTACAGAATTAAAATTTCTGGCAAACAGGTTTGCCACCATGGGATCTATTCCAAGCATAAATATAAATTCCTGTGCATACAACCTTGGGAAAGCTATAGATGAAGTTTCAGGGGTTTCATAAATATATTTTCTGAACCCAAATTTCTGACTTTCTTTAAATATCAGTAGTAATAAATGTCTTTTGGTCTTTCATGCAACTGTTAAAAAGTTGCAGAGGCTAAATCTGGTAAAGATTTTCCCATATAATGTTAGGATATCCACTAAGACAATCGTTCCTCTTTAAAAAGATAGAGGTAGCTGCCCAAAGTCTATTTTTTTTGTGCATTTTCATGTCTTATGTTTTTTTTTTATAAAAAGAGGATAGTATGTTAAATCATTAGCTGTCACCTCTGGTATCTCACCAGCAGCCCCGTGTGCTAAGAGTAAGGAAATTACTAAGTCACATCTGTTCAACTCATTTCAGCTTTCATCTAACCTGCAAAAAATGTAAAACCAGGCGTATCACTACCAAAGCTCCGATACTTTTAGTAATAAGAGAAAGAAAAGAAAAATCAAATAGTTGTCTCTGAAGGAGATAAATTAATTATTTCCACAAATTAAATTTCACTGTGCATGCTAAACGCTCCCTGGAACTTTGAAAAATAAGTCAATGTATATCGTCAGTAAATAGATATATATATATATAATTGGAATATTGGCATGTGTACATCTTACACTGCTCTGCAAGGGAAGGGTTGTGTGAGCAAGCACATGATGAGCTTTTGCATATATCTAGTCCAACATTGTCATATTCTCAGAAGCAAATAGAAATTCAGTATCCTAATAGGCATCCACACAAATAAGCCCTCCTCCTCCTAGTTATGTTTCTTCAGAAAGTCTTTGGGCGTGTTTAGAAAAAATTGAACTGCATGATATAGACTACCTGGTAGACAAATCTGGAAAGTGCAATCAAGTCTGTCTAGAGACTTTTAAGATGAAAATTAACTCAACTGAAAAAAAAAAAAAAATCCTTCAATTTATGGAGTAGTGTTCACATTATTTTTGTAAATATTTTATGGAAATTAGAAATATTTTTTTATTTTTTTTCTTTCTTTTAGGTAAAAGACACTACTTACCATCATGAAGACCAAACAAATTTAATTGACTTTCCCATATCTATTATATGTACAGAAAATAACAAAGGAGAAAAAAGGAAAAAAAAATAAAGAAAAAAAAGGTAATAATGGATATATATTCTCAGGGAAAAGCTTAAGCATTTGATGCAAACTGGGAATATTTAGGATAAAGTTTGAAAGATTCATAACTGAAATCCACAGGGCAGATCAAGTGAAGAGTTTCCTATGCTGCCAAAAGATATACCATCTTCATCAGAGAGACCGAACGGGAGACAAACTTCTGTCTCTGAGCTCCAAGTGGCCAGATTTTGAAGGTCTAAAAGAGACAATCCTTAGTTTTCCTGTGCTTTTGTAGTCTTAGTCTTACGAATTATGTCAAGAGTGTCAAATGTCATCATTTGGGCAGCTTAATGCAATCCAGGCTCAGGACATGCCTGGCCAGGGGTCAGTTGGACTTCCTTCACTCAAGTCCACACTGCAGGCCAGAAATTGGGGTTTGCCGACGGCACACATCACAGTAAAATCTCATGCAGGCCAAGAGAATGAGCATGCCCTAGGAAGGAAGGAACAGCCCATTTATTCATTGAATAAATTATTTGAGGCAGTATTCAAGTAGTCTAAATGTCACTCAGTGCCTATTTGCTGACTCTGAACAGACTCCCATTGAACACTTAATGGATATTTTTTCAAAGGCAAAGGGATGTGGAAGAATTCAGGCCACCTTAGGATGACCTTCAGTTCCTATTCCATTATCAGGACAAGCATCTAGGTCACAGCCATTTGAACAGGTACTGATCATGTAGAAATAGCTTTTGAGAAAATTACATTCAATTGAAGAAAAAAAATCCAAATCCCTCAACTTCATATTTGCCTAAAGCAGGCATTTCTAAACCCAAGGAAAGCAGCAGTTGAATCCTCACCAAATCACAAGAATTCATCCTAGGGGCACCATAAGATTGTGCAGTTTTAGAACTAAATACAGTAAGTAAATACAGAAGATACCAGTCTTATTTGTCCAAAATACAAAAATAACATTTTGGCTCTACTCTGACAGTATGCCCCCAGACTAACACCTGAAAGCAGAGAGAAACAGCAATCTCATACAAAAAATTGAATGTAGTATTGTCACTGCATTACTGTAAAAAAGAGTATTTGGGAATTTCCAGACTTAAAACAGCAGCAGCAAAGAGCATTTTCATTCCATTTCAGTAGAGGAATGAGTTGTAACATGAGCCTTCCAACATGCAGTGGTACAAATTTACATGCTAAACTTGCAATTGTCTCTCCCCTTGCTATTTCTTGTTTAATTTATTTCTTGTGTGTACACTCTTAAAGCCTTTTCCTCCTTCTTTTAATTATTAAAAAAAAAAAAATGTGGCTTAAAAATGCAGGGAAAAAAAGCTTTCTGTTCATTTACTTTTTCTTTGATGTGTCACTTAACTCTTCATAGAGAAGACTTCAATAATATAAAACCCGTATATCAACATGCATATTGTTAAAACACTTGTTACTGCAATAAGATCACACTTTCTCAATTGTAACTCACTTTCCCCATTGCTGGTATTATTGTGAAACAGCTGTCTTTCGGTCAGATATTATTCATGGTCAATCTTAATCCAAAAACGAGAAACTCAACAGGGGAAAGCTGTAATTGTGGATATTGCATTTTTCCTCCTCTTCTTTCCTCCATTTTCAGAAAAAAATGCCGTTATTTTTTATTTGTACATCTAAACAAATTTGCTTTATATTTCAATAGACTAAGACAGTAGCCATGACTTTACTCGAAACTTGACTTGATTTACAGATTTTTCTTGTAAAGATAAAAAAGCATGTATGTTGTGCATATTTACTCTGTGTACATACATATTCACAGGGGAGAGCTATAACAAAGAAGCATAACTCTTGTTAAGTACCTGAATTCTGTATCTTCACTTGGCATAGTAGAAGTAAGTTACAGTTGGCATAAACCAGTTTTATTTCACAAGGTGTGTCATATCCTCAATTCAACTATTCTTTCATGATTTTGTTTTGTTGTTCCTTTGGTACATCATACAGCCCATTCTACTTTCACAGTAAATGGGCAATATGCAACAAGCTCAACCAAATTATTAGCACTCATAAAAGAAATCATAAATGACATCTGTCTTTATATATCCCATTATATTAGTAAAAATGCAAATTAAGAACATTAAACATCATAAATTTCCATTGTACAGAAATCATGATATATTCTCCCAAAGAAAGTAAATACTAGGAGTTGTTTGCACCTTAACTGCTTTAATATTTGCATAAATATCTATTGTGTAATTTTAGCAATGTTCTGGATGCACTTCAGGGCTTAACAGAGCAGCCTGTTCTGCCTTCTGTGCAACTGTTAATATAATATGACCAATGTTATAGTTTTTACTGCTATACTCTGATTTAGACTTCTTTAAGAAGCCTTAAAAATGGGCAGTTCATAGAATGAGTCATAATGTGAATTTACGCTTAATGAGACAGAGCGTAAGTCCAGAAGTCATGCTAACAGTATTTCCAAAAAAAATTACCTGTGCAATCCTGTCTAGATACCTGCTCAGACGATACACTGATACACATAGTTTCAGAGTTGCAAAAATGCTGCAAAATGTGAAAAGAGTTACAGCTGAGGAACACAACTTATTCCATTTTTATTGTCTTCCATGAGACATCCTCTTCCACGTGAGGGATGTGATAGAATTGGCAATGGTGGTTTCAAGCCTATAAAACCAGATAAAGGTGTGAAGAAATAAAGTAGAACAGCTGAGCCAGAAAAAATGTCATTATAGAGTAATATGGTTTAGAAAGCCTCATATCACATTCTACTACCATAAAACTCCCTTGACCTTACTAACCCTTTCTTCCCCACTGAAGAAGAGTCAGCATTGTTTTACTGGGAGGAGGAAGGGGGGCATGTGAGACTTCAGCAATTATTTCCTCCTCAGAAAGTTATTGACTGACTTGACAATATGGTACACATCTTTGAGGTCCCCATTTTATAATCATACTAATTCAAATGAGGGAGATCATAAGTTCTTATAATGCTACAGCCCTAAAAATATGAGGAGGGAACTTTGCCTGACTGAGGTGCAGCACCTCCTTTTAATTCCACGCATGTTGTTGAACTTCTTATTTTCTGCACTGCAGTGCCTCTCAAGCCCCCTCTCCCCTTCGCCCTGCATCCCCCACCCCAACCCTGCTAAGCAGAGGATGCGACAGATTCTTTTAACTCAGTCCACTTGAGAAAGTCTTAACAGCATGCTGCCATAAGCTCCACCTCCAGATCAAGATCACCACAAGGCTAGGTGATTAGTGTGAAAACAGAAGCTGTTTGTGTTTTCAACATAATTAACAAGTTTTCAGAATTCATTGATGCAAGCCACAATAGTAAAAAAAGTTATTATTTTTTAAAACACTCAATTAACTATCCAGTGACTGGATCAAGTAATACACTGGTCTTACTCTATCTTAAAAGTACAATATTTTTTTCATCAAAAATACTAATGCTAAGAAAAGATCCATCAGCCAGCAGAACCACCCTATACATCAGGCTACATTCAAAACTCTTTGGTTAAACCACTTTCACAGATAACCTCTACACCACTTCTCTCTTTATCTTTCTGGACCAATTAATGAAATAGCGATAATTTTGATATAACTACACTTCACAATCACATCAAAGACTTGTACCCTCTTTCTTATCAAGGCAGTGCAAATGATTCATGATGTGAAATGTCTGATATGTCATATTATTCAACAATCCACCTTACAAAGTATGAAAATGAGTAAGAAGATTTCTGGTCAAATTTAATTCTTTAAGCATATTTTATTGTGAAATGTTATATGAATTATCTGATTCTCTAGTATGTGAGGTTTGGAGTTTCACTCGCCTCCTTCACTAGGAAGTCCTTAATCTTACTTTTTTATAAAGACCAACTGTATTTTTTACAATACATACTGTTTCTAAATCATATTGAGCACAAAGATGAGCCATTATTCTGGCAACACTGAGACAGACTTCAAAAGAAATGCAAAGGACTACAAAACAGTCTCTAGTACTGTATGTGTTATCTTCTTCACATAAGTTGTGCCACAGATGTCAGTGAACTTGTTCACACATATGATGTAACAAAAAGTGGATCACACATTGTCAAGATAGGATAAGTAGATTTTGAAGAGTTAGAACTGATTGCGGTGCCTCCATGTTAAGGCACATCTGGATCAATTGTTTGAAAAGGACATGATTTTCAGACCTTTCAGTGTGAAGAATCAGACTCAGAATATATTTCAACCTGAGACTCAAAAATTATTCTACCGGTTTGAAAAGAGGTAAGGAAAAGAAAAGAAAGAAAAAGAAACCAATCATCCATTTATAATACAACTTTTCACAGGAACAACAAGAGCGGTGCCAAAATTTTACAAAAACTTTCCCTCTTCTGTGGAAAAAAGAGAAGAAGAAAAGGTTAACATGCAAAAATCTATCCTATCTTTTTTCTTAAGTACATGTGTATGTACACAGTATGTATTTACCATGGTAGACCAAATTCCATACATTCTAGCCATCCTCAAACCAATGAAAAGTCAAATTTTCCCTCTCCCTCATACTGCACAGACAGTCCTTTCCATTTAACAGTGTATTATGAAATTAGGACAAACAAAATTAATTTTCAAAGCAAAGAACATGACCACTTGGGAAAAGCCATGTGAATCCTGCCAATATTTGAGTAATTAGTATTAAAATATCTGCACATATCATAAATGAATGTTTTGACCTTCTAGTGATGTGAGAAACTCAACTATAAAAGGAAAAGGGAGTCAATCTGTATTCACTGTCCCCTGAACATTTGAAACAATTATTCTTAATAAACTGGCTAAGCCCTGTCATATCATACATATACAGACAGAATTTGTCACTGACACTGTTGTTAGTTATGCCTCAGTGTACTGGTTTTGTGTGGCTAGGTTTTGGTACTGGGGGACTACAGGGGTGGTTTCTCTGAGAAGTTGCCAGAAGCTTCCCCCATGTCCAACAGAGCCAATGCTAGCTGGCTCCAAGACAGACCCACGGCTGGCCAAGGCCAAGCCCATCAGTGATGGTGGTAGCACCTCTGGGATAACAGAGTTATGTTATCCGCCCACGCTGGAGCAGGCTCCTGATGGACCTGTGAAGAGTGGAGTCCAGGCTGGAGCAGGTTTGCTGGCAGGACTTGTGACCCTGTGGGGGACCCACACTGGAGCAGTTAGTGAAGAAATGTAGCCCGTGGGAAGGACTCATATTGGAGAAGTTCGTGAAGGTCTGTCTCCCGCGTGAGGGACCCCACGCTGGAGCAGAGGAAGAGTGTGAGGAGTCCTACTCTGAGGAGGAAGGAGGAGACAACGTGTGATGAACCAACCACAACCCCCATTCCCCATCCCCCTGCACCACTGAGGAGNCCCATAAAATGCATGTGAAATTCTAATCTGAATGACCTGGCTGTGCATCAGTTCACATGGTCATTGTCATCACTGGCACCTCCCGAATACCTCTTAGACTTGATATTTCCAAAAGCAGCATGGACATATACACTGACCTAAGCCCTCACAATTACTCAGACAAGTATCATGCATCACAGAGTAAAAAGTGAATAGACTATCAGAACACAGCTCGCCTGTTTTTATGAACAGTTAAGGTCACAGTTTACTCAGTCATGAGACAGCAAAGTCTTCACTACTAGATCATCTACATCAATCCTTTGTAACGGATTCCTTGCTTTTGAGTAAGAGTGTTAATAATCTTTAACATATCAATCTAGGAACACAATTAAACTCAAAGAGACTAAAGGACTGACACAACAGAGACTGCAAAGTATACACTGGGATTTATCCAGCACTTTCTGTATCATATGGCTTTAGCTATATACCTAACAGTTAAGAAAAACAGCATTTAGTTCTGTGATGCCAGAAGCTGGGACTCCCAGGAACAGGGATTCTATTAACAATTATATTCATAATATTAACATTAATACCTCTATGTGACATCGCTCTGTGCTTAGGAAGAGCTGACTCTTGCCTGCAGAGCCCATAGCACTGTCTCCCTGCTATCAGGTATGTGAAAGATTTACAAGAATCCCTTTTGACTCCACAGAACAGGAAAACATTTCTTCAGTAATCAGACCCAATCTCATGCTCTGGCAGGCAACCAGGCCATGTAGCTCTGCTCAGAGATGTATCAAGCTTAAAATCGATTATGTTGTTTGTGCCAGTGCTTTAATGGAAAGGCAGTTTCAGCACATAACTTTGAATTATTTAGAAGCTCTGAGACAATGAGCCACAAGAGAGAGGGAAAACACAAGAGACTCATCCTTGTGATAGAAGTCATGATAAAGCTAGCTAACAGTACAAACTCATGTTCCTTCTCTCAGGCACACACTTGTACTCCCAGCACCTCTTGAATAAATGTTGTTTACCAGATAGCAGAAACACAAATATTCTGAAGAGCTGANTTGAGTCTGTTTTGCCCATGACAGTAATTGGTGAGTGATCTCTCCCTGTCCTTATCTTGATGCATGAGCCTTTCATTATATTTTCTCTCCCCTGTCTAGTTGAGGAGGGGAGTGATAGAACAGCTTTGGGGAGTGCTTGGTGTCCAGCCAGGGTCAACCCACCACATTAAGGAAATACCTCACTAATAGACACCCAGCATTCAACACAATCTGAACTCATTGAAGAAAGCAAGTCTACAATCTAATGACATATTATTCAAGAGGATTCATTTCCAAATGTTTCTACAATTTGAAACAAAATATTTTGATANGCAGAGCCCATAGCACTGTCTCCCTGCTATCAGGTATGTGAAAGATTTACAAGAATCCCTTTTGACTCCACAGAACAGGAAAACATTTCTTCAGTAATCAGACCCAATCTCATGCTCTGGCAGGCAACCAGGCCATGTAGCTCTGCTCAGAGATGTATCAAGCTTAAAATCGATTATGTTGTTTGTGCCAGTGCTTTAATGGAAAGGCAGTTTCAGCACATAACTTTGAATTATTTAGAAGCTCTGAGACAATGAGCCACAAGAGAGAGGGAAAACACAAGAGACTCATCCTTGTGATAGAAGTCATGATAAAGCTAGCTAACAGTACAAACTCATGTTCCTTCTCTCAGGCACACACTTGTACTCCCAGCACCTCTTGAATAAATGTTGTTTACCAGATAGCAGAAACACAAATATTCTGAAGAGCTGAATGGAAATAAATAGTTGCATGACTTAAGGAAGAGGCTAATTAGCTAAAAAATAAAACCACAAAACCCATAGCGCTACCAGCTTCCTGAACAGTTAGTTTATGGTTGACACATGTCAGTGGAATATGTCACACATGGCAGAATCATTCTGATTCAAGCAGAATTTCCTCAAAGGTCATTTTCCCTGGATGAGTGCTTCAGAATCTGGTACCACTTACATAGTCTTGGTAAAACACCAAACTGTGTTTTACATCTGGTCACAAGAATATGCTAATAGAAGCAATTATTTGTTAAAATATTGGTGAGGGGAGGAAGACATCACAAACTAGTCTCAAGGTGATGTTCAACACTAGCAAGGGTTCAGGGAGTTACTGGTCTGAGGCACTGCCATGTCCCAGCGCCCATCCTTCCTCCCACCACTTCTGTGTCACAGGATGCTCTACCACTGGCGGGGAGCACTAGAGTCACTGTGAAGCTCTATTGCAAATGTCAGGTCAAGAACTGATCCAACTAAGAAAAAAAAATATCACACACACACACACCCCTATTTCCTTCTCATTTTTCAAAAGAATCTGTCCCCAAACTAGATTCATACCACAGGCAGCCATGTCAGCACAACAGAGGTGGCAAAGGGGTGCACAAGCAAGAAATGGAGGAAGCACCACTTTAAGCTGGCATTGCAGCCAAGTGTAAGTTAAAGCCACAGGTCTATCACAGTGTAGGAAGAGTGATCATCACATAAATGAAATGCAGTTTCCCAGATTGTTGACCTCTTATCCACTTCCAGTATCCTGTTTCATAAAGATATTCACAGTGTGCTACCATCTGGGCCTGGTCTTTAATTGATATAAATCCACTGAAATCAGAAGCCTGTATTGCCTCACATCATGTCATCAATACTTTCACCTCCCTGAAGTATCTCAGAATAGATGCACATCATCAGAAGCCCTAACATGCTGCAATAGGTCCATTATGTTTATTTCATCATATCTAAATATATTTCAGACAGCTTAATTTTCTCCAGAGAATAGTTTTCTTCTGTGCTTAGGAAGGTAAATTTAAATATATTAAAAGCTTTTCCTTCAGCAAAGATGCTTTCAGAACAGGAATACTCATCATTCAAATAAATGATAATGGTTTTTTCCATCAACCCGTTCATTTATCCATGCCACTATTTTTATTGATGTGTTTCTCCTTCTAAGCAAGGTTGAGTAGAAATCTGCATTCTAATTAACATTTTTGATATGACTGTGCTCTGATTAAAACTAAATGGCAACAGAGAAATCTGCATTGATCATTCAAAACTAAGGTGTAATTGCTCTACAGTGATTAGGAATGGCTTTTCATTTGGTTTTCTTTGACAATTATTACATCTACTGAATAAAAGGAGGCTTAATTTTGGAAAGGGAAATCCTTTTTAAATATTTTAATCTGATAAAAATTTACAAACCTAGCATGGTATTGTGTGCAATTCACTGCATTGAATATATTACTTTTTTTTTGTACCAGACATATTTGTTATCCCTCATCAGGTCCAAGAAGAAGGTTTGTATTTCATGTCCTGACCTTTGACCCATGTGGGAGGGGTTTCTATTAATAATGCCGGGCATAGCAGTTGCAACAGCATTTGACCTTATCAGTTACCTACACTCAACAGTGTAACTCACCAGTAGGAATGATGGATGTTCACTACAGTGGCTCAGAGAAGTGCTAGTTACCAATGCAATTCTTTATTGTCCAAAGAAATTTAACTTTGAGGAGCAAAGACAATCCATTGAGGCCATCTTTACCTACAGCAAAGGAATGTAATCCATCCTAGGTTTATCTTCAGAACAGGCTTGTTGCAATGCATAGCTTGCACCGTGCTTAGGCTGGCAGAAGCCAGTGTAAATCCTAAGAACTCTGATTTTGTGAATTATTCTGGGAATCCAGAACAAGGAGGGAAGAACCTGCCTGTGCTTTGTAGTAACTATTGGACTGTGCTGCTTTAAGAAGTTATTGCTATACCTCTTAAGATTGTACCACTAGGACATCTAAACACTTGCATATTAACATTCCCAGTACCATATAATATTACTTGATTGTTTTGTATTTAAAATGTCAGTTTCTGACAAGGTATTTATGAAGTGTTATCATCAATCTATTTTATTATCTACTGAAGTGAGTGTTCAAAACATAACTATGAGTACATCCATATTAGCATTTTAGTCCAGGTTGGGAATGTATTTTTGAAAGGAACCACCTGATCATCCCCACTTACATTTCTGTTCACATTGCAGCATAGTCTCTGAGCACACAAACTGTATTCCTTTCAGATGAAACTGTACCAGAAGCTCATCTAACATGCCAAAACCACTGAAGGGTGTTCTGTCCGTAGGGTCGCACTAAAGCTGGTGCAAAACAAAACCCCTGAAATCAGTATAGAATGATGTCAGATCCTCAACACCACCTGCTTCCTCTGCAGATCCACTCCTATTTCACCATGGTAACATGTGCTGAGGCAGTGGTGTAACTGATCTAATTTCCCTTCACTTTTACTACTTCACAGAAGGAGTAACATAAGAGTTGGCAGAGTAAGAAAAAAATTAACCATATTGGAAGATTCCATTAGCTTAACATGTAAGGTAAAATGACGGAAACTGAAATAACTCCCAAATGGAATTGCACGCAACTCACCAGAACTGAATAAGCAAGGGGATTTATGCACTGGATGTTTTGGAAGGATTCTAGGATAATTCAGTTTGGAAAGGACTCCAGGAGGTCTATATTCCAACTTCTGGATCAAAGCAGGGTCAGCTGTGAGCTCAGACCAGGTTTCCGAGGGCTTTATCCAGCGTAGTCCTGAAATCCTCCAAGGATAGAGACTGCAAAACCTCTCTGGACAACTTGGTCTACTGCTTGCCTGTCCTCACATACAAGGACTTTTTCTTGTACCCAGTCCGAAACTCTCTTGTTTCAGTTTAAGCCCATTGCCTCTCATTTTCCCACCATGTACTGTTGTGAAAAGTCAGCTCTGTCTTCTTGATAATCTCCTTGTAGGTACAGGAAGGAGGCTACTGTGTCTTTCTCCAGGATGAACAAGCTCAGTTCCCTCAGTCTTTTCCCACAGGACAAATGCTCCAGCATGACCAGATTGACTGCCTTCTGCTAAACTGGCTCTGGTTTGTCTATGTATTGCTTATAGTGGGTGGCCCAAAACCGGGTGATATGTTCTTGATGCAGTCCAATGAGTGCAGAGTACAAGGGGTAATTACTTCCCTCAGTCTACTGGCTGTGCTCCTGTTAATAGAGCCCAGGATGCTCTTGGCCTTTATTGCTGCCAAGCCACACTGCAGGCATCTGCTCAGCTTGCTGTCGTCCCAGACCCCCAGGACTTTCCACAAGTTGTTCCCCAGCCTGTCAGTCCCCAGCCTGCATCACTGCCAAAGGTTCTTCCTGCCCAGGGACAGGACTCTGCACTTGTCTCTGTTGAATTTAATATTCACATTGAATATTGCAAGCAGTGGAATCAATTCTTCTGCACATACTGAGGAGGGTTCTAAAGCAGTCATTACCTTTGTAGGTTAGAAAGGATTCTCATTATCTTTGGGAAACAATTGGTAGTAACTGGCCTTGCTCAGCACTTAAAAAAAAAAAAAAAAAAAAAAAGAAAACANTAAACTCAAAAAAAAAAAAAAAAAAAAAGAATACAAGCCTCTGGCATGAAAATTTCACTTCTCTCATGTTTGCAACTCAGGATGCTAGTTTGGCTGCACTAACAGACAGAGTCATAAAGAGGACATTATACGCGCTTCTTCCACACAGGTCAGAGGTAATTTTAAAACCACCATGGAATGGTTATCCCGGGTAGACAGGAGTTTTAAAAAGGAAATACAAATTGCTTTGTGTTTAACCACGTCAGGCCCTCAAATGCATCTACATGAATAAGTGTTTCCACAGACCCTGAAATGCAACCACCCAGCCTTATTATTGGTGTGATTTTTTAATGCCTCCAGAACAACTCAAATTGCTTTGATTCCCCATTTACACACATGGCAATGCCATAGCAAAGATAGATAAGCCAGATTTGATAGCTGCAATGATGATTAGACAGGCAGATACATGATAAATACCTCCTGATGCGAAATGTAAAGCGTTACTGAGTGTGAGTTAAATTGCTGGTAACGTCATAAGTCACAATCATAGACAATGTTTCTTTCTGAGTAACTTCTGCTTTTCTAGATCTTGTCATTCCAATGCTAAATAGGCAGCAAAAGAAAGTCATAAGAAATGATGGGTAACTTGTATTCAGTCACTGGGCATCTTTGAAGATCATTCTAGCATGTTTTCTCATGTTTCCTGACATTTTATAGAATCTTTAGGGTTGGAAAAGACCTCTAAGATCATCAAGTCCGGCCATCAAACCATCACCACCATGTCTGCTAAACCATGTCCCGAAGTGCCACATCTACCCATTTTTTTAACATCTCCAGGGATGGTGACTCCACCACCTCTCTGGGCAGCCTGTTCCAATGCCTGACCACTCTTTCAGTGAAGAATTTTTCCTAATATCCAATCTAAACCTCCCCTGATGCAACTTGAGACCATTTCCTCTTGTCCTTTCGCTAGTTACTTGGGAGAAGAGACCAACACCCACCTCACTACAACGTCCTTTAAGATGTTGTAGTTGTAGATGTCCTAGTTGTAGACAGCCTCCTCTTCTCCAGGCTAAACAACTCCAGTTCCCTCAGCTGCTCCTCATAAGGTTCGTGCTTTAGTTCCTTTACCAGCTTCGTTGCGCTTCTTTGGAAATGCTCCAGCACTTCAATGTCTTTGTTATACTGAGGGGCCCAAAACTGAACACAGTATTCAAGCTGTGGCCTCACCAGTGCCGAGTAAAGGGGCACAATCACATCCCTACTCCTGCTGGCCACACTAGAAAGCATGAAAAGGTTTAGCAGACCCACAACTACTCTGGCCCGCTGAAACTGAACCTTTGGTCTTCCTTAGTGGACAGACAGCCCTAATGCTGGTAGGATTGTGCAGTGATCATACTGCTTTATGTGGAGTAGATGCTAATTGCTACTAGATGAACTTCCACAGCTGATGAATGTTATCCGCACATTAGCATGACAACCACAATAGACTTGTACTCTTTAGCCTCTTCTGCCTATGACACACCAAGGAGCATCTCCAATGGGCTGCAGCCACCAATGGGCATTCAGTAGTAGCTCTATGCCAAATTCTTCCTTTGTCACCACTGAAACAGTTTTGAATCCTGCCAATCATAGAATCATAGAATGGTTTGGGTTGGAAAGGACCTTAAAGACCATCTAGTTCCAACCCCCCTGCCATGGGCAGGGACACCCTCCACTAGACCAGGTTGCCCAAAGCCCCATCCAACCTGGCCTTGAACACTTCCAGGGATGAGGACATCCACAACTTCTCTGGGCAACCTGTTCCAGTGCCTCACCACCCTCACAGTGAAGAATTTCTTCCTAATTTCTAATCTAAATCTACTCTCCTTCATCTTAAGGCCATTACCCCTTGTCCTTCCATGACATGCCTTGTAACCAGTCCCTCTCCAGCTTTCTTGTAGGTAAAGGTAAGTGATCCTACATGGAGCTTGACAAAACATCACAATTTTATGGGTTACTACCCATACCAATAAAGTTACCTTTTTATCACTAGAATTTTTTGCAAAATGAACTATTAGTCTCTAGTCAGTCTCTGAATTCTTGTACAGCAATCTTTGATAGAGCCTGCAATCTAGAAAGAATATGTTAATGTCATCCACAGCTTTTAGGCCATGGGTAGCCTTATTTGAAACTGCTGCATGAAATAAAGCAAGCAAGAAAGACTTTGAAAGGCATCCTTTCTTGTCCCCAGTCATCACAGACAAAAGATTGAAATTCACTGATCTTTGCTCTCATATACATCCCATGGTGTACCTGTCTCAAAACTTATAAACAAGCTGCATAGCAAATCATTCCATGTGATTACAAAGTCCATATTATTTAGCATAAGAACAGCTATACTGAGATCAATGAAGTCAATATTTTTCACATCTAGATTTTTCTAAGCAGCAAAATGCATTTGTTTGCAGAGACTTGTGAGAAAAACTCTAAGAATTATATGAATTATGTATAACTAGGAACATGTGAATGACAGCACTAGAAGAAATTACCTGAATAAAGAATAGAGACAGCAGGTGTCGATGGCACTGAAATCATCAGGTCATCAGACACCATGGCACATCTCTACATACAACTTCAAGATGCTCAGAGCAGGAAAACAAAAGGCAGACTACACCCAGAGAAGGAAACCATGCCTGTGAATAGATCAGCAGAATTCCCTAATGACATTCACAGAGAAGGGACAGGATGAATAGGTAAAAAGATCACAATCACTGTCAGCTACTTGAAGGCACATCCAAGAAACAAGCACGTGGTTGCTAAATGAAAAGAGCCTGAGACATGAGATCCTTCATAGTTGATGACCCTTGTCCTCTGTGCTATCACAGGTAATACTGCCCAAACTACACAGACAAACATTGTGTTACTTTTAAGCATGAACAGATCAGTATGAAAGCATGAGAAAGTGTGCCTGCAATTCTATACAAGAATAGGCATGAGTGAATAAACCCAGTTCTGTTTAAAATAAACGAATAGAAAACTTCCCTTACTATGCAGCCTGCAATTAGCTTTGTTACACTAGCTATAATGTTGCTTTGTCTGTTAAGCACCCACAGCTATTGGAAATCTATTACACAAGGTGTAGCAACAAGTATTTGAAGAAAGTCAGCAATAAACATGGCTCTCCTGTAGAACTTAAATTTTAAGACATTACATTTTATTTCTTTTCTTTGCTACCATTTAATTATCATTATTATGTACTCAAATAGTTGAAAGTTCAGAAAGTGACAAAATATTTTTCTTTAATTCTGTTAGTTATCATAATGAAAAGTATATATTTCCATCAGAAAACTATTTCCAAGACAGTCATACTTCTAATGAACTTTATATTACAATGCAAACCCCTGTCCTTCTCTACAAGCAGCAGTGGTCCTCACAGGGCAAACCATAAAACACACTTGAGTTAAATTGGATACAGAGTCAAAGGAGACTACAAACAAGAAAATAAAAGTGCTTGCATTTTTATTTCCTAGATTTAATGATACCACATGGCATTTCCCCAGTCATTTTTATTTTCTTTTTGACAATTCTTCAATTTAAATATGAAAGAGCCAGCAAGTAACATTAAAAGTTTTAAAACATTTTTTAAAGCAGATAAGGATGAAAACAAACTCTCCCCATTATTCATATGTCTTGTTGCTAAATGGAAGATAACTTGAAAGTGATATATTTGACACAAGACTATTGACTAAAGCTGCAACTGAAGTAAGGTATATGTGCTGAGAAGAAAAACTGGTGGTTTTTGAAAAATCCAATAACATTACTGTATGCTTGTAAGGTTTATCTGAAGTGCCATCAAAAAGCATTCTTCCCTCTTCAACACCCGAAATATTCATGTCAATCAAAAATAAGCAAAGATATGAAATTTCAGTTTAAAAACACCACTATGGTACATACCTGAAGATACAACAGTAAGTTTTATTTCCCTGGATAAAAGGGGAAAAACAAAACCCTTTCCAGCATTTGCTATGTTTAGAAATTATTTTAGAGGTTGGTTCATCACATTAAAACAGGCTAGGTATTGTTCATTGTTTCAGTTCAGATTAAAATGATAAATACATAAAATAAAGCAATTAATCCACTTTCCATTCAAACTTAGGCAGGCCCAAGAGCAATGAGCTGATTGGCACTTTGGTGAGAAGGTTTTGTGCTGTTTGTTATGCAGAAAGGCTACTTTTGTCGGAGACAGCTATAAGCTGCCAAACAACAATTAGCGATCATGGCAAAATATTACACTTCCCAAAAGTCATGGACATTGTGACTTCTTTGACAAATGGGAATTATTTCAGTTTTAAATGACACAGAAGCGTTGAAAAGTTTTAAGCTTTGATTGCATCTTAATGCAGAAAAAGAGCAGAGTTCTTTTATCTTATTGTAATGAACTTCAATTCATAATTCATAATTTTTAATATTTTAATATATTTCATGCTTTAGAGCCTACCCAAGCAAACTGGAAAACCACAGGGTATAGAAGCATCCTCACTACAACACAACAGTAGCAAATAAGATTTCATAGTTCCCTGAGCAATGAAGGCTTGCCTCAGTAAAATTTTATGTACCCTTTACCCTCACACATTAGGGAATTTGTAGCAAGAAGCTATTCATGACATTTTCAGAGACTCTGTATCAGTTTGGCTTCCTATTCTTCTCTCTGGAGTTTCTAAATGCTTAAAACTATGTGAAAATGTGAAGAAGTCTCAGTAATAGCAAGGAATAAAAAGGCCTTGATCTAAAGAAGTCTTTAGGCATAAACAAGAAAGTGAATCACAGTATGGAAATCCCAGCTATTAAATACTTAAATAAAATGGACAGCTCTTATTTATTTATTTAGGAAAAAATATTGATGTTAGAAAAGTAGTGATTCATTGAAATTAGCATAGTTCCAGGGGCTTGCAAAGGTAGACTGCCAAGGACAGGCTTTCCAGCCCTGGGATAAAATAGGTGTGTCTCTACATTTGTCCAGAAGCTATAATGTAGTCAACAGCATGGTGATTTTTATGTTCAAGACCTTCTGTCTGGATGATGGCAGAAGTCTAAAGTTTACAGCCAAACCTACAGTTTCAGCTAATAGATTTTTATTCCAGTGGAGGTACCAGCACATGTTCCAGTTCACCGCTCCTATTACAAGAGTGGCAATCTCTGGTAGATTTGCACTCAGGTGATTCAACAAGATCAACCTACTTACTATCAAGACGCACCTGGAAAACTCCTTATAACATGACACGGATTATAGAGCATTCTCTGTGGATGCAGAGAAAGTTACAGAAAGTGTCTGGATGTTCAACACCCTAGTGACAAAGCTACAGGCTGTTCTGGATTTTAAAAGTCTTTCAGTTCTATCTAGTTCAGGACTACAGCTTTTCTCTAAGAACTTCTCTGTGATATATCACTTTCTTTTTTCACTCAGCTTTCATCTGTACAGAATAGGATCTTTGGGAGATGTTCATCAAAAAGTCCCTGTTAGTATTTCTGCTGCTATGTGCAGTGGGAAACTCACAATCATCTTGCTCCTGAGTGGATGAAAGAAGTTGAAAGAAGGAAGGTACAAAGTGAAGAAGGAAAAAAGCACTGGTTTATCAAATTGCAAAAGACAAAGTTAGAGCTAACAACTTTTAGCTTATTTGACTTTTTTTAAGGTAGTAGATTCTAACAATCCACAGAAATTTCTGGTTTTCCTTATTTAATGTTTTGCATTCCTCTACACACAGAATACGTCTTTATTCTATTAATTATTAGTATTGTTAAGTGAGTTTTAGCATTGATTCTGACAAGTTACTATAGAAAACTTGTAAAGCACCCACATTAAACTAATAAGAAGACAGAGAGGTTATATAATTGTCAAGAAAATACACCAGTATACATACTAGTTCCAGGAATGGAAAATCAAGGGGGTTTATTTGCAAAAAGATGCAAGATAACTACCTTGGCAGAACTAAAACCTGTTGTTCTTCCATATTGGCAGTTGAGGTCTTTGGAAAATAGGTCTGCTTATTCTTAGCCATCAAATAGCACTTTTTCTTGTGAGCATTTAAAAAGCTTTAGTAAAAGTATTTAATTTACCTGAATTAGATAATAAAGTAGAACAGGCTAGAAGGATGATCAGAGGAATGAGAGTATGTATTAAGTATGTGTTAGAGAGGTTTGTCTCTTATAAATCT
The DNA here is from genome assembly GCA_013400195.1 of Aramus guarauna. NCBI lineage: Eukaryota > Metazoa > Chordata > Aves > Gruiformes > Aramidae > Aramus > Aramus guarauna. Next base: position 226,928 of record VXBL01000454.1, on the reverse strand, counting down.
GTAGGCTTATAGGAACAAGCTTAGGAACTTGAAGAGATAAGTCTACTGATAAGGGAACATTTTAGGCTTGTTTAGAAGTTTTCTAAACCTCAGGATTTATTTTTAAGTTCCAATAGGTAGCAAGAAAACAAAATACTTTTTGGAAAATAGATTTATGGAAAGGTTACAGGACATAATTGCTATTAGGCAATAAATGACTTGTTCAAACTTGAAGATCTCTTCCAGTCCTCTTTCCTAGATCTTTGACTATACTTTACTGATCAAAACCACTATTAATATTTTTTCTTTCTTTGAAATTCTACAATGAAAATATGGCAGAATAAATATCCAAAAGCCTGTTTATAGTCTAAAGAAAGGAAAAATTGCATCAATAAGCTTGAACATGAAAGGTCTACAGTTTCCTGTACAATTACTACCCATTGCAAGACTTTTCATTACTTCAGTTACTGTTGTCCTATTCAGGGACAATATTTTATTTTGCAGTCATGCCATTCACAGAATTCCCCGTGGCATCAGTGCAGAAACGATACAGTAACCATAAATACAATGTGGATACCAATTTTCAGAACAAGTCAGAAAGAAGCAGAAAGGTAATGCTCATCTGCACAACTGCAACTGTACTGCAGAAACAGAAGTACGTACAAGGGCTCTGTCCCAGCTCAGCCCTTAGTAAATCTGCAGCCTCCAGATAGGAAGAGGAGGTCTAAGTGCTTAAACTTCCAGAATAGATGCACAGCACAAAGGTTTTATTTATTTTGTTATTTATTCAGCTAATTAAACATGCAGGAAAGTATGCCATTAAACAACTACTTCAACAAGCAGTACAGACAAAGACTAGTTTTCCATCAGATTTCTGTTCAATTTTGAAAGAACCACAGCAAGACATTTGAATTCACACAGTAAAAGACATCAAAGAAGTTACACAAGAGATTATTTTAGTGCCATAAAAGCTTCAGATGATATTTCACACACATTTATAATCTCTCCTGCTCCTAAATGCTCTGTTTACAGTGCAGTGATTTGTTCAGTAGCTAAGTATGGCTCATACCTCACACCTTGATGCTTATTTCCATGACATTGTGAAAATTTCTTAAATTTTCTGCCACTGTCATTTCAGATGAAAATAGCAAAAAAGTTCAGAAATTCAATTTAAAGAGGAAAGGGAAGAGGGGAAAAAAGAAAGAACTCATGAACTCAATGCAACCATACTGACTGTTCATTATTTATTGAGGAAGACATTCTTAGGAGACAATCTGAGCCATTTGTACTATGTTTAAAAAAAAAATAATATTTTAAACTACAATGATCATCTCCTTCACTAAGCATAGCCCTACCTAAAATAGAGTTCCTTTTGACCGTCTCGCTTGTACCAGAAGTACTCCATCCATTAACTTCAGTGATCTCCTGGCATTGTAGACACTTGACAGAAGTTTCCATGCAGCAGAAATGCAGCTGAGATGCAGATTAAAGGACCTCGATTTCCTCTTGTTGGGTGTGCAGTGATTTCCACATCATAAAGCAGGCACGTTTTTCTTAGTACCTTCAGCAATGCACTCTGCTGTCGTGTTTACATTTGGGCATACATTGAGTCTATAGCACCAAACTGACACAAAAAAGAGCCTTTTGTGTCACCATTCATTTTCAGAAAAGTTCACCTAAAATTCAAGGAGCAATAACCTTTCTGTTCAAAAGCAGAATGACATGAAGTACATGCTTAACAAATTCTGTCATATGCAACTTACTGTCAATCTTGAAACTAAATAATTTAGGCATTCTTCTACTTGTCATTCTGCCTTAACTTCATTGTCAATGATCTCTGAATGCATTTTTTAATTTATTAACATATAGTTTATATTAGTACCCTTTCTAAAAAGTCTTGGAGTGAAATGAGAGCATGATCTTTTTTAACAAGCTCTTAGACTGTTAGAATCATCTTTCTTGGAGTTTGTTAGGTTATAAGGGCTTTTTTTAAAAAAAAAACTAATGTGATCAAAGTACATGAGAGTAACCAAGTATTCTGTACATTTTAGTAGTGTTGCAATTAGATTTTAAAAATACACATAGATTGGACAAAAAACTTCATGCTATTTTATCACAGTTCTCTGAAATCTTCTGTTGCATAAGTTTTAGTTTGAAGGGTTTACAGATTATTCTGATGACACATAGAAGAGAAAGCATAATGCAAATTGTACTTCACTAAAATTTAAAAGTGCCATAATACTAGATGAAATCAAATGTGTAAATTTCATGATCTAAATTATATCTCTGACTTCCCCATCGTGATACAAAGCACAAAGGATATACTTCCAGTAGTCCGAAGGGATTCTTACTTGTGCTTTTTCCTAGAGGACCTGTGTAATGCATCCTAAGGAAAAAGGCATTATCCCTTCAAAAGAGAAGCAGCATAATACCAAATGACTGGAGGTTTTGGTTTCCCTGCTGCTTTACCCTCCCAAGATGTCCATAACCCCCAGAAGCAGGAAGAAGGAGTGCAGCTTGCACTCTGCAGACTGAACACTACTGGCATCTAATTTTGTTTACCACAGGAAAAAAGTCTCCTTTTGGTCTCAGTTTTTGCACACTGAATGCCAGCATCAGTGGTAGGCAGCACCTGTGCTAGCTAAAGAGGGATCATTGCCATGACACCACAGGCCGTCCTTCACTTGTGAAGCTGACATGTTCATAAATTTTTAATGCACTCTCAGAGAAACTAGTCACAACAGGTTGCTGGGTTAGTAGAGAGTTATGTTACACAATGGCTGTTGAAGTACGGCCTGACAATAGTCCACAGGCCAAACGTAGTCTAACTTTTCCCAGAGAAACACCTCATCGGGCATAGGCATAGATGACCAGTGAGAAGTACCAGTGGAGGTAAGAAGTGACAGAGATGGAAGAGAAGTAGTAACAGCTGTTACCAAACAGCTTTTCATATCCCACATATTGTCGGCTCATTCATGAAATCATGAGCCTTCATGTTTTGCCACATCTGATCCTCCCTTCTACACCTCATTGATCTGTTTTTTCCCCTCTCACTGGTGATTGATTTTTTTTTTTCCCCACTCTAGTCACCAAACTCCCCCTTCCTTGTAGGGCCCATACCATGACTCTAAGAAAAGAAATAGGCAGATAGGTTTTATAGGATCTGCTGTTTGGATGTGCTTCTTGGAGAGATGAGTCCATAACTTAATGACTGTATGCTTTTGGGCTGATAGTGTCATCAGCCACTCATTCACAGCCAATGGGTTATTCTGATAAGTGTTTGTAGAGACAAGTCTCGAACTGAAACTAGTAGAAAAAAAGTCTTTTTTGGCAGGATTTTTTAAACCCAGGTGAATTTCTTTTACCTACACCAACTTTACCTACAAACAGATCCTATACAGTAACCAAGCAGGCCACACACTCTGATATTGAAAGAAGGCATAAGGAACTCCGTAGGCTGGTATCACTACAATAACCTCCATATCATACAACCAGAAGCTAAGCTTCATGACTACTTTGATGCAAAATGCTTTTATCCATTACTTAGAAGGGGAGAAAATTATTAGTGCTTTATTAGTGCTGTAAACTCTACTTAATGCTTTACAGCAGAATTCTGGCAAGAGTTCTTAGAATTAGAGAGCACCTGTTTACACATGCATTCTTTTAACATAATCTCTTTCAAAAACCTTAGCTCCATGATGTCATGTGAATGTAAAATTCAATCACCTGTAATGGAATTCTGCATAAATAGGGTGTTAATATAAATGTGTTTGGTCCATTCCCTAACCTCAGTTCAATGTTTCACACAACTTGGCTATCAAAGTCTGCAAATATTGTTTCCCCATCTGAAGCTCTTCATGCACTGTACACCTCTGACATAATTGGTCTACATAGGTTTGGATACTAATTTAAGTTTATATTCTTATTTTTTAAAAAAGGGGTGCACAGAGAAATAGATAAGAAAACACCTGATTTTGGTTGTTAAAATATTGATACAAATTATAACTAATGAACTTGACAATCAATCCATGTATGCATCTTCAGGTAATCAGGTAAATACAAAGCTGTGGAAATTAAAACGCATATAGAGAAAAAATACGTAGAGATGAAGGAACACATAAAAATATATGGAGATGAAAACAGTCAATTTGAAAAAATGCCTACTACCAAAAAAGCTCCCACAATCCCCCCCCCCAAAAAAAAACCCACCACATTGCTTAGCAGTATAATTAGAGTACAACCACCTATACATATCACTTCGATGTCAGAAAAGATCAGCTCTGTAAGAATTCAAGTCATACAAACAAACTCAGAAAACTCAGAGAAGTAAAAAATGTAATTCCCTCACCTGCTAAAGCAACAGAAATGCAACTTATTTATAATACTGTGAACCAAATCCATTCTGAAAACTTCTTTTTTAAGAAAGTTCTTTTGCAGGAGTGAAGAACTCTCAGAATCAGGAGTCATGGCTATTTATATTGACTCATGATTTTCTGACACTTCTCATGAAAGATTCAGAGTTAACTCAGTGTCCAGGACAAATTTCAAGTGCACGGATTACATTCTGGCTCCTTGTCAAGTGCCATTGTCTGCAGCTGAGCTACTGTTAAGATCCATACCAATGTGTCCCTGCTTCTGCAGTAAATGACATGACATAAATTTGTATTTTAATCTTGTAAAAGCCACGACAAGGCATGATGTTGTTTAACTAGGTTCTGTCAGTACAGTATTTTGAGATTTCCCTATACTCAAGTTTCTATAAGACAAAAAAAAAAAAATTCAAGGGTAGATAGTTGTTTGAAAGATAGGCATGTCTGAATGTTCTGATGAAGAAGTTTGAGGGAAAGGAAAATGAAGAAAAGAAAAGATAAAGGCAGATGTATCATCTTGGATGTGAAGGAAAAGCTGGGAGTGGAATCTCATCTTTAGAAATTCTTACATCCCTGCAGAAAGAGGGATTTATTAACTTCCTTTCCATAGACGTCTTAAAAAAGAAAACAAACAAAAAACCACAAACAAACAAAAACAAACAAACAAACCCCAAACCACCAAAAAAAAACCCCACACAACAAAACAGAAACTGTTTGAAACAACAGTTCTGGCCAGACAAAAATATTTTTTATACTGATGAGCCAGAAAGTTTCAAGACACTACACATTCAGAATAAAGGGTCTGAGAAAAGAAAACCTTTCCAAATATAGTGTGTAGAACTGCATAACTTCTCAGTCACTCATCTTCCACCAAATAAAGGACATAATAGCTATAAAGTACAAGTCCCCTATCTGTCATTTGTTGGGTTTCTCCTCGGTCTCCATTAAATAGGTTTCATTTGTCTGAACACTTTCAAAGAGCACTTGTTTTTCTGTTTGTGAAGAGTGACAGGAGATTAAGGGAGCAAAATTTCAAGTATTTTGTTTTTAATTTTTTCAATATCAAGGATACTGTATTAATTACCTGCAGTAAATTTTAGCTGTTATTTTACTCTCTAAGCCAAGCTAATAACTGTCAACTCCTTTTAGATGCATGTACCAATAACACAAAATCCCCTGATTATTAGGAATCTCCATTATGTGGTATATCTAGGCAGTAAATATTCCTGATACAGGAACTATCAGCTGACAAAATCTCGAGCAATGTTTAATTGCATGTCCAGCAGGGATTGATCATATCAAGCAGTAAGTTTGCAATAAATTCCTGTTTCTAATGTGTCCTCTACTGTTCTGTCCCCAAGGACCTATGTAATTGTCCTGAACTACTAACAGATAAAGAGTCAATGGGTAAATATCAAACTGTCCTGAAATGCTCCAAGATTAGTAGAGCTTGCCAACAATACTTTTGGATACCCACATCTTCAAATGAGGCTTCCTCTAGTCAATTTATCAAGAGTCAAGGAAAGTGGATGCTTCTTCTGGAGGAAGAGAGCAAAAGAAAACCCTAACTAGTTTTGCAAGATTCTTTCCTTTCCTGTTTGTAAATAAATACAGCCATCTACCTATATATGTACGTATACCTGCACACTCTCTCATATATTTATATATCTTATTAATTCTAGAGGGGATTATTGCAGATGTGTAGAAAAAAAAAATCATTCAAAGTTTGTTGACTAACCCACCCACTGTAAGTTACAGTACTATTTTCTAGTAAGTAGAAAAAAAATATGCACTATAGATTTTTGAATAATCCTTTAAAAGCATTTTGGTCAACAGCAAGTCATTATTTCCTACAGTACAGACAGGCATGATCTGAACAAAATTTCTACCAGCTATATTTGTTGAAGAACAAATCAAGAAACTGATTCTTAGTTGACATAAACTAAAAGGAAAAAAAAAACCACCACCACACAACTGTCCCCCAAAACCCACCCCCAAAGACCTCTTTCAAATAGTGCAGTTACACCAAGTCCACTAGTTGAAGAAATGGCTCTTTAAATTTCACATTTGCAAAATACTGTAAACCAAATCAGTACAGTTGGGAAGGAATTACTATATTTTGTTCATAAATGCAAAGACAAAATACAAACTAATATCCATTAAAAGTTATTGCAAGACAGTAAATGAAACACCTTCCCCTTTTATATCTACTGCCAATTATAACCATTATGAGAAAAACAAATGTTATAGCTAAGTTAGCTATTGAACTTAGCTATGTAAATACATAGGCCATGTTGAGCAGTATGGCCAAGTTCCCAGACTAAAAAGAAGTGGTTAAATCTCAAATTATCATGTAAGGACCTTGGCCTTTCACAACTAATTAAGTAAATTTAGATAATTTCATCTCTATCAATCAGAGAAAGTAAATAGTAGACTTTATTGTACCTTAATTAAGTTTATCTCACTGTTTGACTTCTACTTCATCTCCCTCAAAGTGTTTTCTCAGATAGATTCTATGTATAATAGGTAATCTTTCAGGTTAGCATGTGGGAGTACAGCTTTCATCAGCAATAATTGAACTTGTTTGCATAACTCTGTACAAACAATTCTGAGAATACATTCTCTAAGAAAGCTGCACCATTTTCAGAGGGAGCCCTCTTAGTGAAGGAGAAGCTTCCCCAGTGAGCTGGCAGCCAGATCACTGCAGTTATTTCCACCCACTCCCCTCCTTTCTTACTTCCAAAGTCTCTACTAGTTTAATCATTTTGGGTTACTTCCAAATGTCTGAATTCCAGAAAACTCCATTTAATTAGTAAGAGGACTACCAGTGGTGATCCTTAGTGATCACACAGTCATGACCATTTAGTTGACTAATAACACGAGTAAGAAGGCAGATGCCTTTCAGGATGACTGGAGAAAAAAAAAAAAAGAACCAGCAGAAACTAATTTTTCATCAATTAGTTCTACATAGACAAGGCAACTCACATGTATAATAATTCAGTAGGTTTAATTCTCACAGAATAATATCTTAGTAAATCTCAAGTTGAGCCACCTAGATATTTTATAATGCATTCAGAGGAATAAGTAGCAACTGCACATGCTTTTATGCTGTAAGAAATGTGAAATCATTTTAACAGCTTACTTTTTAAAGAGAATGTATTTTGCCACACCAATACACATTTTTAATAATAAAAGAATCTATAGTGACCCTTGGATTTAAATCCCTGAAGGACAAGCAAAGGAGGAGTGTTGGCTTTGGGGTAAATATCATTAATAACCTACTGCTCTGAGCAGATGCTTAGGAATGGGAAGAACCAGAATCAATGCTTGTGATGTCCAAACCCTCATTGTGCAGAAGAATATCTTCACTGTCAGGCTAATCAGCAGTAAGGGTATTGGACATCCTCCACACAACTAGTTAGAGATGCACAATGATGAAGAAAAAAAAAAACCCTCCAACCACATGACCAGAAAGACTATGATTCTTAACGTTGATTGGTAAGGAATTCCTAGTAAGGAAAAAATGGGCTCTGGTCCTAAAACTATTTAAAGGTTTTTATTGAATAGTCATCATATAAAAGCAGTCTAGCTTTTGAATAGGCATTTGGTTCTTTCATGAATATCAAATGTATTTAATACATTGCAATCTCAGAGAAAGTTGGTACAGATGTTTGTAATTGCCCTAATGCTTTTCATACTCAATTTATGTGATTTCTGTGACGTGTGATTGAAATAAAATTTGAATACACAGGTCTTGCTTCTTTGAAAATTTGCTTTGAAAATTATTGGTCCAAGAGAAAAGCAAAACTGCTCTAACATTTACAAAAAGTAGAGTCACTTCTAGTATCTGACAAATTTTATTCATCTCCATTGTCAGTTAAATCTCACTTTAGTATATCCAAGTGACAGTACAGACAATTATTCTCTTTCTGTAATTAACTAGCAAAATTAATGGTAGCAGTAAAGGAGCTATGGCTCAGGTTAGCAACCAAGATTCTAGGGAGAAAGTTTGTGCAAGCTAACCAGAAGCCTGTGTAATCTCACTTAATTGCTACTGTTATTTGTTACACAGACAAGCTCAACTAGCTAGTAATTGTCCCAAAACCACAGTAAAGCAACATTTTAGCTCAGCAGTAGGAAATAATGGCACTACCCACTGCCGGTGCAACAGCTAAAGAGAGACCTCTACACACCAACCCTTGTTCACTTCAACAAGGTCATGATTACACTCTTTAGAGTTGCTATTATTATTTTCTTCCCAGGGAGCATAAACCATATTTAATCCCAAGTATAAAGCAAACTTTGACTTTCTTTTCCATGCTTAAAACTAGCTCTTCTATCACCAAAGTACTCACACTGATTTAATATACCAACAAACAAGTAAGAAGTTTTCTGAACTGTTGCTATATATAAGAAAATTATTGCACAATGTAGATAATATTTGTGGACAGAAAATGCAGATGTTACATCTTAAAAAAAAAAAAACAACCTATCAATCAACTTTACCTTAGGTAAATGCATCAGATAAATTGATAACCTCTACTATTTCCTAAAACTAATGCTTCACAACCTTTTGCATTCTTAGAGTGTTATGAAACTTTTAACCCTCTTCAGTTTTCTCACCTATGTCTGCAATTGAGTCATGATTAACAGCTGCTAATTATAAAGACCATAAAAATGCAAACTAATCTGCTAAATGGTTAAAACAGAGCAGGTTCTTACAGCACAAACAACTCTATGGAACTCTTTCTTGAGGTATCTTCATAATCCTTTAGGAAACATGAATAGGTTGAAGATCTTGTTTATGAAAAAGCTCTCTTTTAGGAAGACAATGGCCTAGTAAGGTACCTTCTACTGTTTCAATTGGGTTTGGTTTGTTTTCTTGCAAACATCTGATCTCTTTCTTTAAAAAAAAAAAAAAATGGCCCTAAAAAAGTAGTTAGAGGTTTTTGCTTCCATTACTTTGACTGAAAAGTTCTTTCACCTCTTATATCTCTAATAGACATAAACCTCAATTGTGAAGTAAACAAGTTACTGTTTGCATCCTTGTTGTTTTCTTTCCAATACTGTTCAGCTTACAAAAAAAATTTTTAAAAAAATTGCCTTCTAGGTATTTGCCTAGTGATATATGCACAGACAAGAGTCATTATTCCATTTTATGCTTTACATTACACTACAAGCCAACCTCTAACAACATAAGCACTCCATTTTCCTTGTAACTGCTTCTGTGTGAATATTCTTATTATTAACACTATTATTTTTAACTGTGACTAACCAGAATAACACATAGTACAGAGATAAAATTTACACGGGTCATTAGTAATCCTATAATTCTCAATACAACCTATACAAGCCCAACTTTGGTGCTCATAGTCAACATATGATGTATCAGTGAGCCCAAATAGCTTCTCATCAACTGTTTTAAACTGCTGAGCTCCCAAAGCTATAAGTGAATATGTTAGTGGGATCAGAGGAGACAGCCTGTGCAAGCTAGAACAAGGCTGTGAACATCTGTTCACATTTGGTTTACAAGCTGTAATACTGTTTGTTTACACCAGCAGACCCAGCTACCCTACCTCCTGATGGATATCATGAGTTCACTAACAGCAATGGAGTTACATCACTGTAAATAAGTGTATAACTCAATTTTAAGCATTCTTGTGAAAAACTTACATTACACAATCGTCAACAATAAATTGAACATAATACTGGCTATGAATGAATTAAAAATTATTTCTGACAATTCATGCAACCCTTTTGGCTTACAAAGTGCCTGAAACAGTCTCAAGAATAATTTATTTTCTGCTAGTGAAAATCAGCTTGTGAACAAACTTTCAGTGACTGATCATGAACATCTCAGAACCTCCAAGCCCCTACGACATCTCCTCTCTACTGTTACGTGACTGGAGAGGAATTTAAAAAAATCAACACAAAAGCATACATATTTTATTCCAAGAAGTCAGTGTTTCATTTGACTTCATATTTTTGTCATATACAACAGGTGTTAGTAGCTCTTCTGATGTTATTTCCCTATTTTCCATTACAATCATTACACATTTGCAGTACTTGGTTCTTTAAGAGGATCAAAACAGTATGGTGCCTGATATTTACAAACAGATAACAAAATGCCTACCCTAAGACCATATAAAAGTGTTATAGAGTAACCACAGCCATTCCCTGTGGCACACTAACATTTCAAGAGTCTTCCCCAATGTTTTTCAATAAATATCTTTATTTGAGACTAGTGACTTGTAATCTGTGGTCTGCAAATTGGCCATGTCAAGATGATCGCCAGAAAGTACCTCAGAAAAGCCAACTTTTTCTCAGTAGCTTAAAGTCCCTACACCAGGAATCACAGGTTTTTCTGGTAAAACATTCAAGAAACCACAGCTTTAAAAAGTTTTAAATTCACTGCTTTTGAGTTTGGAAGGGTGGACTGATTAACAAGCAGCATGAACAGAACACTGCAGGTGAATTGGTAAAAGCTGTAATGGGTTTCTGTGGCACGAGAAAAGCTGTGTTTATTCTGAACTGCTCTGGCCTTTGCAATATTTTCTGCTACAGTCATCCTATAAGTAGAAATTAAGTATTGGCAAAGTTTGTTAGAACATGACATCATCTACAGACAGAAACTAAGACAAATTCAAGACATCATTACAATAATATAGGATAGTGAAAGGTAATTTTTAAACATGGTTAGATAAATTACTTTTTATCTTTCCAATTTTCTTATTTACCCTAGATGTTTAGGTCTGCACAGAGCAACTGTCCAAGTATTAAAATACATCACATTTTCTATTAGATAAAAAAGCTCACATAAAGCTTTTACTCAAATTAAGCTGCCAGAACTGAGGTTTGGATGTGACCCAATTATTCATTTTACCTGTTTCACTCTTATTTAGAGGTCACTGGTTTTTTGCTCAGCTAAAAGAAACAGCTGTTGATTGTCGGTTTTATTTTCAGATTTCTTCTCCAAACTTGCAATTAAATGTTGGGTTTTAAAGTGCTTTTTGAGTTAGATTTCACTTTCAGCTTGGACTTTAATCTGCACCTCAACTCAAATATTGAATTTCTCCATTAAAATGAAATGACATTTTTTGAAATGATAGATCCCTCAGTTATCTTTAAAGAGGACTTGACTATGATATCTCCAAGGCCCCAGCTTTAAAAATTTACTTTTCTGACAATCAAAATCATTGGCTTCATTGATATTTTGAATGTCATTAAGAAGGCTCGTGATACCAGGCCCTAATTGTATTCACCATTTCTCCTCTTTGGTGAATAACTGGTTTCAATCAACTTACAGGTCTGAAGAATCAACTGTCAGGATGCTGGCTGGCATTAGTAGATGAGGGAAAGGTTGTGGATGTTGTCTACCTAGACTTTAGTAAAGCCTTTGACACTATTTCCCACAGCATTGTCCTGGAGAAACTGGCTGCTTATAGCTTGGACTGGGTAAGAAACTGGTGGGAGGGCCGGGCCCAAAGAGTTGTGGAATTAACTCCAGTTAGCAGCTGGTCACAAGTGGTGTTCCCCAGGACTCAGTATTGGGGCCAGTTCTCTTTAATATCTTTATTAACAATCTGGGTGAGGGGATCGAATGCACCCTCAGCAAGTTTGCAGATGACACCAAGTTGGGTGGGAGTGTTGATCTGCTTGAGGGTAGGAAGGCTCTACAGAGGGATCTGGACAGGCTGGATCGATGGGCAGATGCCAGCTGTATGAGGTTCAACAAGGCTCAGTGCTGGGTCCTGCACCTGGATCACAACAACCCCATGCAAGGCTGCCAAAGGCTTNTTAGGAAAAAATTATTAACCAAAAGGGTTTTCAATCATTGGAACAGGCTGCCCAGGGAAGTGGTTGAGTCACCATCCCTGGAGGTATCTGAGACATGCGTAGAAGTGGTGCTTAGGGACATGGTTTAGTGGTGGACTTGGCAGTGCTAGGTTAATGGCTGGACTTGATGATCTTAAAGGTCTTTTCCAACCAAAAATGATTCTATAATTCTATGATTACACAGGCCATTTTTTTTTTTAATTTAAAAATAGACTTAGTAAGAAAAAAGTTAAGTGTGTGCTTAACTTCATTCCTTTCAGTTTAACTGTAGTTTAATTCCCAAATGCTAGCAAGATTGCTGACTGAGGTTGCTACTGGAATCAGCAGCATGAGAGTGATTCAGGGTCCTGGAGCTCACAAAACAACCACAGATTACATTTCTGTGATGTCGTCCCCAAGTGCAAAATGATGCTGCAATATAAGGATGGAAAAGAATGACTAAAAGTTCATTTTATTGAAACTGATCTTGTTAGAACAGGAAATATAAAGATCTTTTGTGCTATTATTTAAATACTAACACATTTTTACAGCAGTGTGTATGAAGTAACAGGCATTCCCTGTGGTACAAATAAAACCCTACAGCTCCGCACCAAGGTGTTTAACATCAGCAGGAGAGATACTGTTTGAGAGGAATGTCTGTTTTCCAGCTTTTAAGATTCTCACATCCTAAAGTGCTTGGAACTGTTCAATTATCTTTCCACAGTTTATTCTATTGTTGCTGCTTTTGCTGTTTATAGGGTTTGATTTTGGTTGCACACATTTCCCCCTCCCCTCAATACAAAATGACAGGAAACCACATCTGTCTGGATATAGTTACTGTTAAATTCCAGATGCAGTACTAATTACTCTACTGAATGCATAAATGATGCATTTTCACTGTCATCTCTACTGTTATTTTTATGAGTTAACTCATACAGAGAACTCTTTTTAATCCATAGATAAAGAATATTACAAAATTAAAGCACACATAAATACCTTCTCTATACAGAGGGATGGAGAGATAAAATTACTTGCTGGAGATCACATGCTGAGAATACAAACCTGGTTTCTTAATTCCCATTATTTTTAAAAAATCCACAAAAAAATTTTCAAAAATGTTTATTTTCTTGACTTGTATAACCTCATTCTTCTACCTACTATCACATAAACACACTATGCTAAAAAGTGAGGAAAGAGACCTTAGTAGATTGATTCATTTTCTGGTATCTCTTTGAGTGAAAGAGCTACTGTACTTAATGGAGTCTAGAGATAATTCAATATCATCTCAAAATTGCTTAGTCTATAGTCTATTCTGAAATGGATTATTCCTCCAACGATATTCATTTGAACAACTTATATTTATCCATCAGAAGGAAGGAATAATCAGTAAACATCAGCAGTGCCAAATGCATGTACATAACATTAACAGAACTGAAATATGAGGTTGTCTATACCACAGCATCAAGGCCAAATTCTAGAGCTGTGATGACATATAACACATAGTGAGGAAACTACAGGCATGCTCAAGTCGTATTTAGAGGACTTCTCACCAACTGATGTCCCCATTGATACATGCGGGACAACAGATCCTACAGATTCAGTAAACACCCCTGCTCCCTAGTTGTCATATATATCTAAAATATGTCCTCTGCCCAGCACCAGAAATTACCCAGAAATGCTACCTAACACCAAGTTTTGCAGGCAACACACAAATTTGCCTAGCAGTCACACCACAGCTAGGTTGACTAAAGCTTTGCTGTGTATATGCCAGACAGTAGTAATTTTTACAGTCAGCCACTAGTGTGTGCAGGATCAAGGAATCCTAGAAAACTTGAGTTGGGAGGCATACCCTGCAGGTCACCCAGTTTAACTTCCTGCTCAAAGCAGGGCAAGCTTCTGAGTTTGAGCAGCAGTCTCAGATCCTGGTCCAGGCAAGTTCTGAGTATTGCCAAGGACTGAGATTATTCATCCTCCCCGTGCCAGTGCTTAGATGCTTTTGTGAAGAATTTTTCCCTTGTTTTCCAGCAGTATTGCCTCCGTTGCAATCTATGACCATTGCCTTTTGTCTTTTTACTGTTCACTTCTTAGAAGTCTGGTGCCATTTTCCCTGTAGCCCTCATTAAACAGTTGACAATAACAATAATAACACACCTGTTGCCTTCTTTCAAGGCTAAGCAAATTGAGTTCCCTCAGCCTCTCCTTATGGGAAGTACACCCCAATCCTCTTGCTAATTTAGCAATCCTTCTCCAGACTGTCACCACCTCTCTTGTGCTGTGGGGCCCAAGATGGAACATATTTCTTCATATGCAGCCTCATAGTTGTTGAGTGAAGGGGAATAGTCACTTCCCTTGATCTACTGCCTACGTTCCTGCTAATGCAAGTCAGTATGCTATTGGCCTTCATCCCCTCAAGGGCTCTCTGCAATTTGCCATCCACCAGGACCTCAGGGGCCATTTTTTGTGCAGCTGTTGCTTACCTGAGCAATACCAATGGAAAACAGCTTGAAATCAGAAGTGATTTAAGAACAATGAAAATATCGACCATACTGCAAAGCAGTTGCCCATTCATTTAATCAAATCCTATGTTAGCTCTACTCACCTGTGCTATGTTTCATTCTTTCATCACTTTTAGATAAATATGAAATAGTTACTGATTAACTGCTAAATCTAGTGTATGTAAAGAGACAAAAAAAAAATCAGGTTCTCAGTCAATATTCATCAGCACTTTTCCTTCAAACACCATATTGTGTGTTCAAAGGTCGTAATAGTTTTCTAATAAAGTAATAAACTTCTGATATTTAGTCCATTACCTACTGTGAAGGAAAAATTTGCATGATACTAATTATGATTTATAGCATGGCTGTAGGCAGAACAGAAGTTTCCATAGAAAGAGGTTGTACTGAAATTAGTAGTATCCTCTTTTTGCTCTGAAAAGTTCTGCTTCTGCTAGCACTTTGATTATCCTTTGTCATGGATTAGTATAATATACAGCCAAAGCCTTGCTCTTTTCAGAGAGCCCTGGTCATGGATTTTGCTGCTGATCATTGCTTAGTCTCACCCTTGGCTCCTTCAAACTGCAATGTTAATTATTTTGCACAGAATACACAAAAAGGCCCTGAACCTCTGGGCTGGAGAGTGCTGCAAGCTTTAACTGTAGGGGAATTCTTACAGAGCAAATTTTAGAGGGATTTGTCTTTCACTTCATGGAATAAGATATCCTAGCTCCTTGATATAACAACATGAGGAAAAAAGAAAACCCAAAATCTTGAGAAGACCCTACCCATTCTGACAAGGGAGATAAAAAGGCCAAAGACAAAAAGTTCTGCTTCTGCCTTGGAATAGAGGGAGCCAGGAAAAGTTCCTGCCCTTAAATTTTGCTTCATGCAGCTACATAAAGCACACCCAGACTGTGTATTCAGAGAAGACAGGTAGGCTCCTGACCACATGACATAATTTCTGCTTCCTAATTTTAGACATTATGATATTATTCATTATTAATTCAGCTTTGTTACCAGTTTCGCAGTGGATGTTCCAAATAATGGACCTTGCATAATTTCTCAGACATTTTCACCAATACAGGGAGGACACAAGACAGCAAGCTAATCTACTTTTTTACAGGAAAATGTAGGATATGCTCTTTTGTTATTGATCAGCTCTGTAAAAGGATGGCACTCTTTGTTATAAAAGCTTTAAAATTAGAAGCCTAGTCTTTGTAATGGTACTATATAACCCCTCCCTTTTATCATGTCTAGCTTCTGGTTACTCTACTGAATTCTATACAAGGTGTACAACCCTATTGTCTGTCACATGCAGAATTCAGAATCGTGCATCTTATTCCTTTTACTTGAATTATTTAGCTGCCTGTTTTACTTTTCCATACAAAAGAGTCAGCTTCAGCTCTTGTCTTCTCTCCTCGGATTTTTTTTTTTTCTTCTTTTTTCAATGTAGGGCTTTCTTAATCCTAACACAGAGGCTTTCATCTTTGAAGCAAGTAAACAAGAAAAAGATAGATTTCTTTTTAAACCTACAGAATATACGGGTTTGTTCAGCTTGTAAGTTTTTTTAGTACTCTAATCCTTTATTCTGCTTTTAATGTAATGTGAATTTACAGTCAGAGTTGGCAGGGATTTTTTTTTCCTTTAAAGTATTATGCTGGGAGACTGCATGTATCAAGGAACAGGCAACAGAATGTGACAGGGGGTGGTGGTATATTATTTCAAATCTGGTATGTCTGGCTAATAACTTGTTTAGAAATGAAGTTCAAATAAGTTTGTAGCAGTTATTAGGCTCACTAAAGCACAAAGCAGGTTAGTCAGGTGCAAACTCAGCTCCCTAACTCACTGACATTACCAGGCTTGCCTAAGGTGAGAGAAAGGATCATACATCTGTACCTGTAATTCTGAATATATATGAGACAGCCATTGCAAGCTACAGCAATTTGAGTCACTTTAGCAACAAGGTAAAGCTTGAACCCCAACCCCCTCCACCCCTATTTCATTCTTTCTAAAGCTAGGATTACCGATTGCTTTCATTATGCATTCTACTGTACAGGCCTAGATATGTTTTTTTAACACAGTATCTGCTATTTATTTGCTTTTTTTTTTAAAAAAAAAAAAGCATTATACAACAGAAAGAAGGAAGAGAAATGATCATCAGACACTATTTTTGATGCAATTACTGAATGAACCCTATGTGTGAGAACTCCATGTAGCTACATCTTGACCTTGGATTTATTTCTGTAGGGAAAAAGCCTAGAGAGTATCGTTTTTCACCTGGAATTGCACACTGACCTGACCCTGGAATAAAAGTACATTCCTTTCAATTTATTTATTTAGTAAATATATTGCTTGGACAGCTGGAGGTCAACATTATTTTGTGCAAGTTCTGAGGTTAAGTAGCCCATTCACTGCAGCTCTCAGTCCCCCTGGCAGAAACCCCTTCAGTATTCAAAGGCATGATGGCTTTAAGCAAGCTGAGGGCCAAGATTTCCTCTGTCACTGGGAAATTAATTTTGTTGTGCATCAGAGTGTAAAAGTGCAGTAAAAACAAACATTGCAATTACGTAGGGTAAATTATAATACAGGAGGGCTTTGAAGTTTACATTGCATTCATCAGGATCATTGCCATGGTTTTAGTTAGCTGTTTTAAACACAATGTATCTTTAGATCTCATTTGGGCAGATTTTTCTCCTTCTTAAAAATATGAGCAAATAATTCCAAGTGGCCTGGATACACAATGTTGGATTTTCACACAGCTCAAACAGTAAAATTCCTAGATGCCATAGTTCTTCTAAGCCCCAGATGAAATAAGAGGTGAGAGGGGTTAAAAACTGGTGCTGAGAGATGCTCAAATCCCTAACAGGACCTGCTGGCAAGTTTACAAATTTTTTTGTCACGTTTCACAATCGAATCTTCTACTCCAAAGGGACGAGGACCATCAAAACTTACAGGGAACAATGGAAAGGAAGCTTCTGCCATAGTAAAGATACTGTCAGAGTCAAGATTAACCAAGTCATCCTCTATCCAAAGAAGAGAAAAAAATCATGTATCTCTAAAGGACACAGTCACATTAAGATCTGCATATTGCCGTATCTTGTAATTCAAGAGTTTGGAACCAGGTAAGGCCAAATCAGGCTAGCCTGACGTCTTAGCCCATGCATGCACATGCAAATGTAACCCACTGGCAAGCATGTAAGGATAAAGGTAGCAAGAATCCAAAACTTATATGATCCTGTTAGGGTAAAAAGGCCTTGTACTTAAGAAGAAACAGGTCATTCATTTAGTTCTAGAGTTCTTTATCAAAATCCTAAGTATTAGCCATAAAGTGGTAATAGTGAAGCATAGGCAAATGGAGGAACTTCTCTAGTATTTTTTGTAAAGCAAAGGTGTTGGTGCCCAGCATGCTGGACTGACTTGAGCAATTTCACTTACATTAATAGCTTTTTGTTACAGGGAAAATATTATAATATATTCTGAAATTAGACAGGCAATCCATAAAGTATATTGATTCACATATTATTCCTTTCCCAAGTAGCATATCTCACAAGCACACAATACAGTTTACTCCTGTTCTGTGGCAAGCAATCAGCTCCATTAAAATAGGTCATGACATTCAAAGTTCAATTTTCTAATGATTAGAGAAGAGAATAAAATGGAAGGTGCTTCGTTTTTTCCAGCAGAATATGGCATAAATTAGGCCGGGTAGCACATTACCATTTTGGGATTGTGGCTGGACCTCATCATTTCAAAAGAAACTTATGTTTATATGTCAGATGTTACATCAAAACCCTGCTCTTGCAATATTGATTTCAAATTACAAAATATAAGGTCTATATAATATAATATAATAATGTATACTGCAGTCTTCCTACCTAAAATTCAACCACCCTTCTTTTTAAAGATTACCAATAAAAGCAAAGTTGACCTTCTTGATACACAATTTCTTCCAAAGTTTAGAAACCCAAAATAAACATCTAAGGTTATAATTAAACACAAAGCAGAAAGACTTTTAAGCATAAGCAGCAGTTTGTTACAAGGTTAAAGCTCTCTTCTGCCATACAGATTTATGGGTAATACACTCCTAACATCTTTCTCAGCTTGCACTTACCAAGTGAGTTTTTCCTTGTTTAGTTTCCCTTGTTTTATTTTCTTTGCATAACTCCTTTTATAAATAACACCACTCACACAGCTAAGAATTCTACTGAGAAGAAATGAAGCAGAACTGTAAAAAGGTAAGTCAACATAGTTTAGAATGTCATTTTGGGATCCTTGAGACATACAATACATCAAAACCCATACTTCAATTCTGAAATCACATATGTTATACAAAATCTGAACTAATTTTTTTCAGTAGCATCCAGAAAACAGAAAAAAATATTGCTCAGCTTCAATTATCTTTTCACTAATGTAAAGTATTTCAGATTTACCACAGACTGAAAGGAAGTGGATTACAAGCATTTTCAAAGACTACCACAAACTGTGGTGCTCTTCTAATGAACAATTGAGAACTCTCCAAAACAAAACAGGATATCTTACTTAATACCATAAGCATTAACCAAAATGGCATAGAACTCCATTTAGTTTGGCAAACGTTGTTATAGTATTGCTTTTGTAGAACTGTTCTTGCTGGGTTTGTTTGGAAAAAAAAAAAATGTATAGCCTTCCCAGAAGAAAAATCCTGCTTACTGGTATTATTCACATCCTGAAGATTATTTTCATGCTGGGCGAAATCCTGCTTTGCCTTGTTTGGATCAGCCTCTCTAATCACACAACAGAAACTATTTGATAAGTGAAACAACTGAGCAGAAAATCATAGTAATATTCAGAAGAGCCAGTCCTCAAGGCTTAGAATTCATATCAAGAAAGCAAATAAGCACAAGAAAAATTAACAATAGAAGTTTGCAAATTGGATCTAAAACTCCTGCTTTCCCATGGACAGTCTTCTTTCTTTTACCATCAGCCACCTGTGAAGGAAGTACTGGAGCTGATACAGAGCTAACAACTGGCCTACCAAGGAGTGCATTAGTTAGAAGTCTTAGAGAGTAGCTAAGATAAACAGAGTTTATCTGTAGTTACAGCTGATAATTTAAAAGTAACAGTGTAGGCTTATCTATAAAGGACCTACTGTTTACTCAAAATAAATTTTCAGAGTAGATAAGAAGTAATTTTCATTAACAGAAAGAATGTAGTAATATATTAATGACTACCCCTTTCAAGTATAATATTAATATAATTCCTTTTTAAATTAATTCTTTTCATTCCTTTCCAAGTATCAGACATTTCGCAAATAAAGACCGATTTTGCAAAAATAACTTGCTGGGCATATTAAGTTCCATTACCATCAGGACTTAAAAAGAAGCAAGTACATGGGTGCTCGCAAGATCAGGAGTCTCTTTGTGAATTCCAAGACTTCCCCAGTGAAGATACAGTCACTGTTATTCCCAAAAAATCCCTGTCTTATGATACCCTGTATTAGCAAGCCAATTATCAACTGTATCTTTTGTACACTTATGCTCTTATAGTATTTTTTCAGTGTATAAACAACTTTACTACTTGTCCTCTCCTCCTCCTCCTCCTCTATTTGCTCTCAATACGCTGTATTCCAGGCCTCCATTTCACAGAGGCATTGAAGTCTGTACAGCTATCAGGACAAAAGGTAGCTCCTATCTGGGCTTTGTCAACACCGCAGCTTTTACAGGCATATTGTCCTGACTCAGCAGAAAGTACCTATTTCTCAAAAAACATTATCACCTCCATTTTCTTTCCTGTTTTCCCTGTATGCTAACATTTATTTTTCCTTGAAAGAGCAGGAAAACAGCTTTTCATTTGAGAACAATGAATAAACAGTGCCATCTTCTGTCTATGTTACTGCAGAAAAACAGGGCAGTATAGACTCAAATTACAAGACTAAGTTATAAGATTCAGGTTGAAAAATTAGATGTGAAATCACTGTGAGTTTTTGCACATACAATATAATACACAACATTCTTCAAGTGTTTAGCGGTACTGAAAGCTTTTCAAGCAATCATATATTTAAGGCACTGCCTTGGAATTAATTGTGGGAAAGACATACTTTCCTTTTTTTTTTTTTTTTTTTCTTTTTCCAGAAGAGTAAGCACAGGTTCATTGCCAACCATTGAAAACTGCATTAGTTATTTATCAATGTCCTTTGAAGACTTACATATTTTTAATGCTCTGAAATTCACATTCACATTTTGCTTTGTAGAAAGACTTGGCAGTTTAGTCACCATTTATCCTTCTTAACATCATTTGTAGTCCTAGCTTCCGTGCCATGGACACAGAGGCTGGAACATCCAAAATATTTCTGAGTTTGAGTCCTTGCTTTTATGTATGTTCTTGGAGGTAGAAAGTTGCAAACATCCAACATGATAATGGAGAAAGCATGGTGTTCTGCTAATTTCAGGCACTGAAGTAGTCTGTGCACACATTCATTTATTTTTATATCAAGCAGAAAGAAGAAAAACACATTTACAAAGGGAAAAAAATAAGATCACCACCACTGAGCTAATGAAATCTTATAGCAATCTGCATTAAAACCACCAGTAGTTTTTTGAAGACTGCATCAACTACAGAGTGCTATATATTTAGGAAATACTTTTCCAACAGGCTAATGGAAGGGGTACCTGCTGCTCTTGGTAGACTGTACCTTAATTCTTATGGCCAACAGCCATTTTAGCAGTGGCAGTTTGCTGCAGATTTCTGAGTTTTAGTCTGCTTAAGCAGGAGCTGGTTATTCTAAGGAATTCCCTGGAGTGGTTGTGAACTGAAGAAAATAAACATCTCTGAACACCATGAGTTCACTATATACCAGGGCTCACACTCCTCTGACTCAAAAGGTATAATCGTTGAAGGACAAGAGTTGTTGAAGAAATAAAATAGCCATGGAAGTAGGGACCTATTTCCAACATTCGAGAAAGAGACGAATCAATGCATCAATTAAAATGGTGAAGCATTGACTCCCTCTAAATTCTGCCAAAGATGTCCGAAGTGATCCTGAGCAAAACTTCATTTACAAAGTCTATTAGATGTCTATAACAACATATAGTTGTTAAATGTTTACATAAATTTTAGCATGGTGCAGTCCCAGAGTTTGCTAGTGTCTTATCTTAAGAAGGGGATGGGGAAAGCAAGGAGAGAAGACTGGGCATGACTACATTAAATAATTTCAAATTTAAAGATTTAAAAGAAATGACACCCAAAACATATGTTAAAAGAGTATTGTAGAGGGCAAGAAATCAAATATGCAGAGGTTATCAAATGACAAAATTAAGGCTTTTACTGCAATATTCAATGACAATATGATATACATTATAATATAGTTAGATGATATACTATTTCCTGTTTCTTAGTATAGTTTCTTCTAGAAATAAAGCCTTTCTAATGGCTACAGGAAACTGTCTAGTCCCCCTTCCAGGCCCTTACGAAGCTATTGACCAACTTCAACCAAATTTAAGAGAGGTGAAAAATCTTTGAGATGTTAAAAAAAAAAAAAACACACACACCACCAAAACCCACCAAACCCAAATGCTACTTAAATTAGCCTTTTCAAGAGGCATTATACAAGCAGCCCATTTACACATATGCAGTTCTAAATCAGCCATAATACAATTGCCATTGTCCAGCCAAACAGAAAGAAAACTTGGAAGGAGGCAGGTGGCATTGCGCTGGAGTTTAGGGACTGTACCAGTAAAAAAGATGGATGGTAGAGAAGAGACATACCACATAGAAGCTGTAAGTCTGTAAAAAATTGGACTCCCTTAGCTCTGCTGTTGATGGAAAACCTCCACAGCATCAAGATTGCTCAGCATAAGGCTGTTTGTTAAGATTTGTGGACCTGGGCTTCCAAACAAGCTCTGACAGTGCAGAGTCTATGGGCACAAACTCTCTGCCCTGCTCTCTGCTCTGTCAAACCTGGCCCCATTCACCCAGCCAGTGTCAATTGTTCTTCTTTAAAAACCTTTTTTCCTAATTCCAGTCATGTTCTTGCTCATCCAGTCCCACAGACATATCCAGGATCCATTCTTGACTCTGCACAGCTGTTTCAATCCCCCAAAATCCTCAACTGACCTAATTTCCCACCATCTCCTCCCACAAATTCTCCCCTGCTCCCTGTTTCTCATCCTAGCTTCACTGCTAGTTCTATCCCCACATCCTCCTGCTCCCACCTTGTGTTCTCTCTCTCTTACTTATTTTTTCTGCACAGGAACAAAACAATTACTTGTCAGAGAGCGGATGGTCCAGTTCACAGAAAAAGAGGAGTTACTGTGCTGAACACCAGTCCTATTTAAACCTCAAATGGCTAAGAGCAATAATTACTAGAGAAGTTCAGCTTAATTTTCTAACTTTTAAAAATTTAAAATTTTAATTTTAAAAATACTTTTCTAAGAATAACAGTCTGAGGAATTTGCATGTAAGTAGTCCTGAGGTATTCAGAAAGCAAGGAAGTATGAATGAATTAAGCATGCTTCATTCTTCTGTGATTGTGACATGATTTGTAGGTTTGTTTGTATTTTGTTGTATCTTCTAAACAGCTGTAGTATTATTGTAGATATGATGTCCAAAATTATTAGTGAGGCCACATTCATAGGACCAGCAGACAGTTTAGTTAAAAAAAACTAGCTGCTTTTTCCCTAGAAACCTCAATCAGTTTACATTTTTGGTAGTAAATATTAATTTATGCATTCCATGCCAACAAAACCTAAAGCTTTTTTTTTTTTTTAATTTCATGAATATGGGTAAATCCATAGCTTCACATGACTAACTACAAGCATGAACCAGGATTTAAAAATTGAGAGCTTTGAATTACCTGTATTATTTTCTTTGATCCCCATAGTGTGGAAGGATGGGTGAGAGAAAGATATACTCTTTGACTTTAAAAATAAAACAAACCATGCTTTGAGTTACTCCGAGCCCTAATAGAATAAGTTATCAGAAAATGCATCTTAAAAAATAAAGTGTTATTATGTTCTAAGCATGACTTTACCGTCTTTATTTCTAGAAGTATTTATTAACACTTGATAGTAGCTACATTAAAAAAAACCCCAAAACACAAAATATTTTTTTTGAGGAAAATATCAGTACCCAATCTTCTGCTATGTTTGGCTTCTTGTTAGCAGTCATGTGCTTTGTGTAGACAAGATTTATACTTCATATCATAAAGTGGACCAATCACAGGTGTCTTGTTAAAATAAATTCAAGATCTGTTTTTTTGGTTTTTTGTTTTTTTTATTTTATTTGACTGTCTTAGAAGCTTTCTGGTCTAACAACGAAGCTCTACTACATTCCTTTTAATTTCTTCATCCTAAACCAGAATGTAAAAAAGTAACAACAATTTGCATCTTCATTTCAGTGGGAAGAGCCTCTGTATGAACTAATAATAGCCTTCATAACCCATAATAAGAATAACTCTCTTTAAATATTCAGCAGAGTCAACATTTCATTATTTCAGTGTGCCAGCTGGTCATTATGGGATATTATAGGAAATGATGACATGATGTGCAGAATTATAAAATGATGGCTCCCTCTTGCAAGTGCAAGAAGACATACCTTTTTTTTCTTTGAAGGATTTAATTACTTCATATAGTATTTTTAATTTATACTTTGTTCTCTTTTCGAAAAAATGACACTATCCAAGGACAACTCTTTCTCCCCTTGAAGCAACTGAAGAAGAAATCTGGCAGCTAAGCCAATCTCCCCTTTTATTTGAAGAATATTCTTCCAAAGTTAATAACATAAAGCAATACAAATAAAATTAAGCCGTACCATCTCTGTACAGATAGAATTCCTACCTAGATATATTTCTTATTACATAAATATTAATGAAAGATAGCAACACATTGCAAAACAAACTTACACAAGCCCTTGCCATTTGTACAACACACACGTCTGTGTTTCTAATTGCTGCAAGCATCTTAACACATTAGCAGTAGCTCAAGCAGACTATATTCACTTTTCAAGGTTACCAAATGTGCACCATCATATGTATTAAGGGACATATACTTTATACTCCAATACTTCTTTACAAAAACAAATGTTCTTACTGTTGTTTGTTCAGGGAGAGATGTTTCTTTCAGATGATTCATCTTTCCAATCAGAATGAATTTCTGTTAGAAACATATCTTTTTTTATTTGAAAAATCCATGCTGCACAGGGAAAATTTCAATGTTTATTCAGGAAAAGCAAAAAAGATAAGTCCACATCTTGCTGTTAGAAGCTCCCAAGAATTTTATTTTTTGCTACACAACTGACAATATCCATTCAAATGGATGTCAGGGATAGAGATCAGAAAGACACCAGGTTTGATGAAGACAACATCTAACAATCTAGATGTAAAACTTCTGACTGGTAGGCTCCTTCCAATTGCACTCACTGTTTCACAGAGAACCCAAAACTTACCAGAATCTCTTATTTGCTAAGACAAATAAGATAAAAGCAGACCTATATTTTTCAAGAACTTTCCAAAGGGAAAATTGTCATCAGTTGTAGGATCATTTGAACCGCTTCATTGTGTCACTTTCTACTAAGAAATACAAGACATAAAGAATGGCATGAAAGCTCTAGTGATCCCCAAGGAAGCCATCTTGTCTTAATGTTACTGGAAAACTCAAGCCTCAGGCCATGACTGAGGATGGCACTTTGACTTTCTTTGGCTCTGTGAATTTCATGTGGGTATAGCAACCTCTGTGTGTGCTATATAATGTAGTACTGAGATTTTGTTACGCAGGTTCTTATTAGTTAAAGACTGCATATATAACCTCAGAATTATGACTGGCATCAGACAGAATGAAGTCACCTCCAAGCATTTTTCTGCTCTACCATGAGACAATGGACAGAGCTAAATAAGTATAAATATATAAGTATACATAAGTAAGAGAAATTATGTAGACAGGAGATCAACAACCTGATCTGTTGAATACAATTAATGAAAACCTGCAAAGCTGAACTGAGGGTGCATGTTTCCTCAGTCATGAAATTGTGACCTTCCAGGGCTGCCACATGAAGACCGATGACATAAAATTTTATACCTGAATACTTTCAGTCAGTTGACAGGAACATGCCAGAAGCGAAATGAGCAGAAAAAAAACTACCAAAGAGAAAGACACAGATGTAGCAGTGAGCAGAGTGGATTTATCATGACTAATCAGACCATGTCAATAAAAACGGAAGATATATTCATTCCCCATGAAGAGGATATCTGCTGGGTGAGATGTTACAATCTGCTTAAGAAAGCAATCTGTGGCTGGAAAGAGGACAGAAAAACAAGAAATATTATGGGAAAAGAGGATGGATAACTGAAACAAACTGTGCATCAACAACTTAAATGCTAGAGGGAAAAACAGAACACAATGCAAAGCTGAAGTACAATGCATGACAGATCACAAGTTACTAGTATGTTGGGAAAAAAAAAAGGAAGGAGAAAATAAATATGTTATATTTTAATGATTCACTTCTTAATACAGTCTGATTCATTCTTATCTTAGACCCGTGTTAATATACATGATTTCATAGCATGATTTGCCTTTTCTACAGCAAAGATGCTAGTTATATTTCCATATTTAGTCCAATATTTAATATGTAAAATACACACACTCTGCTTAACTTAGCAAAGGATACTACTCCACTCTGCATGTGTAATTGTGCACATGGAGATCTCAAAAGTCTTGAAAAATAACAGCTGTTCTTTCCTATTAAAAATGTTATGTAGAAACCTTACAAACTTCAAGCTGCCTTTAGGGAAACAACCAAAACTTTTCATTTTTGAGGAACAGCTATGTATAGCTCTTAACATGACTGCTAGATTCTTCCACAGTACTGATAAATCGCCAGTAAATTAAAAAAAAAAAAAAAAAAAAAAAAAAGTGTATTAACGGTTTGTCACTATTTTTCCCAGCTGGAAAAGTGAAGAATACTAAAGATATTTCCCATAAAATATCCATTCTGCATGTGACTGTGCATGTGACTGTGCCAGTGACAATTGTGAGAAAATTTCACATTCAATACAACGTGGCAGAGGGTGAAAAAAGATATAACACAGGATTTTAAAATAATTGATATGAACATTTGAACCTTTGCTTTATTTGCTAAACAAAATGTAGCTAGTGTCTTCTCAGTGACTAATTTAAAAGCTATATGAAAAGGAAAGCAAATTTTAGAAAACAGAGGTCTTAGCTTTCAGTGAAATGAAAGTAATCCCTATCAAAAGACCCTATATCAAAGGTTTTATTTCATTGGTCAGTAAATTGTGTGTTAGACAACAGTTTAAAATGTAACTGGATGCCATAATGGTCCCATATAAGATAAAGAAAGATATTTTCTTGATACCAATCTTTCTGGACAAAGAAGCCTGACCTCTAGAGAACAAGACCAATGCTTTAAAAATACTCATGAGCAACCGAAGGCAAGTTCTTAACAGCTGCTTGTTTGGAACAATGTGTTTCCTAAAGGCACACACTTGGGAATTAAGTGCAGTCATTATAGTTCTGTTTAAAACAGAATGAAACCAGTAAAGCACTGGCATTAGAGATATGTTGCTATTTTAGGGCAGTTAATGGCTGCTGTGATAAAACTATGTAACAGTGGAGCTAAACAGAAATCACTTATTGACTTCACTAGAACTGATACTATTTTACTCGGAAAGCTCAGATCTAAATGCAAATTCAAACCTGCAAATATTCCAATATCTACTTTTGACAAAAGACTGTCTCATTAACGACACAGCAAAAGAAAGAGAACTCTTATTGTTGTACTCTAGAAACCTACAGAATAGGAAAAGGAGATTTGATTCTTACATTAGACAACCATGATACTAAGAATATTTTCTATAACAGTTAAAGTTTCTCTGTAGTTACTCTATTTGTTATTTCATCAAAATATCTTTGTTTAAATCTGAACAGCAGTGCTTTCCCGGCTTCATGCTTCAGTTAGATGAAAGGGAACTTATCACAAATTTCTCATGTTTTAGTATCTGTTGGTTTCATCCTTCTCTATGGAGTTAAGACCTCCTATAAGAAGCCCTCAGCTTCAGCCCAGGAAAAGCCAGGGAAGAAAGAGAGGAGTCCTAATTCTAATCCTTACCAGGTAGAGATAGAGGAGTGATTCAACCTACAGCCTCCTCCCAGCCTCTCTTGCTTTTCAATATTCCTAATACGTCCCTTTTCCTCCTTAGGCTACTGAGAATTTCTCACATTTGGAGATTTTGATGTTTTGTTTTCCTTGTAGATCAGAGGTATTTAGATTAGAAACAATTAGATCAAAGGTCAGCATTCCCTGTCATTTTTTTAAGCATTCAGAAGCTTAACAGTTTTCTTCTGAAAATATAGAAAATTCCAAGTTGTACCCTGTAAATATGCTATTCGTATATATAAAATGACATTAAGATTTAAAATCCAAATTAAAACCAAATCAGATTCAGAACAATGTTTTGCTATAGTAAAAAGAAAAAAGAAAGTTGAAACTATTTA
Organism: Aramus guarauna; assembly: GCA_013400195.1. Lineage (NCBI taxonomy): Eukaryota > Metazoa > Chordata > Aves > Gruiformes > Aramidae > Aramus > Aramus guarauna. The sequence continues at coordinate 198,785 of VXBL01000454.1, read as the reverse complement.
TTAAAGACACCAGAACCGTTCATTAAGAACTATTCATAATGAAAGTATCGTCAAAGTCAAAATGTTCTGTGAAACATGTAATTTTAAGAAAAATGAATTTTCCAATGAAAAGCTGTTAAGACTGAAACTTTCTGGCCAATGTTTATTTTACAATTAATTGTTCTTAGTTAACCCAGCAGTCTCATTAATGATTTAAAACTGAAAAGGAAACTCTATTAACTAAAGAAGTGAGCCTATAAACAAGTAAACAAGTGTGATTCCATCCAGTTGATTTAAATTGTTTGAAAAAAATATATAGTAATTATTTGACCAATGCCAAAGATAACTGACAGTTGATATTCATCTCTGTGCTTGGTGATCTAGTTTTCAAAGTTTATTTCATATAGCTGATTCTTGATTTCCTTTGGATCTGTGGGTTGGTGTCCAAATTTGGACCTAAGAATTAGGGTGATTATGTTAAATACTTCCATTGAAATACACATTTATCAGTCATGTTTGTACATCTTGTTCTTAAGAATCCAGGCTTTAGAGTTTGTCTTCAACCTCATCTATGGAGAATTTAGAGTATATCAAATGTTGAAAGGCTTTGATTTCATTGAATGTCAATTTTCTGTATAAAAGTCCAAAGTATTAATACTATTATTTAATTATTTTTATTATTTAGCATGTAATAATTAGATACAACAGCAAATGCATGCAGTTTATTGTCAAACTACTCAGGAAGAAAATTTACTCTTGATTTAATCTCTAAATCCTGCTTAATACTATTGACATAATTAAACAGTGGAATAACTGCAAGCATACTCCATGCATATACTTTAAGCACTAAATTTTTTTTCTTGTTTGGAAAATACACTATCAAATATGTATATTCTTTTGTATTTTACAGGCAATTATGATATAGTGAGAACTGAGGTTTAGTTTTTGTGAATTTGTGCCATGGAATAACACAGTCTTGGAAGTTCCTGGGTTTTAAGTAACCATCGACCAAAATGATCACAATTGTTGCAATAGGTCTACCAGTATAAAATCAGAGCAGGGATTTCAAGTCAAGCAGCAATAAGACTAATTTGTCTCAGAACTGTAGGAGTAGAATGGGAGAGGCAGCTTAAAAGAACAGAAAAATGCTGCAGCCCGCTTTTAAGACATGAAGCCAGAAACGCTCGAGAGGCTTGAAAGGAGCCACAGGAGACAGACAGCACAAAGCCAGTTACATAAAAACAAGCTGTATTGGGTCAGACAATAGTTCCAGCGCGGTGTCTCCAAAGGGACTGTTACTAGATGCTTGAGGAAAGAATTTAAGAAACAGGGCATGTACAGAATTGTCTTTCCTCTTGTGTACTATCTCAGCTTCCAACACCCTGCAGTTGAGGCATTTCTAGGTGGCAAAAGGAGCTTAGCTTATCTTTAGCCGAAGTGCTGATAGCTCCAGTTCCAGGAAATGGTAAACTTGCATTAAGTTCTTTATATCCTTATACATTCAGGAAAATATCTCCTGAGACAAAAGCCAATGCAGGCAGTGAAGGAAGCAGAGAGGAAAAGTCAAGGATAATAATAACAATACAGAACACCATTCAATGCACACATATTTACTCAGAGAGGAATGAGAAGGTTCTGGCACAACCCTCAGCCTTCAGCAAACAGCAAGACGGCTTACAGTGAGGACAAAGGTGCCTGATGCTTCTGTTTGTGTGTGTCCTGGCTCTGGCTAGGACAGAGTTAATGTCACCAGGACCCAGGCCAGGTGAGTCAGGCTGGCCGGGGGCTATTCCATACCATGTGACATCATGTTCACCATAAAGGGGGCCAGTTGGGGAGGGGCAGGTTCGGCGTGGCTCCGGGGTGGGCTGAGGGTCTGGTTGGTTGTCTCAGTAAATTGCTTTCTGTTATCACCCATTGTGAGTATCTGTTATCAGTACTGTTGTTGATTGTTTCCCTCTCCCTTGCTGTCCCAGTAACCTGTCCTTACCGCAACCCACGAGGCTTTGCCTTTGTTTTTCCATTCTCCTCCCCATCCCGCAGTGGAGGGGTGAGTGAGCGGCCGCCCCATGCTCAGCTGCCAGCTGGGGTTGAACCACATCAGTGTGACAGTACCAAGGTGAAAGCATTAGTTTGTATTGCTAAATACGCACCTAAAGAAGAAAAGAAATCTTAATATCAGTTTCCATTGCAGCCACCTGCCCCTAAAATGTCTTAGGTGTTCATATTTGTCCAGAGAGGTTGTAGAGTCTCATTCTCTGGAGATATTCAAAATCTGCCTGGATGCGATCCTGTGCAACCTGCTCTAGGTGATTTGGCTTTAGCAGGGAGGTTGGTCCCTTCCAACCTGCCATTCTGTGATTCTGTGTTTCCTCTGTATAGGATTGCCTACATTTTTTTCTCTTGATGCTGCTTGGTAAGTCCTGCATATTTCATTAAAAGTATTATTATTGATCATTTCTGTCATGGCAATGCCAGAAAAAGAAATTCTGAGTCAGAACAAAAGGATGATTCCTGTTCAGTAACAGCAGGTATACTTCATCAAGGTATTAATTATTATCAAAACAATGTGACACTCATGATTTGGGTAAAGCTTGATCAACAGATTTGGCAAGAAAAAACAATAAAATTATTTAAAAAAAAAGATTAAGAAGTTTATGTCTTTCTTCAGCATGTTTATTCATTTTGTGACCCTATTTTAATCAGACTTGAATTACTTTTTTTTAAGGATAAGAAAAAGAATTAATGTGTTGGACTGACTTCAACTTTTAAAAGCAAAAATTCTGCATAATTCTAACAGTCTAGTATAACCACCTTAGAAAGAGGAGTATTAACTGATGCTTGTCAGAAAGCTGGCAGACATGTAAACACACATTGTGAGCTGCAAGCTCTCTCTATACCATAAACTTAAAAGTGCCTGACACCATTTGCTGTTTCTAAGTCTGGCACAGAAAAGACCACATCCATACTGTTAAATTCTCCCAATCCCTAAAATCAGAGTGGAATTATCAGTAGTTCTGGGCTAAAACCATGCCAGGAACTGCTCTAATTGCGAGTGTCAAGGTCCGAGCACCATTTATTGCCAGGGAGTGATTGCTGGCTCCAGTGATGTACTGTATGATCTAGTCATGGAGAGCAAGGGACCAGAACAAAAAAGCCAGTTCTTTCACTACAGATGGGAGAGTAACATAGGCATGGGTAGAAAGACTACTGTAGGTAAAGAAAGAGTTTGAGAGTTGTGTTATTGAGTTGTTAACCCATTTTCCTAGCTACTTTCTTGGCAATCAAACACTATTTTGCTTTGAAGTAACTGTTTCAAGTCACTTTAACCAGTTTAGCAGGTCTTCAGAGGAAAACAACCAACCAATTGGATGTGTCACATTAACAGAGTTAGTGTGAGAAACAGAAACCTATAGCCATAGTGCAAGACTGATTGAACCTTGTGGCTCCTATTCCCGCAAATAGAATCAGGAACAGGAAACCAGGCCTGTGAGGCAGCAAAAACAGGCTACAGGGACAGGCCACTCCATAACCACAACTTTTTTATTCACCAACCTCATTTATCTTTCACCAGTATAACTGAGAAGCCCAAGAAGTCTGTGGAAAATGGCGTTATGATAAAATTCCCACAAAAGTCTAGGACTAAGCTCACCTTAATCAACATGAGAGAAGTAAAGGAGGGCAGATACAACTCTACCACTGAGACCTAATCTTGTAAGGTACAGGGGACAATCTTCACATCCTTGCTTCCAACTTAAACTGATGCTGGAACTTCACAGCACGTTGGCTTGGCAGCAGCAGCATTGAGCCAGTCACGGCCCCCAGGCCGGACACACGTTCTGGCATCTGTGCCACAACGATCCCTACTGCAGTGTCCTGAGGGCTTCTGCTGTAAATCGCCTACATACCTTACAATTATTAACATGTATGGAAACAGAGTAAACAGAAAGAAGTAATTGCTATTCCTGCTTCTTACCGTTCCGGAGTATCACTAGGGAGAGACTCACACTCTCACTGAGCGGTGACCCTTGAAACTTTGCAGTAGGAACCATCCGTGGGCATGTCACACAGCAGATGCAACCGCAGCCTTTTCATTTCGAAGTGCAGGCTGCTTACACTCTGTCTGAAGATGGAGGGAAAGCTCTGATTGTGTTAAGGAATGTTTGAAAGAGAAATTGACTTGTACATTACCAATGTATAGTAATGGAAAAATAACAATGGTAGCTTTAAAAAATGTAAATGCCTCTGCCACCAATGAATCATCTTTGAATCTCTTAGCTTTAAAGTGTTATTAATTACATTTCAAAATATTTCCTTTTCCTACAACATGATTTGTAAGGCAACAGAACAGTGAAAAAACTGAAACAAATATCCCTGATAAACAATTTGCTGGCTTTCAGCTTTTTAAGGATATGATTCTCAACTGGAGATACAGTTACCTAGCCATCCTATGCCCAGAAAGGATGTAAATAGCAAGCTAGGGGTAGAGTTAGCAGATCGTCCACAGTCCTAAACATTTTTACAAGCTAGCACATTTTGCAAATTAAATTTATGAGCTGCTAGAGTCCTAACCAGTCCTGTTAGAAGATATAATGTTATGTTCAATTGCAATAGGTGCTCCAGATCGGTAGGATGGACTAAAGCTGTTTCCCATGGTTAGGTGAGGCAGCAAATTCCAGCAGTGTTTCTGTGCCTTAGAATTGAAAATTTCATTTTAGAAAAATTGTTCAATTGTACTCATGCAAAGAAAGATGTGATAAAGTGATGTAAATGTTGAGTTAATGATCAATTTCATCTCGGAAAAAATATTTCATTGCAGACTTGTTTGTGGCTGACTTGGGGGGGGCAGGAGACAGTCCACACGCGCTGCCAAGGGCAGTGAGGGCGGGCAGCTCCTGTGGGCAGGAGCAGGGGCAGCCACAGGCCAAGCCCCTGGGGCCTGCAGGGCAGGGCCTGGCAGCCAGGGCACATCCCACTCCCCAGCCAGGCGCAGGGCAGCTGCGGGCACTGGGACAGCCCCAGGCCCTGGCATCAGGCATGGCCCTGGGTACAGGGGTGGGCCAAGGCCAGGTTGGGATGTGGGCCTGCGGGTCGGCCTGGCTGGGCAGGGCTGTGGGGAGCTGGAGACCGGCCCTGCTGCGGTGTGGCTGGGGCAGGGGCTGAGATGGGGGCTGGGCCCTGGGCAGGTGGGGGAGCCTCAGCGGGGTGGGCAGGGGCAGGCAGGCCCGTGAGCACCCTCAGCATGTTTGGAGCTCACCCTAGGTCTGTATCTGAATATAAGTGCCAAGCACAGATGGAGGCCAGTTTTCTACTGCTTTTTACCTTTTTTTTTTCAACACCATTTTTTACCTTATTGCCTTATTTCCTGTGATCCTTCAGAGCATGGAAGCATACTGCTTCATTTCATAGAAAAATAATGAAATCACTTTAAAAAACTTGTCTTTTTCCCAGATGCATCCTGTAGGGTCATTTTGTTTTGGTTGCTGGTGGGGGTACACAGGACGGTATCGGGTTTTCCAGTGACACCTGATTTTCCCTAGATTTCCACTTGGGAATTTAAGAACTGAATCCTGCCAGTGAGAGCAAATGATTTAGCTCAGCATACTCCGCTATAGAAATGAGGAGGAAGTATTAGCTCTCAGAGTTAGAAGAGTTTGCTTTGGAATGTAAATAGATTTTTTTTTTCTTTGTCTTGTCCTTGGATTGCAAATATACAACTCTCTTAAATCCGCTGTTTTAGAGCAGGTGGCCCAGCTGGCACCTCAGAGCACACATCCAGCTTGCAGGATGCTTCTCTTCAGCCTTTGTTTCCCAGAGAAGACACCCTAAATGCATAACTCTTCATGCTGTTTGCCACAAGGTGTCACAAAAACCTGGGACTGTCATTGTTTATGAGCTACTTCAGGAATGGTTTCCATAGCTCTTGCTTTTCAGTTACCAAAGACAAGTTCTAGCATACAAATGCTTCAGCCTTAAGAGTCTCTGACACAAAGAGACAAACCGCTTTGGCATTAGATTATATGCAGTCATTATATGAGATATGTAAAGTTGAATTTGCAATTTTTAACTTCAAACAGGGTCTCATTTAGGCATATATAAGATTTTTTTCCCCCTTTGGCTTTTGTCAGTGCTTTACTAGATTTTGTTATCAAAGTTAACCTGCTGAGTCAATGGCTATATGGTGTGCAGTAACAATACAGACTATAGCATTACTGTTAATGAGTTAGAGGCAATAGCCTGGACGGTATATACAGCAGTTGTAAAATTTCTTTTTCCTAATGAATGCTTCACTACCGTGAGGAAAACATGACTTCAGACATGATCTTAACTTCTTGCCTGAAATCTAAAGAAGAGTCTGCCAGAGACACAGCTGACTTTGGTTTTTTGAAAAGGTTATGGCAATTAACAAAGTGAAATACACATCATTACTGACTGACATAAAATGTCAAGAATGCTGATTGTTCCAGCTTCACAGAAAAATACACATCTCTGTTTTCATGCTAAAGAAACTCAATTCATTAGCAAATGGAGAAGATTATGCACCCTGGAAAAACAGATTTTAATAATTTTCCTCTTTCATATTTATAGTTTTTGCACCTACACTTAAAATTAAAATCTAGAAGGACTGAAGAATCTAGGTATGGAATTAAGATTTTCAAAGACAAGATGGGGTGTGTTCCATATAAACACAAAATTATTTAACCATATTATTACTTTTTCCATTATGCAACCACATCTATCAGTCACATACACAAGTAATTGCATAACCACTTGGCTGTATTTCTTCCAAATGTTGAAACCTTCAATTGCTACTTATAATTTCTCTATCCTTTTGAATTATTATATGTTTCTATAGAGAAGTAATTAAAAGACCACAAATGCAAGGTTTATACGCAAAGCTGTGATGCTTAAAACTCCAACCTATTCAATTAACCAGTTGTAAGACCTTTACTGAACTATCAATGGAATGAGTAAATCTATGATTAACTAGAATTAGTATGAAAATCCATCTCAAATCCTCAGAATTTCTATTGTCTGAATGTCATTACAGAACAAATAGTTTTTAATGAACCTGGAAGTATTTTTACAGGAATATGAGCAATTTCAATTTTCCAATTGCAAGTTGCTTTTGCATCCTAAAGAAAATTACTACTCTTGAAAAGATTTCTTCCCCATAGAAAGCACTAGATTTTTGATGAATGAGAGTAAAATTCTAAAATATATAAGTACATACCATTTCCTTTGATAATGAAGAAATATCCTGCTTGTGTTACATGATTCTATCTCCTTCCTAAGGTCAAGAATCTTGATTTGCTAATATCACTTGTAATGCCCATCTCTTCCCTTGCCAAGTTGAAGTTTCTGGCCGCACGCATCACTGAATATGATGGTTAACTTGGCCCAGAGGGATAATAGGGACATGGTATTTCCTGGAAGTACTGCAAAGACATTTTAGATATATATTTCTGTGGGTTTTCATCTGAAATCTAAAAGTTTTTTCAAGTATTGACTTTGTCCTATGATTTCCCAGTGTTTAGTTACTTTTCATGCACACAATGTTCTTATTTCATTGTCATAAATATATTTTAGACAAACATTTAGACTTGCTCTACTTCAGCTATGTTAGTGAACCCACCAGTGGGGACTTATTAATTTAAACGTGAGCTTTATTCCACTTACAATGAATGCCTTTTCAGCTTCTTACAGCACACATCTACAGATCTGCATTTTCACTCAAGAGCAGATCACTCCCATACCCTGAAATGTGACCTAAATCTCTCAGTCCCATACAACCATATGGCGATACTCTTCCAGAGAAAAGTGCTGCATGTGGAAGGGACACCTCTTATTTATATTTGCTTTCACTAGTAGGAGAAAAGGAATTGGTAAAAAAAATGAACAAAGAAAATAGGAAGGATTGAGGTAGACAATCTATAACAACATTATCATGAGGATTGACTTTAAAGGATGCCACTTCATTNAGCAGAAAAGGCCTTGGCTACGTGTAAGCACTGTTCAGCAATAGCTCCATATAACAAAAACATCTCTGTATTATCAACACTGTTTCCAGCACAAAGCCAAAACACAGCCCCATACTAGCTACTATGAAGAAAATTAACCCTCTCAGCTGAAACCAGAACAGCTCTGATGTAATGAATCTCTGAGCAAAGAAGATATGAGAAGCCTGTTCAATCCCCACTTCTCTTAGTCCACTGAGAGAAATAAGGGTTGACTATATAAAGGATTACTAACGGCCCAAAGTTAAATTTTGTTTTACTTATGTTTTAGCCAATACAAGCAAATCTGTTTTCACATATTAAGAGCAGGATGATTTTAATTAGATTATTCTTCTATTTGGATTTGATGCTGTAGGTGTTCCAAGTATGAGACTATTTCTGTATTGGATTTTGGCAGAACAAAGTAATGGGGCCCATTCAGCTCCTGGAATGCATCATCAGAGAATGAACAATCAGTAAAGATTATAAAGTTCCTACAAATGTACAGGTTGTTTTATTTTACAAACTATATTGTACAAGTCTGCCAAATCAAAAAAATAATTAAATGTAGCAAAAGCATAGGAAAAAGTCAGAGAAAATAGTATTTATTCCTGAATAATCTTTTTCACTATCAATTTTAGTGCTTTCATGGAAATCCATCCCTGAATAGGAAGATGTTGTAATTATTCTTTGATAGTCACATTGGCCCAACAAAGATTTGCAACTGCATCAGAAAATCTGAAACTAGAATTCCCAGATGCAGAAAACCACTTATTCTTTTAACTTAATCTTTTCAAAGCAGACAGATTGAGGTTATTGTAGACAGGAGAGAAGGGATGCTATAGAGACAAATACAGAAGGGCTGAGTCATTTGCACATACATGGAGCATGGTAGAAACAATTGCATGCATCACTACTAGCACAGAGATACCTTGTTAATGCCTGTCACTGAAACCATCCACCTACCATAAAGGTAAGCACATCTGAAATAAGGCTTACTTCTATAATACTAACTTGGGTTGTATGGATAATGCAGTGACTCAGGAACAACAAAATCTTCCCTTCCAAAAAAAATCCAAATGCAATCTTCTTCATTTTTTCTTACTAAAAGATACCCGTAAGTCTACTTTCACACCACAGTCTTGACTTCTATTTCTTTTTTTTTTGAAAATGAAAGAAAGAACATTTTTATTTAGTTTCCTAGCATTTTTACTAGAAAGAAGAGAAACAGAAGTCAGTGGCTTGTTTTACACAGTGACCTACCACTGAGGAAGGAAATCACTTGGAAGGTAGGAGAAATGGCTTTAAACTCATTTAGCTGCACGAGATTTGACAGCTGTGCCACTCAGGGGAATGGCGCAGCCAGCATGGCAGCATACCGCATGTGTATATCCCAATGATTAGGATATTCTTCCGGGAAGTGAGACAGATTACTTGCCCTAGAGCAGCAGTGGCTTATGTCCCAAATAGAAAAGGAGGCATGCAAATGTGTCTCATCCTATCCATTTACAAAGAAAGATGACCATCATTTCTTTAGTCATTTGTGGTTCATAATTATAGCTCAAAAATATTTTCCATTTAAAGGCACCAGATGACTTGGAAATTGCAAAGTGTTTGAGGTTACCCTTTCATGTACAAAATATTGTCCTAAAGCAATTCAAATTGCCTGGACCTAAACTTCGTCATCTTGTTTTATTCTGTAGAGCCACCATATCAGTTCTGTATCTCTGATCTCTACTGGACCGAACATCTTTGACCATAAAGTTGCTCTCAAACTTGAAGCCACTGCATGACAGCAAAACCTCTGACCCTGCATGCAGGACGTTTGCTGTTGCAGCAGCACGTAACCTACATCCTAAGGCTGATCCTGTGCTTCCATACTTGTAGGCCAGCTGGACAATTAAACGCTCAACACTAAAGAAGAGCAGATGAAGAAGTTCTTACCAGACAATTTAGGGGTGCTGGTTTGTTCTTTTAAGACGAACACAGAGAACTGAACAAATATTGAAAGTAAACCACACAAAAGATATTTAACATAATTCATTTACATAAAGATATTTGGTCAGATATGCTAACAAGTGAAAACATATGAAGGGAAAAATAGAATAAACGTGTTTTGCAAAACTAGTTGATATAAGACTAAATTGCAGAACTAGGAAAACAGACATTTTCTTACAAATCCATGGAAGACAGTTGCAATGGACTCTGAGCTGGAAAGGTGTCAGATAAACTCCAGTCCTTTCTTCTTCTTATCTCTAGCTTTTAGAAGTGATTGGCTTGTATTTGTACTTCTTCTGTATCAATATGTCAGGCAGAATAGCTGTCTTGTTAGCACAAGAAAAGAAAAGAGTATTATCTTCTCAAGAAAAGTAAGAAGCATGATATGAGGTTTTGGTAAAATGCTTTCAGTTCCAGAGTTTTAACTTAGGCCTTCTGCTTTTGTTGATTCTATAAACAGAGAGTAATCTCTCACAGGCAGAGCTTCTTGTTTTACCATTTGATGTTGACCTATAATGTTGAATGTGAATTATACCCATTTCTTATTTCTTGTTTAAGACAAAGTAGGCAATTTAATTTAGATGAAATTTTTAAATGTCAATATGCTCATGTATCATAGCAATATACTAAATGACATTTGACATTTTGTAAGTCCTTCATTAAACAAAATTAATATTACATAATAAGGCGCTAACTATTTTGAACTAGCTGTTTCTTGCAACAAAATATTGTATAAGACTCATCAGTAAATTATCTCTAAGATGTTGTGAGATACTATAAATATCCAATGGAAATTTTTGTGAGAGCAATACCTCAGTTGATAGGATATTGTAACTATAATTTATCCATGCACAACTTCAAAGGCAAATAGCAAGCCACAAATAACCCAAAGATTAGTTTTGTCCTAGCTGTTTGAATTTGGCAGGCTTGTAGAGGTTGAAAGAAATGCTAAAAATGAGGAATGACCTGCCATTAAATCAAATTTAGGAACAAACTCTTGCTTTTCTTTATCAAGCTGAATTAACATGTTTTCCCACTTCTTCTACCATCTATTTTTAATATACATTACATATGTGAATTTCAGTTTTAAAATTCATCTGTGCCAGCTTTAAATTTATTTGAAAATGAAAAAAGTCACACAGTTCATGATTCTTATTTCAACAGCCTACTGTCACTCAGAAGGTTCCTATGCTATCTATGTCTATAGCATGTGTACTCAATTAGGGATTTTGTGCATTGGATCATTCTGTGTTTCATACCCATCTCAGCTAACAAGGTCTTCAATATTTAAATAATACATTATAGAATACAGCAATCAGAAAAAAGCAGTGCATCTATTAAACTGTTTTATCATGACATATATCATACAAAATAACAACAGAAGTGTCTTAAGTATCACCCAGATAAGTAACTCATGACTCATCTGACTAACGCTTATAAATCAAATAGTCTCCCTTGGAGAGTACGCTAACAATAAGTAGGCCACTGTTTATGGGAAACTGAGTCAGGAGTATTTTAAGACAGTTTTTCTTGAAACATTATAGAATGTACATCCCACTCAAGACTCATTCTTCTTCATATAAAACCACAAATATTCTCAAGTATCCAGTCCTTCAGCTTACGGTTTTCTTGTATTTACTGTGTATTCATCAGATTTCACCCAAAATTTTTGTTTATGTCAATGCTATTTTCACTTAGAGAAACCATTTGCAAAGTCATACCAGCAGAGTCCTCCTGAAATTTGGTAAGGCTTATCACATTAGACAACCTGCTCGAGCTCCTGAAAAATAATGGGAATATTCTTTGTGTAGTATGAACCCTGTATTTCCTTTAATGTATGTCTATTAGATTAAGAACCTTGAAAAACAGAATTAGATCAAGGTTAATGTCAAGAATGAATTATGCTAACAAGACATCTTCACCACAGTTCATCACACTTACAGCACACTTACTCTGTTATAAATTAATATTTAAATGGAGTGGGAAGACTCTATTTCTGTGTTATTCTTTCTGAGTCTTTGCTTTTGTCAACACATTAATTTTCCTTCATTTCCGGAATCTGCTTTAGTTTGTGCTTGGTCTAGGCTAGTAGAGCAGTATGAATTGGACAGACCTCTCCAGTTATACAGGTCTTCAAGTGGGGGCTGTGTTGGCTAGTTCGTTTTGGTTTTCCTAGCACAGCAGTAGTGTGCACCTGGGACTGCCACCACAGTTCTCATGATACCTTCTACCACAATTACTCCTGTGATATGGCTTCTCCTGAGACACCTCAGCAGCTTGACGTACCCTTTCCACAGGACAGGCCTAGGCATACTTTTTTAATTATTTTAAATGGAGTCCCTTGATTAAATCACACTGTTTCTTCATGCTCTGAAGTATTATTCCATTTATTTGTAACAGAGAAGTAGAAATGGAGTTGGCAGTTCTCAAAGAAATCTTAGAAACGACTGTCACTCCTATATTTCAGATGAAGTTACTTAACAGCCATTACCACTTAAGAACATGCCCTGCATAGGCCTACCAATATTCTCATAAAATTCAGAGTTGAATACACTGTGAACAGCTATCAAATGACAGCTTCCTTCTGAAAATGCACAAACTTTTGAAAGAAATCAGTACTTTCAACAGAAAATGCTTAAAAATATAGTACATTTTGTAGGAAAAGAATTTGTTATTTGCAGGTTCTAGGAACATTTCTAAAAAAAAAAATCATTACTTTAAATAAAAACAGGAAGTGATATGCATTGCTTTCAAAAAGCACTCCTATAATTTTTATATTTTTCTAGATGCTAGGAAGGCATTTCCCATTGTAGTACCTCTCAAAATTAAATCAGGCAAATGCCCTTACACTTGGAAATTTTGCTTTCCGATATTGACTGAAATAACTTCTTCTGTCAAAAAGAAAACAACCTAGCCACCACAGAAGGAGCTGCAGACAGTGCTTAAAGTGCTAGGCTAGACACAAGGAGATTCAGTCTGTATTCCCACCTCCAGCATTACCCACCCGACTAAGCATGTTACTCCTCTCTCTGTGCTTTATTTTCCTTTATAAAATGGGGATAATGAACTGCCTGTGTCTATTGAATTTGACTAACCTCTCCCTCCTTACCCCCAGCACAGCAAGTAAATAGAGGTACCATGATTCTATCTCCAAAAATATATCAGCTTGGAAAAGGGGGTGCTTTTCTTCCCACCAGTAGTCAGAATAATGCTTAAATTCTGAGCACAAAGAGTAAACTCAGAAAATTTTCACCACCACCACCTATCTCCTCTGCTCCTTTTTGTGCTCCCTTTAAGCACTCACTGGAAAGCTGCTTATTTGCTTTAGAATGAAAAGCCCTAAGTATTCAAAGTTCTATTGAAAATATATTTTTTACTTCATAATACTTTGATTTAAACACATGTCTCTATATATTCAGCTAGTCATTTGCACTTAAAAACACACAAATATAATCTTCTTTCTCTGTACCAGGGACTACAGTTTGAGAAAAAATAAATGTGAATTTCACAGGCAAAATTGCTATTGAAAAACTGAATAAGGACCCCAAGAGCTGTTTCAAAATAACAAAGGTAAGCTCAAAAACCTTCACAAACAATAACGTGAGTTCCTCACATGACTTTAATGAAATAATGCTTTAAAAATCAGAGGTCATTAAAAGCTGTTGGCCATCATGATCAAAGTTTAAAAATTAATTTGTCCTACATTTTTATTTTTCAATTTATGATGAAGGAAGTAATTGAGGTTTTATCACTTTAACTGTAGTGAGAAAAATGGAAAAATAAAAAAGTTTATTCGCAGGTAAATATATCATAGGAAACAATTTCCAGAAGCTAAACCGCATGCCAATTGTGTATGAAAAATCATTTTTTAATTCTTAAAGAATTGAGGGGGGTTGTGGTGGTTTTGTTGTTGTTGCTTTGGTTTGTTTGTTTTAAATAAGAGTAGAGTATCAGAAAAGGGATATAGCATCACAACCATCAGTCAATAGCAGCATCACTTCCCATTGCTCTACCTCCCATCCACCCCCCTCCCCCCAAAAAAACAAACAAAAAACCAAACAAACAAAAAACAAAAAAACTGAAGAATTCAATGTGAAGGCATCTTCCAAGAGCAAGATTTTGCCATATGGAGCATTTCAGCCACTATCTTTTAAATATAAATTAATTCAATTAATTTTAAGCTCAGCAATACTTCCATTATTTTTAGAGGAATTGTTCAAGCTCAAAGTTAAGTGCATGCAGAAATGTTTACAATACTTGTGCTATTTTTGAAAGCTTGGGCATGAAGTTAGTTTGGAAGTTTACAAATACATTAATGTTGGCATAATTGAAAACCTAGCCATTATTTACTCCACAAGGATTATTGAGTTCAGATAATCAATTCTTTGCATATAAGCAGATCATCAGTAGAGATCATTCTATTTGTCACTGAAGTTTACCACATGATTATGTAGGACTAATTTGGGGCAAAGTAGCCAAACTAAGTCATTTAATTTGAACACAAAATGTTTTGAAACTCAAACTGCTCTTTATCCGTAATGTATAACTTATCTACATCTACAATTTTAAAGGGAGCTACTACTATGAGAACACTATTGCTGAACACTCAGGTGACGATCCACTCATTTCCTCATAACTGGGGTTTTGAACAGTTGCCCAGCACTGTCAATAGAATCATACAGAAACAGATCTTCACTTGTTTTAAACTGGTATACTCTATGGTGCTAATTACAGAAAATTGTCACCAGCTGAGATCCACTCGAACGATCTGCTCTTTTTTTCTTTTCGAAGGATCCACCCTCAGGAATAGAAATACATAAGATGTGTACTTTCTTTCTGTAGACTTCAGTACTTTATAAAACCTGAAATAAACCTGTTATGGTTTCCCATGGTAAAAAGGTCAAATTGTTCCTGTCACAGTCTATTAGATAACAAGAACTACTTCTGTAAGTGATCACAACTGAAAAAACTGCCTGCAGGCTCAACCATTCAGAAAGTAAAAAGTCACATGACTTTTATAAACTCAGGACATTTTGAAATGGTAAATTTAAGGATCAATTTATATCCTTTTTGGTTCTGTGAACTATCTTTCAGATTTTCAATTACAAAAGCTACGAGTGTAATTTTCATACAGTCATAATAGAAACTTTGAGAAATATATTAAAGCTGAGAATAGGCAGCATTTACATCTTTCACGTGATTATATTTTCAATTGTACAAATAATAGAAAACACTTTGTGAAAGGCTTCATTTCCTTAGTTGTTCCACTAGAAGAATGTGGACAGTCTCTTCATGAGGGTCTCTTTACAAGGACTCAAATGAAGACAAGGAGCAATGGATGCAAGTTGCACTATGAGAGGTTTTATTTTTATATAAGAAAGATTTTTTTTCAGAGTGAGAACAAGCATTCACTGAAACCACCTCCCCAGGAGCATGTTAGAGTCCCCCTCATGGGAGGTTTTTGAGATGCAATTGGATAGGGTGCTAGATAATCTCATTTAGGCTCCCTTTCCCCCAAACCATTGGATGATATAATCATTTGAGCTCCCTTCCAGCCTGGGTTATTCTATTCTATTCACTGTGTGTCAGTATGTTACTGACATGAGAAGGCAACTTTGAGGGCTCGATTGCCAAACCATGCATGTGGAGTTCCAAATTCATGGGTAACTGGAGAGAATTTGTCAACTTACTTGACAAAACTTGCCAAGGAGATGAAAAATAGAAAAACTATTTGGTGGTTTGTTGGTCTGATTTTTTTTTCCGGAGAGTATTCTGTCAATCGTTAAATTTGATAAATATAGATTATTATTTAAAAAAACAAAACAAAAAAAACTGTAAATTAAAGATCTCTTCAACTTTTTTAGTCTATTGTCCAAACCAAAATAGCTACAATGACAATCCGTGAATAATATGTCTGGTTACTACCGTAGAACAGTACTGGTCAAACTCTGTAGTGCTTATTCAGAATTCATAAATCAAAAGGGGCTTATAGGACGCAACGTGCAAAAATTCTGTGGAGAACATGTAGAGATCTGCACTGCGAAAATGAGATCCCACTAGTAGGCATTTACAATATCATTTAAACAACAGAATACCAAAGATTAAGACAATATAAGTATGAAGAACAGAGCTGACAAATGTTGGAAGAAAAGCAAGAGAGAGTTGTTTGCAAGAACGCATGATTAGCTTTTGATGTACTTATTCTCTTTCTGTGCATATGTAAAGCAAAAGAAATAAAAAAATGCAAGCTCAGAAAAGGAAATTAAAAGGAGAGAAAATTGCAAGGAAGTTGATGCTGATAAGGTGAACAATATTACATTTCTAATCAAATAACAATGATTACACAATGCTTTGTACAGTTTCCCATGCAGCAAGGCACAGGAGAACAACTTTGAACCTCTAATATGAATATAATGAATTTTTTTCTGTGTATGTAGGCTTGCAACTTGAAAAAAAAGTAGTGTTTTAGCAGAGAAGATTCTAAGACATAGATTCTAATTTTCTAAGCTACCTAACAAGTATAACAGACAGGTAATTCTTAGTCACTTAACAGTTATAGATCAGACCTTCAAAGGGATTAAAAAAAAAAAAGTAATTCAAAGAAATGTTGAAAGACCGTAATATGAATATTTGGAAGGCATTTCTGAGAACAGAGTAGTCGTCGAGCAGATTGAACCCTTTTTATGTAAAGAAGGAAACAGTTATGTGAAATTATGACCAACTCAATTTGTAAAATGTGTAATGGCCCAGATGTAACAATCAAATTGCAATCATTGTTTTGAAGTTCTTTGCATTGGAAGGAAATGTTGATGGGTAAAAAACCACTTCAATTTCCCTCAAAGTAAAAGGCAGCTTCATAAAGCAATACTTCTGAATTTCTGTATTTAACAATAACTTTCACAGTCAAACATCTCTGGCAATCATGAAAATCATTAACATTTAGAAAGCCAAATAACACATCTTGAAAAATACATTACAGCATGCAGCAAAGTGCAAAAGGAATCTTTCAAGTTGACTGTTGTAATGTCTTATTCTTTTTAATTGAAATTTTAATTAAGGAGGTTTAATCCAGGTTTTTAAAAATTGTTCTGATTTGTTATGCTGTAAGATGACACATGACACTAATTTTTAAAGTAGATTTTTTAATTGTAATTGTTTTGCTTATATTTGTTTCCTTTCACTTCCTGTATTTGTTATACAGATGTATATATCTGTGGCAAATAGGCGATTACATACAGCAATTTTCATAATTATTACACATACTGCAAGTTAAATTTTAGTGCTAACCTTGTAGAAGTTACTCAAAGTTCAATAAATATGAAGCAATATCAAAAGATTGTGCTTCTGTGAAGTTAAGATAACAGAGACTTGGTCATTAACTGACAAATAGTTACTGGATGGATCCATAATTTAAAAATTACTTTAAGGTGTTTTGAGCCACATTGATCAGGGGATAGATATGCCAAATACAGATGCTTTTCAATTAGTATCAGACTTGGGTTACAGCCCACAGTTACAAACTAAGTGTATTGCCCTGATTAATCTCACCTATAGCAGACTACTGCCTAAAATATATGCTGCTATGATATCAAATTGGTTCCCCAGAAAATGCACAATATAACTGTAACATGAATATTACACAAACACATTAAACAGCTAAATTTTTATGTCAGACATTGAAAAATTGTGAAATTCAGAAGCTGCCTGAATAACAACAGACTGAACTTGAGCATAAGTGTGGAGGAGGCATTTATTTAGCTGAAGGGACATGGGGGAAAAAAATCATGTGTAGGGTTTAAGCAACATAATTATTCCAATTCCACAAGCAAAACTTTTTGTGAATAATGCACCAAAATAGTGTTTCTTAGAATTTGATTTTTCATTTCTACTTTACACAAAGTGATTTCTTAGCTGTGCAGAATTATGTGGAACTGGACGACATGAATTACAACATTTTCCCTAAATACATTTTCAAAGAGGGTATTTGGAAAGCAGATAATCTAATATTTAGTCATACATTTGCTTGCTGTAAGAAAGACAGTTCAACATGAAAGGCAGAAGCTTAAGGAGTTTGTATCTGTAGATAGTATTAAGGAGAATTCTTAATACTCAAGCACAGAAATAGGAACAAAGGTAAAAACATGAAATTGTATCATTTTTGTAGACAGTGGCTTGCTTTACATTTTACTATTGAAACAAATTAATTTTGAAGAGTAAAAATGCTTTCAGAAAGTCCAAACAGGCTTCACTGGACCTGTTTCTTACAGTTTATTCCTTTAGCTGTATCACAAAAAAAAAAAAGGTTCAGTGTATGAACGGTAACTTTGGTAAGAGTGATGTGAGGCTTTCGTAATCCTAATGAGAAGAGGAAGTGGTATGAGAAAAAAAAAAGTGAATTGAAGGGGAAAGTCTTCTACATGCTCAGAGACAGATATATTCTAAGACCTCCTGTTAATCAAGGCAAGGGAGAAGTAACTACAGTAACCTGGCAGAACATTTGAGAACTGACACCAGCAACACTCATAACTACCCAGTGCAGAGGAAGGGGAGTGCACTATGTGGGAGATTGGCAGAGCTAAAAGCACAGCTCTCCACTGACCCCAATCACAGAAAAACAGGAAATAGGAACTAGGTCAGATTACTAAGGCTGGATCAAAAGAACAGCAACACTAAGTATGGTTAAAATCAGCTAAGGCCAAAGTACTAGTTAAGATGCAGGTATGGAGTGAGTACCTCTTGGAGCACATTTCTGGGCAAGTAAAGAAGATTATGGCTAGCTTTCAGCATGGTAAATAATGCCTGACCAGCCTTCTAGGCTGATTGCCTTCTAGGATGAAAGAGACAGAATTGTGGAAAGGAGCGGTGGATATAATTTACCTGGATTCTAGCAAGACTTTCAATACTGATTCCCACAGTCATCCATATCCAAACCTAGATGTTATATTCTGGGTAGGAGTATACCAAAATAGTAAAAAAATGGCTGGACAGTTGGCTCAAAGTAATCATCATCAGGTCATATTCTACCTGGAGGTCAGCAAGAAGGAATACAAGGGTCCATCCTGAGACACGTCCTGTTTAGCATCTGTACCAATGACCTAAACAAAAGGCTTGTTCATCAGGTTCATAGATGACCCCGAACTGGGAGAACCAGTCAATATACCTGAGGGCAGAGTTGCCATCCAGAAAGACCTAGACAGACTAGAGAAATGGGCTGACACTAACTTCCTGAAGTCTAGCCATGTCAAATGCAAAGTCCTGTACCTCAGATGGATAGACTATCTTGCAATAATACAGACTAGAACTGGCTGGGAAGCAGATCTGCTGAAAAGGACTTTGCAGTCTGGGTAGACAGCAAACAGAACATAAGCCTGCAGTGTGTTCAGGCAGCAAAGACAGATAACAGTATCCTGGGCTGTATTAACCTAGGCCCACATTTTTCTTGTTCAGTGTCTTACTAATAACACAGCAATTTCCCACAGAAGTTCTTGTTGCCATTCAAGTTCCTTGCAAGCATCAACTCTAGGTGAGCTTTGGCTTTCTTACCACCATCTCTGCATATACAAGTAGCATTTCTGAATTCATACATTGAGGCCTGTTCCTGCTTTCACCTCCTGTAGATGTTTATATAAACGCCTGTTTATATTGGCGTTCGGTCACGAGTCACCCAATTTAGCCAAGCTGATCTTCTGTAGCATCTGCCCATTTTCAGCATCCACAAGTACCAAGATGAACTGTTCACGCAATTAGAGGAGGTTGTCCTTTAAGATCTGACAGCTTTCTCGAGCTCTTTGCCCTTTTATGCTGCCTCACATAGGATCCCTTCTGCCAGTTCCCTGAATAACCCACAGCTGGCTCTCCTGAAGCCCAAGGCTAATGCTGCTCTCCTCAGCTCCTTCATTCCCCTCAGCATCTTCAACTCCACTATTTCATAGTCACCAACAGTCAAGGCTGCCATTGATTACCACAACTCCAAACAGTTCTGCCTTATTAGTGATTGTGAGATCCAGCTGTGTGTCACCTCCTTGGCCCATGCAGTACCCACATCAAGTACCCCTGACACTCCTCGGAAATGTCCTTGACTGCTTGTACCCCACTGTGTTGCCCTTCAAATCAGGAAGGTTAATATTTGCAATAAAAATCAAGATCTGTGATAAAGGTTTACTTTAAGGAAAATGTCAGTTTCTATCCATTTTGTACACAATTTAGACAAAACTTGCCTAACTTTTCACTCTAAATCAAGTAAAGTACAACTTCAGGTGAGATATTCCTTTAGGCCTGGAGACTAAGAGAGGGCCCATCATCTTTCAGTTAAAAATGGTATAATTTAACTTTCAGTTTCATATAGCATATAGGACAGGATATAACACAATGACATCTTTAGTGTAGCAACTCTTCCTCTGTATGAAATATCCCCTTCTTTAGATGTTGTGATTCAAAGAACTCTATGCTGCCAGGCAACTGAAAGCCAGGTCAGATATTGGACCATGTATCTGTGTCACCACAAGCTGCATAGGCTCATTAATCCTATGAAGCAGTCTACAGCACTGTCTCTCTATCTGTATAACAAGGTTCACGATACTGCTTTTATAAAATCCTCTAAAATAAACAGATTAAAAGCACTGCATAAAATAGCTATGACTAACTGTATTGATTTCTGTAAAATTAAGCACATATGCTTAAGACTTTATATCCAAATCATATTCATTACAGTTACAGAAATCAGAAATTCCACTGAAACACTTTGTCTGCTGTGCTCTTTGTATCACAGGAGCTAATAAGCAAGTCCAGCAACACAAATTAATTTAACAGAAACACTGTGCTTAAACACAAAAAAAAAATCTTAATGTTCAAAAACCATCTTGTCCACTATTTCAAAACCAGAGAAATTCTTACCAAAGAGGTCTAGAAAAGAAAGTAAATACTTGCATATGTCATTTCATTACCCAGTGAGTTACATAAGTTTTACATGCAGTAAGTCTTCCATTTCAGTTGCATGTGCCCACTTCCTACGCAACACAATAATTCTGACAAGTACTGTTCTGTTTCAAATAAGTTTAACAGAGGACAAAATTATGTGCCTTTACTATTAGTGTTAATGAAAAATACAATGACAGATTATATGCAAGTAAACAATCCCACTAAATATGCAGCTCCTTTTGTTTTGCCGTTGTTGTTTTGCTTTGCCTTTCAAAGCAAATAAATTCTCCCTTCTCATATTCTAAAGCAATTTTCCTTGCAGACCCTTAAATCTGTATTGTACTTTCCTGGTCATGGATTCAATTTGGCCTCAAGGGACAAACATCATTAGATAATGTAGCAAGAATTCTCATTCAGAATCACTAAATACAGATAAAAGTATTCTCCTGAATCCTGACTGCTAGTAATGAAAAAAATGCTTATTCTAGTTCTTATATTAATCAAGAACAAACATTTCAAGTGTTGCATACTGAAATAATACATTTTTAAAAGTAATTCTTTGTTGTGCTATATGACTACATTGATTTGAGTTAACTTCATTAAATTCTAGTGTCCAATCATCATTGCTTTTTACCTTTTTATAAAAGATTTCTTCCTGCCTATAAGAAAATCTATAATTCTTGTCACTCAGAAAGTCAGCATTTAATAAAAGCTTTTAGCAAACCAAATTGTCTGCACTTGTATTTTATTGATCAGATCTCACTCTCAATACCCCATTAGAAATAACTTGCAGCATCCAATTAGCAAATAGTTGTGCTCTTGAAAAGGGACATCATTAAATGGTTAGACTCAAGAATAATAAAAATGCTAGTAGAAAAACATGACCAAAATTAATTGTTATAAGTATAAAAATAATCACGAGATTATTGCATCCTCAGATGTCTATAAATCTCACAAATTAAACATCAGTATCAGATAAAAAAGGAAAAATTAAACATTTTTTCCAAACTTGCTAATTCATCAGAACACTTGTGTTTGGTAGAGACTGTTGGAGTTTGGAAAATTCTTAAATACTCCAGATGGACAAGCATACTTTGACAAGTAACTTGAATTTTGCCAGTTTGTCCATCCAATTTCTTGTTGAACTGCTAAGTAGCATAGCTTTCTAGTGCTTGCTTTTCTATACAGCCCAGTTCAGGTCTCTGAAGGCCAAAGTTCTCTTTTCTTTTAACAAACATCTAAGCTTTAGGATGTTGTTCTAAATCAGTGATACCAAATTTCTACAAATCAAAAAGCTCGTGACAGGGCCATAGTCAGTGAAAGGTTTGACGTGCATCTCCTTAGACCTTCTCTTAGCATGACCACCCAAAAGAACACAAGCTTTTTAAACAAAAAAGGCGGTTCAGTTAGGTATATGCAATACTTTTGTCTTTTATGGTAGAGAAATTCAGAGTCATAAAGTCCTATAAAGAAAAAAATAAAAATAGGTTTCAGAAAATTGCCTCTCTTGAGGCACTCTTAACCTTTCAGGTAAGTTCCTCTATCTAGTGAAACCAATGTCAGACAATTAAAGAAAATTCTGCAATGAACCCCTCTTCAGTCTCTGCAGCACGTATTATTCCTAACCCAAAAAATAACCCTAATATTAGTTATACTTAAACTAGACAGCTCCCAAAATTCGGTGACAAATGGGACTCTATTTATTCCAATCTTCAAATTCGAGGGAGCTTTTAAATAACCACAGATATTCAGACTATCTCATCTCCATTTCTCCTTACTCAAACAAAGCCACACGTATAACCCTACACCTTGGGGTGATTAGATGCAGCAAACTGCAGAGGTTCCTCCCAACAGAAACTATGCCATGACTAGGATTTAAATAAGCATTCAGGGCTCTGTAATAGAAGTCAGTGCTATGGCATTACAAATGTCAGCCCCTCATTTAGCTCTTGGGATTCTGTAAAATGAGACTCTGCCCTTCCTTAACTTTCAATTAAAAACAGAAAGACAAGTCCCTTTCAGCAGACACATCCCTCCAGAGCAGGGAACTTCCTCCCACGGTAATTTCAGCTGCAGTCCTCCCAGGTACCATCTGCCCACCCTGTGACTCTTTCAGCTCCTCCTGGTACAAATAATGGAGTGGCCAGCTCCTTACTCTCTGTGAGAAGAGAGTAAGGCAGCTGGGCAGAGTGAATTTCCCCAAGTTATTTGTCAGCAGTGTTGCTGGGGGACTTTTGGCAGAGCCACCCTTGGCATGCAACATAGACGTCCTGACCACTGTGCCAAACATGGCTCAGCCTGGCAGAGAGGATTGCAAGAGGGACACCAGTTTTGTCAACCACTGTCCCATTCTCTTCCAAGGTCCCATTTCAGAGCCCTGAAGACAGCAGCCCATGAAACAGCACGTGCCTGCCCTTCAGCTTGCTCAGTGCTCCCCAGTGCAAGCAGCAGGTTTTTTCAGCAGTTTATTCTCCATGGGGAGGACCTGCACCATTTCACCTACACTGAAAGCTGAAGAGCATTTTCAGAAAATGGATCTTAAAGAAGAAACATTTAGCCTGCAAGGGTAGCCCCTCCAACCACCGTGCCAGACCTGGGCTGGGGAGGGGGGAGTCCAGCCAAAACACCTAAAAACCCTTTCGCTACCTCACACTTCATAGCCCTTTTCAGTCTCTTCTGAGCAGGACTCTCCCGCTCCAGCCCTGCAAGTAGCAGCTCTTGCTGCAGCCTGCATAGGCAGTACTTGCCAGCCTGACAGTTTGCTCAGGTCTCCTCAGAGCAAGGAGTTGTCTTGGTAGCAGCTTGCTCCCAGTGGTATCTTCCCAGTCTTCACTGTTTCACCTGCGTAAGGGAATCATCTTCAGCAAGCAAGGTAAGCCATCCAAATACCATGCCATGCTTGACCACTGCCAGAGAGCATAGGTGTGAGTAGAGAAGCAAAAAGTCCCTGTGCTCCATGCTCTGCAGGAACAATTTATTTGAAACTTACTCCTGAGACAAGAGTCAACTTTACAGGCATATACCAACCTACTCAGCCTGGCATATGGCAGGAACTTGGAAGTTCCCCAGGAACCACTTTGATCTGGCCTTGGCCAGATCCACTTCTGAATGCTTTCCTTTGGCACAGCAAGATTATCATCTTACTCCTTCTCCAGGGAAGTTTCTAAGGAAAAGTTTCCATGAGGAAAAACGTGACTGGAAAGTTCCAACACCTACAGTATTTGACAAGCACCAAAAAGGTAACATTTTCACCTGGCGTCAGCAGATTCCAGTGCCCACCTGTCTTCTGGGTAGTATTTGGGGTCCACTTAGGATTACATATAGCAGGCAAAGCCACACCTCAGCAACCTAGTGTTTCACAAGGTCCAGAGGAATAAATGGAGGAATGGCATTAGCAGCTCACATATCCTCTTTTGGGAGCTGCAGAAGTTTAGATATTAATTGTATCTACGCTTACAGCAAGTCTGAGGTAGCTTATAGCTTAGATTTAACTTAAGGTTATGCCCTGGGGAAAGCAAGAGGCCCAAGAGTCCCAATTATTGCAGTGTTCTGCAAGCTGCACCAATAGAAGTGCAGGGCTGGTATCAGCAATAATCACATCCCTCTTACAGCCATGCAGTGTCTGATGAGGACTGAAAATTTGCCTTCAGATAAGCTGCAGCTTAAAAAAGGACATCCTGCAGAACTGAACCACTGTGATACACTCTCTCATTGCCTTTGCAAGCATGTGAGCAAGGGCAGCTATGCATGCTTAAATGCTGTTTATCTGTTACAATTTCAAGTCAAATATCAAACAAAATTAGTTTCTGAAACCCAGGTTTTCATCCCCATAGCAGACAACCCCCCAGTAACTTGTATACTTACTCTTTTGCATATGTCCCTAAGCTCATTCTGCAATTTCAGCTATGCGCATCTAAAAGAGTTTGTACTTGTGTCCAGTAACTAAACCTTCCCACTCAGGAGATTCTCCTCCCTCCCTTGACCCTTAGCTGGGAACTTCAGTTTCTTCCATCATCATTTTAAAGCCAAATCACTGTTGAAAGCAGAGAGTTCAGATAAAAGACGACAATCACTGCTTATCTGTTCATCTATTCAGGCATTACAATAAGGTGCCTTCACCCGCACTTGATATCTCGTAAGTACCTATAAAGTTAAACTATACATTTAGTTTATACATATCATCACAAATAGTAGTTACACAGGAAAGATCACAATCTAGCTGATGGAAAAAAATAGACACACATGCCAACCCCTTATGAATTAAGGGAATGAAACTGTAAGGTGTTCATAGACCATCCCGTTGATCTAACTGTTGATTAATACAATTCATGCCAATAAGAGTTATTGTAGCTGCAGGAGACTGAAAACTGATGTAGTTTATAGGGAGAAATAATATTTTATTTTATCGCACAGATATCCTATGACATAGCTAGAAAAACCAGGTAATTCCTCAGAAAGGCAAGCCCTTTTCATGGCTATTGTATTCCTACATGAACCAAAGTTTAAAAGAAAAGCAGGAAAAAAACCAAGTGAATGAGTTTGAGTTAATAAAATATTAAAGGGAAATATATATACATGCATATATTCAAGTAAAATATTATAACTTTATGGGTAACAAATGTAACACTAAGAGGGGAAGTGATGAGGATAATGTGAATTCCTTAATAAGGTAGCTAGCATCTTTGTTACCTTACAATCTTTAAAGCAGAGACAAAAGGTATACACACATACAACAATTGCAAACTATGTACTGATGAGCCTTCACAGCCCCAGAACCACATCCAGCTTCCATGTGAAAATGGGAGTAATTTAAAATTTATTTCTTCAAAGTTTTAAAATTGACACCACATTTTTTACATCAACATACTTTTCTCTTTTAATGTGATGCTATACCAAAACAATCAAGTACACAACAGAAAACTAGAAAAGCAGTCTTCAAAAAAATTTTGTGTCAAGTACTAAATTTTAGCGTTTATGTACTTTCTACTCACATAGTGTCCCGTGGTAGATCTGGTCATAGATATTATATAAGGCCCCTTTGCCCTAAATAACTACAAAATTACTATTTGAAGTGAAGAGGGGTTTATTACGTCAGTATGGAAGTTCTTATCTGGTAATGAAGTATGCAAGACTATTGTTGTACTTTTCAGAATGCTTTTACTTTTTTTTTTGTTATTATATTTGACAGTTTTATTAGCAGGTATGAGCGCTCTCTTTTGTTTATTTTCCTGAGCTGTTGCAGTGAGGATACTATTTTCAGCTCTGAAAATACACACTGAAATCCTATTTTGGGCTCAAATGCAAGAGTCATTTTATAATTCCATCCCAACCCTCGCTTGCTCACACCACAAAAGGCACTACGCAATTCAGTTTGACTTGCAGGCTTTGCTTGTAACGATATGGTAGCACAAACTGCCGCTGAATCATCTACCCGCTTCTGTCATAGCAATCCAATGCTTTCACATGCAAAGGAGGTAACAGACACACCACCAAAAAGTTGCTTCCCGGAACTGCCTTTAGAACATAATTCCCTCAGTCTGTCCTCACCCTTTCCCAGAAGCCTCTTCCCGCCGTGCCTGTCTCAGAGCTGTCCTCAGAGGCAAACTGCAACCCTGCACCGGCCATGCAGCTGCCTGCATCGTTGCCCCTTCTGTATGCATTACCTTCACGTGCTATGCCTTACCCTGTCTGAACTCTCGGAATAAATGGTTGCGTTAGGTTTGGTTAACCTGGTACCAACCTCCAGCTTTTACTTAGCTGTGGAGCATGAGCTGGCTGTTTACAACAAGCACTAACAAGATCCCACGCCAGATTCTGTGTGCTTTTATCCTTTCGAAGGAACTGAAAGAAAAGAGAGCGCAAAATATCCCAGAGCAAGTACAAACACTCACCCAGCATCAGTTTGAGTCGTTTCCATCCTGTTGCTAAGAAAATTGTCTGTAAGTATTAATGAAGGCAGCACCTCAATTCTTATTAAGCTGTTCCGGGATGTGAAAACAGCACCAAGCGTTGTAACAAAATATTGAATGATACTTTGTTTCCTGACATTACAGGAATCTGTCATATTTACTTGGCAGACATTGTTAAAAAAAAAGATGAGAATTACAGGGAAAAGATTGTGTCATTTAAATCTAATTAAGCTTTTAATAAATCAAACTTTTCATCGTTAACCATGATACATTCCCTTTATAGTCTAAATTTATTGCCTATCCTCAACAAAGAAAAATATTTAGAGACAGAAAATTGAGGCCATGACACCATATAAATTAGGTATGTCAGATGCAAGAGGAAATGCTATAAAGATAGTACACGCTTAGAATGCTTTCCACTGAACCTAATAAAAAGTGTGTGTAAAAAATGTTTCCAACTGCTATTTTTGCTTTACAGATAGCCTAGCATCTATAGACAACTCCATTTTGTCCTACTTGAAGAGGATAGTAGGAAGTAGGAAAGTGTTGCTCTATCTGTATCACCACAAGTAATTACAAATTATTTGCAATTTACGACTAGTTTTCTTTAGTATTTAATATGGTGAAGTTTAATCACAAATTATTGTACAGTTACCAGGAACTAAAGCTCATTATTAAAGCCTAGAATGATACAGCTATGATTAAGACACTCAAAATTACATGTAAGCCTTTAACTTACACAGTTATAGGTAAGCCCAGAGAAAATAGCTCTTAACCCCAACCCTAGAGGTGCTACCAGAGTGTTCGTGTCCTCGTTCACACAGTTGTCGGCTAAGACAGATGTAGCTCATGAGTTTGAGTGCTACGGGCTCACATGTACTCGGTCAGCAAGACTAAGTAACATTTTTGAATAGTGCAGCCGGTTAGGAAAATAAGCAATCAAGC
The DNA here is from genome assembly GCA_013400195.1 of Aramus guarauna. Taxonomy (NCBI): domain Eukaryota; kingdom Metazoa; phylum Chordata; class Aves; order Gruiformes; family Aramidae; genus Aramus; species Aramus guarauna. The sequence goes on along the minus strand of VXBL01000454.1, from coordinate 171,040 downwards.
TGGGGACTCAGGAGCAAGATCTATTCCCAGCTTCTCCTATAAGCGAGAAACCTATCTGCCTGGGACATTTCCACGGGCAGTGGAAGGTGCTAGGCATCTGTGGGCAAGTGTCTGAGGTTAGGTGGAGTAAACTCTGCTTTGTCGTGGATTGAGCAAGCCATTGGTTGACGCTAGGAAGAGACATAATCCAAGAATAAAGAGAAAATAACACTCGCCTCTCCAAGAGTTAGGAGAAAAAAGCCGAATAACTGTGTGTATTTGAAACTCCCCAAAAGAACTTGCAGGAATCTTTACAAATATTTACAAACTTTTTCCATATTCAAATGATTCAGAATGTTTGCTTGATTTTAAGGAAATCACCCAAACGCAAGATCTCGACTGGAATGCTTCAACAGCACTAACTTTTCTGTTCTTAGATATCCCACCATAGTGGTGCCAAAAATTTTTTTAATCAAGTAGAATCAAGAGGACACTTAACTAATTCACTTCTACAGTGTCTGTGTTTATCCTTGGATCTCATAGCCCTTCCCAAGATGTTCATTATCCCAACTTCATCTATTGAGGAAACAGCATTCTAGAAAGGTAAAGTGGCAGGCTCAAGGCCTGAAAGCAGACTGCAGCTAAGATGAAAACAGATGTTAGATTCTATTAATTTTAGTACCTTGTCTAATTGAGTTATGTTTATTTCCCAATACTGTTTAATGTTATTCAAATGACTGTAGAATAAGTTAAATGGTAAATGTGCTACAGATCTCTTATAAGTTGTCATGTAAGACGAAGCACACTGAGAAATGCAAAGGGCCTCCTTCTTACTCTGTCACCTTTAATTTGATTGGAAATTTAACACTGCAAATAAAAGGTAAGCTTTAATTTACTGGCTCAATACGTTTTGTTGGAAAATTAAATCATCTGGGAGTCTACATCTGCAAAACAAAATTTATTATCTGTAATTAACTAACCTTTAGAAAAGCCCTTTTTTAATTTCCTCCTGTCAATGTACTAGGAAGACAAAACCATAACAAGTGTTAGCAGAGAAGCCACTACGTCAGGATGAGAGCTCCTGCAAACGTTCGATGGATAATGCAGTTAAACCTTCAATTAATGAGTTCAATCACTACCTGATCTGTATTTAGATGCAGAGAGTTATATCATTGTTGTGCAACTGCATCCGAGAATAACTAGTCCAACTTACGATTCTTTCAGATTGACAAGACTGCATGAATGTAGAATCCACTATATATTGGTTTATGTCTTTTTATGAAAAAAGCCTCCTAATTTTGTAAAGTCTTTTGCTAGAAGCAAACATGGATTTGTAGAGAACTCAGACAATGAAATCTCTTTTGTCAGTCTCTACCCCGATCTTCTCTATTTACAGAGTAGCAAACCACAATGAGGTCTGCTAAAGGTGTTAAATCACTACAGAAGATTTGAAAACATGCAAGCTCTGGTCTTTCAATTGGGTAGAATATAGGTGAAATCAGTGTTCTTTGTTGCTGTAAAAATAATTGTTTCACTCTTACATCAGCAGCTAATGCTGGACAACAATATTGTGTTTCTTCTCAAAGGGGGAATCCCTAAAACCATAATATGACTAGCTTAGCTGTAGTTACTTAAACAGGGATTCACACTGCAGTTCACCTACCTTTTCTCAAAAGTTTTTTAATGAATTACAGACAAATAGTTTTTATTTAGAAAAACTAAGAACAATATGAAAAAGCATAGGGGTAGTCTGTCCTCAAACATACTTCAAAGGTAAAAATATTCACTATACAGATTCAGAATCTCCTCTGTCTTGGAAAAATTCTGCCAAATGAGGGACCTCTCAAGGATATTCTGATCATTGTCAAGATGGCCTACACCTCTGCTTCAAAGAAAACCTGGGGAAATCTTCTTATAAATCCATTGATCTGGGTATTCAGAAAGACTATGAAATAATTACAGCAGGCCATTGTGTCTCCTCTCCTGTTACTGTACTGCCTGCAAAAGAAGTAAGAGTGCTGGGTGCAATTTAACAAAGTCAGGACAAACCAAGATGATGTCTAATAAGGGCAGTATTTTGAATAAACTTGAGAGTCTGTGTTTGCAGGCATAAAAGGGTTGGGATTTAGATAAGCTAACAAATGAGACAACCAAGGCTTAGAGAAAAGCATAATTTCTGTAGACAGCCTGGATTTTAATGAGGCCGATGGAATGACAGATTCCAAGATTACCAAGCGCTATGGAGCCTGTTTGTACCATTTACAATGAAAGGAAAAGAGTGTGGCTTCAAAGGTAAGAACAAAATTTCAGAGTATACAATCTACATATACTACCTTCTCTCTCCTTGTTTTTGAACAACCACTCTAACAAGCATGTTTATGCATATTTATGTTTGAAAAAAACAATGTGGGGTTTTTTACTTTAAGAAAAATCTCCAGGATGGCTGGAATTTCTGTGTTAATACAGGATTGCAATATCATGCAACAACACAAAATGGCAACAAAACACAGCACACAAGTATACCTTTGGATTACTATTGGGATAGGCTTGTGGATATTTACTCACTCAAATTGCAAGCTTGAATTTTTATTTTTTTGTTTTACACTCAAACTCCTTCTGGAATTGCATAGCAACTCAATCCTTCCATGTTGCACTTCTTAAGTAAAGAACTAATTTATCTCTATTCTGACAGCTCAAAATACACAATTTGTTGTTACTTTTTTAGATCTTCTACACTTATAATTGACACGTTATTTCTGTTTTTCCTCTGTTACATGCCCCATTGACAGCTCATGTGTCAACCATCTTCTCCACTTACTTCCCCAATTCTGACCAAAGTCATGACAAATTATTTGTTATAAGTAGTAATACACTCTAGATGCTGAATCAATTTAAATGTTAATTCCACTACTCCGAGAGAACTAAAGATGTTAACAGACCATTAACAAAGCAGTGCAATTTCTTTGTGAAACCAATGTTACTAACTACTCTTGGTATATATTAATTTGTCATATATTCATTACAAATATCTCCTAAGAGATTGTACACACATGAAAACTTTGCAAATACGAGCTGCATGTGATAATTTAAAAATAGTGGTAACAGGAATTAGGCAGGAGTGTTATATGGTTTTGCATTCTTTGACAGGGCTTACAGTATAGTGAATGCATGTAATGTACTTGAGATACATAAAGCACTTCCATTTCCCTTCAAGTCTAGGATGTACCTCAAACTCCGATATCCTTTTTCAGTGGCCATCATCTTGTTGATACGATGGCATTTATACATTTGCTTTCTAAAAGTAAAATGTTTTCAAAAGTTACTCTCAAATATATTCTAACTAGGAACCTGTGCAAAGGGTTTGCAGCCTTCATTTTTACTGAAATATCTTTCTTCCAGTGAATAATAGTCTCATAAAACTAAAATCTAATGTGAAACTATTGCTTTCTAGCAAATATCAAGATATGAATGACCAAAATAAAATTAACCAGAGACCTTATTTATATATGTGACCAATATGTTCATTAACAGCAGACCGAGCTTTTGATCACTTGGTGACTTATTTTGAATTTTGGCAATACTGTGTCATTGACCTAGGAGTAAAACTCCCTGATGAAATCTGAGATTTAAGTTTCAGTAAAATTCTTCCTTCTAAATTTGAATATGTTTGCTGTGAACTCCTGAACTCCTCAAGTTTCCATTACATGAAACAGGGAAGGAGAAACCCTGATTCAAAACTCGATGACAATAAGGATTTGTTTAAAAATAATCAGATAATACTTCCACAATCCAAATATTTTATCCAGTAACTTTCTAGAGAAACATCAGAAAAGACAGCAGCAATCTGTGTTCTGTCTGTGGAGATACCACCAAGAGACACAGATCTTTAAGCAACCTAATGGCTGACACCTGCATCACAATTTGTTCCTCCATTCCTCATTATGCAAAACAAGGAAGGTAATAGTTTACCAGCTGCAACAGCATTGCAGACCCCAAAAGTTTTCAACCTGTAACATAGCCAAATGAAGCAGAGCAGAAACAAGACCCACAGTATGTCTGGCATCTCCAAAAATATGGAAAGTGCATTGTTTTTATTGGTTCTTAAGTTAAAATCACTAGAGGAAAGAAAGAGGACTTAAATTTGTAAACAGTACAAGATATGTATTCCTTGCATGGATTTACCTAAGTCATGGCAAGATCAGTGATAGTGTAAGTATCATTGACTTGCTTCTCCAAAAATTAGGACTATAAGAGTGAAAACAAATAGTTTATTTAATTTTACCAATTCTCCTCTTAAAATGGATCACACAAGATACCCACAATAAAGTCAATAAAGTCACAATATTTTTTTTTCTTCACTAAACTTCATCCTTTTTTATAAGCTCTCTCTACCACAAACCTGGAAAAGCACATCCTCACATTAAGGCAAAATTTTCAGACTGGTCATATCAATAGGCTGAGTCAGTGCTCATTCTTTGATTTTTTTCAAGCAGGAGTATTGTAAGAAGTCAAGAGCATGGCCTCCTCCTCTAGGACCTTGATAAGACATCTAACCAGCTCAGCCTGCTAGTTTTAGTTCAATTTTTCCCCCTCCTTGAAGGATAGAGATCCCATTTTTGTCTCCATAGGCTGAATCAGCTTCTGACACAAGCTCTATAACACACCCAGAACTTACTGCAGATCTGGTCTGAAAAGAAATGCACAAATAAGAGATAGTGCTACTCTCAGCAATCAAGGAAGTCCATATTAAAAGTTAATATCCAGTGTTAAATAGTTATACACCCTAGTTGAATAAATATTCCAATAGTTCAGTCCCTTCAAGACTGCCTGGTATTGCCATTTCATTACTGTATATGACTTTCATTGTCGCACTGTGTTATGAACATAAAAATACTTTCATTAAGAGTAAATTTTCATGAAAGAGCTTAAACTGCATATTTAATGCACAATTTGTCAGGCTCATTTAGAATCCTGCTTTCAGTGATTCAATCATCACCATGTATACATATAATGCATAATTTAATTTAATTACTTTTGATTGCTTAATGAAAAATCCAATGGACATTTTGAACATCACAGCTATATAATGAAAATTATGTGTACAGGTTTTATTAACCTTCATAGTTAAAGATGATCAAGTTTTTTATTACACAGGAAAAACTCTAAATTTAATTTCTCCTTCAGGCAGGAAAAAAACAGGTATTTCTATACACCTAACTGCCACAAACTATTAATGTAAAAGCTCATTCCTTTCATAGACAATTTTAGGTAAAGAGCAACTCTTCCACTTCTTTTACATATATTTATAGAACTTTAAGGTTGAAACACACAGTTAAATCACAGTTGCATGCAAATTACAGTTGATTATTTACAATTTGTCTGTGAACTGAAACAAATTGCCAAGAAATACCCAAGTCTACTATTGCTACTTTTAAAGGCACCCTGTCTTTATTGGAAACATCAGGATATGAAACATTTCTTTTGGTATGTTCTCCAGTGCTCACGCTTGCAATAAATAAAAGCTAAATAAAAAGATGTCATGTTCATATTCTAACTCAAAGTTACAGGGTTTCAAATGCCAAATTTTGGTTAAGATTATTTTTTTTACTTCCCCCTTTATTTGAATGAAATTACAATTCTTCTCTGGAATACTTTTTTTTTGTTTCATATCCAGTAAGCTTAGTAATTTTTGTAAGATGCTATGTATAAATAATGAAAATATCTAACATAATGAGATTTTATACAAGCAGGATTAAATATTTTTTTAATTTTTAAAATATCTATGGAATTAAAAAAGCAACTACTTTGTCAAGTCAACTTTGCTGGTATTACATTATGAAATCATCTCCGCCCCCCCCCCCCTACTGACACCCAAGTGTATTTGGATAATGAAAACAGCTTTAGATTTCAGAGAAAGTATTTCAAAGAAAAATATAATTTGTGATCAAGCAGCTGGAACTTGCTTATTGACAGCTGGATTATGTTTGACATTTTTAGTGTGGCTTACAAGAACTGACAGTGTCATGAGAGCTGCTACAGGAACATAAAATGCACATTATGTTTTTTCTGCCTAAGATTAATCTACCCTTGTGATCAAGAAAATTTATAAACTGTCTCTGGAATATGATTAATAGCAGATGCAGACTATCTGGAAAGTTCCTCTATGAGTTCATTACTGACCACAGCCCACACTTAGAGTGTATTTTAAGGGCTTAATCAATTAAAGATAGGAACGCACACACTGCCACAATAGCAAGCACCAGCATTCACAAACCGGTGATCTTAAAGGCTGGAAGCTGCAACTTCTTCTTGTGACCAGATTTAGGACTTCATATCAAGCAAGAAGCAGGTGAGGCATGACAATACTCAAATTCACTTGGGTTTCCTCACAATGTATATTCATGCATTTTCTGGAGAGCTATACGTACATACAGTGAGGCACTGGCTCTCCCTCATGCACTGGAGCGTACAATTGCCTTGCAACACCTTCAGTTGTGTCCTTAAGGACAGAAAGCCCACTATGCATGTATGCTAACGAAGGAAAATGATCCAGATAACTGGAGTTATAGCTAAGGCTGGACAAGAAAGACTCATCTCATGCTGACTGGGATCAAAACCAGCTGTCGTGATGAGAGCATCATCACCCCCGCTGTCTCCTCTGTGGCAGAGGGACCACGAGTCTATGACAACAGTTGTAGCAAAAGAAAGCCTAAAATACCAAAATCTTAACAGAAAGGAAAGAAATATTTCCCCTTTTAATAAAACATCAGTTTCAGTATCCCAGGAGCATTACTCATGTCACTAAAGTGGATTTGATTTGAGAAACAAAAGTAAAATTCCATTCAACATAAAGAAGACTCACGAATTAATATACAAAATATACATATGGAACAATCTAGAAGAATTGCCTTTCCTAGTACAAAAATCCTCATACAGCAAAGTATATAACACTTGTAACTATTCCTAAAATACAGAACCTAATCTGTAGTGTATTCTTGGAAGTTTACATTACTTTCCATTTATTCTCCTATGACTGAATTTATGGTGTTTTTCTTGTTATGGAAGATAAATCTGTACCAGGGGAACAGGGCTATAGAAAAGGAAAGCCTGAGACCAATAAATTAAACAGCTAGAGATGTTTACTAATAAAATTACAATCCTGAGAGTTACAAAATATTAAATACTTGCTATTATTCTTATTTTAAAAGTATTATTTATATCCTTCAGAGGACATATCAGCAATTCCTTAATTTTTTCAGATGGAATTTCTAAAGTTGATTTTCACTAGTGTTAGCTGCTATCTTTGTTATACTTCAAGGTTTTCCCTTCTTTTATTACATTGATTTAGTAGTAATGAAAAATTAAGCCCTTATTCTCTACACAAAGGAAGCCCTGCAACATCAGTGGCAGTATCAAATCTTTGTGCTTTTTGTCAGTATGCTTCTGCTAGGTTCAGCTCAGCAAGTTCTATATTATTAACGGATTAAATCATTAATGATCTGAATTGATCACCTACCTACCTAAGTATTGTTTGACTACTCCACTAGACATCCAACACACCTACTAATTGTGGCCGTGCTCATTTTAAAAATGCATCTGTCCACTAGGAAGTACCCTGAGACCATGGGCTGATCACAGAGCAGCCACCAGCTGCTGGTCCTTCCTGCTTGCACAACATTTCTCTCTGCATTTGCACCTCCAAGTTCCTGTGCCTTGAATGGGAAATTCCAAACTCCTCAGACCTTCTACCTTATTTCTTTTTTTTCCTATTAATTCAACATGAGTGAAGATATGACAAAATCATTCTATAGCACAGCTTAAGTGGTGATTATGGCAAAGATTTTCAGGTATCTGTAAACAGCATAATGTAACGACACAATTAAAATTACTAATATCTGCTGCCTGAATGAGAGAGGGATAAGAGATTATTAATGTTTGGCAAATGGCAGCCTAATTCGTTCCCACCATCCATCCCCTTGCAGCAGCTGCCACCAGGAGCACCTGCACAGGCGAGGAACTGCAGGCTGCTCAGCAGCGGCCCATGGGCAACAGGGAGAGCGGGGTCAGTGGCTTCCTTGCAGTCCCTCCTATTCTCCGGGCAGCCATAACACGCAGGCAGCAAACAGGAAGGAATCAAGTTCAGTTCCCACACAACATTTGTCTGGCAGTACAAGAGTACCCTTGTTCTTCCCTTTTGCAGCCATTGGAATAACTGGTGGTTTTCAGCCCAGTTCCTGTGGCAGCTTCTAAAAAAAGGCAGGATAAAAGGCAAGTCTTTGAAAGCAAGCTTGAAGAGGCTGGCTCACAGAATCTCAAATCTTAGATCTCATTATAAAAACTATTAACAGATAAAAACTTGAGTGGGTTAAACCCTACCCCTGTTACCTTCTCCTGAGATTCTTTTGCTACCTAATGATTACACAAAGGATCTGAGACAAAAGCAGACAATTACTTTTCCTCCCTTCTCTGGTGGGGGATTAGCAGATAGCAGCAACACATTTTTTCTGACTAGATCTTCCTTTTGACTGGATATTTAAAGGGAAAGACATCAATAAATGACAGTGCTTAAAATAAAAGCATTGAATATTCATAGCAGAAAATCCATAAATCTAGGCATAATCCATGCAAAGGCCATTTTGATGTTTGTTTTAACATGGACCTAAGAAAGCATAAAGTATCCCCTTCCTGCCTGTATCCTTAATGCAGAAAACAGCTTCTGGAAAGACATCACTAGCTCTGCCGTGGAATTACATCTGCTATCTCACTGCACCAGCCTGCAAATCTATGCAAGCTTTAGACATACGTTACTCCAAATACCAAGATACAGATTCTTTTAAGTACAGAGAAAGCTTGGGAAGCAACTTGTCATCTCTGACTCAAGATCTCTCTCCTTGGTTGTACTGATCCAAGAGCAGTGTACTGCCCCAACATGCAGCAGTAGCTAAACTACAGTATTTGAACAGTTGTTATAGATTTTTTTTTTATTGATATTTTTCTAGTTTCTATTCATATTGAACTAGTCTTCAGACTGTGGCTTTGGCTGTACCTTCTTTTAAAACATTCAGGTCTAGTAATACAGGTATTACAGCAGAGCAACTTACAGTGGTAACAACAGAAGCTTAGATGAAGCAGCAAACTATTTGTCCCATCCCAGTTTTCTTCAGAGATTATCTAAAGAGCATCAGTCCTGAGTAAGAGCAAGTCATGAGTAGTCCTTCCTACTGGCTTCAAAACTGGTGTTATCATAAAACAAAGGGCATTAGGAGCCCAAATGAATATTTTAAAAGCTAAAAGGATGATTTCAGATAAAACTGGGGCCTGACAGAGTAGTTCAGAAAGGTTCTAGACTTCAGAGAATAAGTAGCTTGTTGTTGTTGTTGTTTTAGTTGTATTAGCTAGCTTAATTTCCACGCAGTACCAATCTACAGAATAACATTTCTTTGTCCAAACCCACCATAAATGCCTAACTTACTGGAAATAAGGCTCACTTTAGTTTGTAAATAAAGACTACAAAAGCAAAGTAAGGCACAAAACCATAATTATAAAACACACTACAATGTGGAAATAGAAGATTAAACCTTATTAAAATATAATTCCGAGGCATTAGTAACAGTTCTATAATTAATAACAAAACAGTTCACTGCACTAAGCAGTATAACAGAAATTAAATTTCCATTTATGTGTAAGAATAATTAGGTTCCATAAAAAGATTGGGGGTGGATTGTTTTATTTTTGTTTACCCTGTACTGAAGATTACATAGTTTTTGTAGATTCATATTCAGAAATATAAATACATTTAGTTGTGTGGAATAATTCACTGAGTAACATCACTTTACCCAAGACTGCAATTATAGTGTGAAATAGATGCAGTTTCTGTTTTGCCATCATAGTAGTCAGGACACTTGAGCCATTTAACATTTAAGTGAGCACTGAGGAAAATAAAAGCTTCATTTTTCAAAACTAAAGTGTGGTATAAACTGACAAAATAATTAAAGTTTACATTTTTAATATGCAGCATTTTTTTCCCTAGCAGTAAAACTATTCTATGTGGAGTTGTCATGGCATTTGATGAGAGCAGAAGTGCTACCCAGAAAGGGCTATTCTGTTTTACTGAGAAAAGATATTTAAGACTGAGGCAGTGCAGTGGGAGCAAAAAAAGTACTTACAAAAGCCTTCTCCAATCTATGAGGGACAGACTCGCATTACATATTTTTTGCTGTCAGGTTGTCACAATAACACCATTTCAAGAGTTTAAGATTTCTAAAGTTCTACTGGGCTACACAGAATCTTTACTTTCATTCCCATACGACATGCATAAGCTGATACATCAGATAGATGTTTCATGAGAAATAATAATATATTTTATGTGGTCTGTTATTCACAGATATGTTCATGTCTCATACAGAAACCACTTCAGTAGTGTCTGATTAATAGATTAACTACAAAACAATATGGACAGATGCAACAAATCCCCAACATGATGAATAACTTCACTTATGTGCAATTTTTTTCTGAATTGGTCAAATACACAAAAGATAAGTCTTTGAGGGTTGGGGACAATATTTGGAAGATTTTTCAGAGATGACCAAGTTAGCTCTCACCCAAATGGTACTCTTTTCCACATCGCCATTTTACTCCTACCTCTTCTCTCAATCCACTGCATTAATTTGGACAAGTTTTTTATTCCTGCTTCACATCACACCTCCTCCCTACCTTGGGGAAACTCTATAACACTTAGTCACTGTTGGTAAGTGTGGAGACCAAGAATTACAACACTGCTAAGTATTAGTATTGTATGAAAGAAACCAGTAAGCAAGAAAGCAATCCTCAATTAAAAAATTAATCTACCTTCACATACTAGACATCTATACTACAGTAGAACTTTACATATTAATCACATCAGTATTAGCGAGCAGGGATATTCCACCAGAACACTCAATATAACTTGGAAATTGTTTAAACTGGACTCAAATGGATTAAAACACAAGTTTATCATTATCTCTGGTGACATACACCCAGTGTTTCTCTTCAGTTATTAGTGCTTCAGATGACAGAAGAGGAAAGTGGAAAAAGGAGGACTGGAAGATATCTTACTGGCAGGTACTATGGGTTGTTTTTGGCAGACACCACTGACTCCACACACTGTTCTACAGCAGGTGTGTATCACTGAGCAGTATCCCAGAAAGGTGAAAAAAATAACAGGGCGGGGAGCAGCCATAACTGTTTTATGTCTAGCAAACTCATCTTAGTTGGTAGCTAAGAACCTGCAAAGAGGGTAAGAGCAGTCAGACTTACATACAGCTGTGGGCAAAGGAAAGAGAAGATTAACTTTGTTAAGATCCTAGCACATACTGTAATTCTCTTGCAGTTATCTTTCCTAAGACACTTACCTTTGCTTTCCTTAAGACCTGTAGATTGCACCAGTTTTAGAGGATCTTCCTCTTCACCACTAGGATATTTTCCAACACTGCTAAATTGTTTAGCAAGTTGATTGGCAATATCTTACATCCGAACAAGATGGCAATTCCTGCTGAGTTTCTGCACGAATGATAGAAATAATCTGTCTGGTACTAGGAACAGTCTACCATGCCTTGTAACTCACCAAGCATTTCAAACAAGCACGAAGTAGGCACACACAGAAATATGAAGGAGTACGTTCCAGAGTTTGTAGAAAACAAAGAGCAAGAAACTGCTCCCTTCCCATTGATAAGACACCAGATTGTCCACCATGCTATGTGAAGCCAGTACATGAGGCAGCAGCTCCCAACAGCTGCTCACAGTTTCTGTACACACTGCTGTGCAGGACAAACTTCTGAGTTGCAGACTGCATTTCGGAACTGCTGATGCTCTTGAGACAACATAGGTGCTTGGTGTTAGGGTGCTGCAAGTCCAGCTGCTCCCCAAGGGAAGGTGTGGTAAGAGTCAAGGGGGTTCCTAGGGCTGGAACAGCATATCTTACTGTACTCAAGCAAGGTGAGAAGGAGGTGGTTGACAGGTCCAACCAAGAGTCTAGATCATAAAGCAGTATCCTTCACATGAGGCAGTACTGAGGCCAGGAAGTCAGTCCACATGCTGAAGTCCAACTTAGCAGGGCCCACAGCTAGACAAGGGTGCAGCTATAGCTGAGCCAAAAACCAAAACCTCTCCCACATAAGCCAGACAAAGACAGAAAGCTTCAGGGTTGAGCTTAAATAGTGCTCCCTGACCCATAGGTGTGGGTGGGGGCTTCAGGTGGGGCTGGTCAGGGCCATTAAGGCTTATTAGTCCACTCTCTTCAGGAGCCTCTGAGAAGCAGGGAAAGGAGAGATTTGGAGGGTATTTTTTCAAGGCAGGTATAGCATATCATCATTAGAAGTACCAAAAGATATAGAGACTAGGGTTAAGGCAACAAAAATCTGCCCAGTTATTAGCTTATGTCCCTTACCCATTGCAGCTGGGTTCACAGCTCTAAAGGGAGCAGGCCTCAATTTCTATCTCATTTTTACCATTGGTGAAAATCAGTAACCATTATCCATTGAAAAGGCCATGTGCTTAGGATTTTAAAACTTCTTTGCTTGCTCAAGAACCTGCATGTAGGACAGACTGATCACACATTTCTCAAGAGAATACTTGCTGTAGTCTCTTGGTAGCAGAAGCAGAAATTTGTTCATTGACTAACAGGCATTAAAATTTCCTTCAGGCACTAATTAAGTGCCTGCAATCCAAAAGCTAGCTCAAACTGCTTTTACCTCCTAGGGAGAAACTTGCTCATCATGCCGATCTCTATAAACATCAACACAAGTATTTCCCACTTTATTTGCAAACTTCCTCTTCGCTCTCCTCTCTTTGTCTAGATCCAAACTTTTGAGCTAAAGTCAGGTTTCACTTTTCCTTGCTCCTCCATAGTAGTATGTTTTGGTGAGGACATCCTTCATCTATACTGAATGCTTTACAATCATCATTTTTGCTTGGCAACAAGAATGATCTATCAAAGATTGTACCAATCTATAAAAGGCTACTGCATTTTTTTTTCTAATTCAATTAATATTGGTTTTCAATCCTAGCACACTTTATACTTTCCTTTTAATGCTTCCTTTAAATAAAATAAGTAAAATTACACTGTTTGTGTGTAGCCAGACTTTTTGTTCTTTCAGAAAGCGAGCAAAAGAAGTAAGTGTATTCACTGATACCTCCTTAGTTTTTAAGATTTTCATTTGCAGTGTCATTCAAAAAGATCAGGAAAAGCTAGTTATTGCCCATTATAAAGCATTGAGAAAACTATCTTACTTAATGGGAAGTCATCTGATTTTTTAAGGAAGCCCAGATCACCCTATGAAGCTTTGAGACCCTTAACACTTGCGGCTTTTACCTTTCATTTTTAATGTCTCATTTCAAACCTCCTGATGTATATTTTGAATACATATTACTTCATAAAACAAATCCTTCTGATGCCTTTGTTATAGCTTTTCTTTGGTCTAGAAACCACTTAACCTTTCTAAACTTGATTTTTCCATAAAAATGTGAAGAGGAGCTGGCAGTTCCATGCTGTTGTTATATTTTGAAAACATGGTTGCATTTTAAGCTACATCATAGAGTGGTATTCAGGAATTTGTATCTTCACTTTAATTTGGAGGGCAAGGGTATATGGATAGGATGAGAGACAGTAGGAGAGAAAGCAGTAATTTTTAATCTTGCAAACTGGACTTTTCATGGAACCCAAATACGATACACTTACTTTCTATTCATTTCATGGAACTCTCTGTGTTGAAGATATTTATGTATTGCTCATTTCTCCAATCTTTTATAACTTCTCAACCATAACTGTAAACCAGATCAAAATTAACCGTCTTCCAATTTGTCCTACCATGTAAATGCTTGTTAGTTTTATTGATTGTGTTACGTAGAGTTTATATTGCCTTGGCAAACAGTTTACAGGGACTATAAAATAAGCCCTAGAATAAGCCATGAAAATGTTCCTGCAAGTCAAGCTTCATTTCCTACTAGAAAATGCACTTGTAATGTATATTCCATATATCCAGAAGATAGGAGGACAATTTCTATAAACCTTGATATACTTTAATGCAAAATCAACATTTTTTTGAATGGGAGACACATTCAAAAGCAAGACAGTGACCAGTTCAGATTCATTCCTTAAAGACCACTTTTGACATTCCCATGGTTTTTAGATTCTATTATTCAAAACCTTTTCCTTATTTATTTCCTGCTGTTATTTCTTATTTATTATATTTCAACTTGCTACCTTTTCTTTTGCTTTAAAAAGAAGTACGGGTGAGAGCAGAGGGAAGGTGAAGTTGGCTGACTGGAAGCCAGCCTTTCCAGATTCAGATGATCCTCTTCCCCATTATTGGGGAAAAAAATTGCAGTTACTCTGCTTTTCAGGACTGACAGATATTTAAATTCTAATTAAGAATTAAAGGATGAGCAATTTCTTTATGATCTTCTCCCAGTATAAATTTCTCTCTATTTACATAAATGTGAATAAGAAGTGTTATTATTTACTCATGTGTCTCCTAAAATCTGACCTGAGTAGTTTAGGAACACATACTCTGAAGACAGACAAACAGTCTACTCTCAACTGAGAAAATTCCATGAGCTTGTCAAATATCCTCTTCAGCTGAAGTCACTACTTCCTTTGACTAAACTGAGGTCTACTGAGCACGGCCCTCTCACCATGGATGGCAGATAGAGAGCATAGCTCTGTAATGCCACTAATTTCTCTCCATCCCTCTACTCACATGCACCTTGACTTCCGCTGCAGTCATTTCTGCTGCGGTGGCCTCTACATATATAGCTATTCTATCTAGTCCTCTGGCCACTGCAGTCGATTCACCACTTTCTTCAGATCTGTTTCAAACTGGTGAACTGACGTTGTCTGTCAAGACTTCCATTCTCATTTCTTTCTGTTGTACAATAACTCACATCTTAAATCCCCTTTGGCTGTCTTTTTACTTTTTCTTTTTTCCCATCCTTTCCCATCTTATGCTCCTTTTTCCTGTTATTTGATGTTTTGAACTTCCTACCCGTTGATATTTGTCAAACACAGTTTCCACTTGGAAGAGGCTGATTTTTTCAAGCTATCTAGGTGTAAATAAAAGCCACCAACTCTATCTCTTTTGCTGTTAACTGACATCCCTCCGAATTTACAGGCAATATTTGGTGTCTCAGACTCTCTTTAAGTTAGGTTAGGTTCCACAATGCAGATGCATAGGCATAATATAAGGGGAAGAAATTTTCTTCACTTTGTGGAGTGCTAGAAAGGATAAAAAAAGATAAAATCATATAAAAAAGCCTGAAGATGGTAGTGAGAGGGTATGTGTGGTTAACACAAGCATTTTACATTCCTGCTGCTGCTTCATTTCCTATGTAAAACTGGCAAAATGCATCTCCACTGGGACTTACAAGGATAGGTACATCACAAGGAGCCATTGTGATTTAGGCTGGCTTTAAAGACATGAAATATATGCTTGCTCCTGTCTGCAAAGAACAGGCACTGGTATTCAGGGTCAGCAGTAATGCAGTTAATGGAAGAGCTGCAAAACAGGTAGCAAAGGAAAATGACCTGAAGAGTGAGGCAGTTAGAATTGAATTAAATTTGACTGCAATAATTGTGCACTTCAGTGGTTGTACTTTGCCTTTCTTTCCAACAGCCTAATTCTTATTCTTCATTCTTCAGATGCTTTTGCCTCCTGTTTTTGTAACTGCTGCTTAAGGGGTACTCATTCCTGTCATTCATTCTGGATGATGGCAACCAGTTTTTTGTTTCTGTCTATAATCAACTGCCCTGGTCATCACTACGCTGCTGTACTGCTGGAAAAATACCTTTCTTCATGCCATTGCAAACCACTGTTGTAAAGAGCAAACCACTTCAAACTGCACAGTGATGCTTACATTTTTTACATTAAACTGCAGGTTTTTTAAGAGCATTTGTTTATTTGTGCTGTTAACCAGATAATGTTCTAGCAAAGTACTGCAATATTGAAATGTCAATGTTCATTTATGAACCACATTGAGATTCCCTAAATGAACGCAAAGTGATTTGTATGCAAAACATATGTTGCCTAATCAGATTCATAAATTCAAAGCGCATTTAATCAGTTAGTGATATTTGATTCACTAGCAGTTAAAAAGTTTTCTTAATGATATCAAAAGGAGAATAAACAATGGATCATAAATTTCATTTTTTTCTAAATTAAACAGATACAATCATAGTACTTTGTATCTCAAATAATGAACGAGAAATTCATAGCAAGGGAAGAGCATCTAAAACTATGTCCTGTTTCTTTCTTTCTGTAATTTGTTTTCCAAAGTGGATGTTATATAAGATAAAAGTTAAACATTTGTCTTCTATACAGATAACATTTTAGTAGGAATTAATATATTTTTTCCAGAATAAAAAAGAAAGCTATCATTTATTCAAGTCCCCTCAATATTAATAGAGTTACCCTGTAAATAGATTTTAGCATTAAATGAAAATGCATAATCTTTTCCATTAAAAGAAAAATAATTGGATATCAGAATTGCTACAGATTTTCACATAAGCTTGGTTTAGCACTTTTTACTCTCCAGTTCCCAGTATTATGCAACAAAGCTGTCTTAGTGGAGTTTTTTAAATAAAAAGATAAAACCACCACTCAACTTTTGTGTATTCTTTATGCTACTATTCAAGATGGGAAGGTGGAACATGTGCAGAAGAAACTCTTGATTTTCACAAATAATTTTAATTAAATACTCACAAATCAAGCAATCAACCACAGGTCTTATCTATTTCATGTGCCAAAGGCATGATCAAATCCATCTGATTGTTGGTATTTTCTAGCCAACTGTTAATCACTACCAATCCTTAGCACTCTACTACTTCTACAGACTATCTATCCTTGCCTAACTGCAGAATTAGAAAGGTAATATCTACTCTCACTCACCTTGGCTGCAGTTTAAACCTATCATTAGTGACATAAAGAGAATATTCCTCCTTGTTTGCAATGAGTTTATGTATTGTCAGTCTATTGTGAAAGACTAAAAAAAATAGCCTTCACTTGTCTCTTCTGATGAAAAACAGTCTTAGTTTGGTCAGAGATCTTCATAGGTTACACTCAGTAGACCTCTCTTTACTCCCGCTCTTACATACACTCTAACAGGCCCACAGAACAGCTGAATCTGGACCAAATATTCCATCTGAGTTTCAGTAAAGCAGAAGGATTACTACCATCTTGCTATTTATACTTTTTTATCTTTTTTTTTCAGATGTCTGCTCTTCTTAAAGCAGTTTATAGAACCGATGACTAGTAGCTCCATTATGGTTCTCTGTTATCCATAATTCTTTTGGAGTTTTTTGAACTAACAGTTCTATATAATAACTCCTCAATCCTGTGAGCTCAGTCTTTCCTAACTAGGAATGCTCTGCATTCGTTCCTTTGAAAAATATCTTATTTTTTCAGACTGATTCTTCAGGTAAAATTATACTGAATTCATATCCTATTGTACAACGTATTTGCATTCTCTCCTGCCATCAGCATATATAATAAATGTCAGACCTCTCATTCAATAAAACAGTGAATAACACCTGACCTAGCAGGCATAACTCAGTATTTCTCTCTATTTCATATTAAAACATTGTTTCTTGCCTTGTATATATGATTTTCCTACTAGTTTTGACGTACTATTTTCAAAAATGCCCTGCCTTCCTAAGTTGCTTTTAAGCATGTTAAAGCTCGAGATGTGTCACTTCTACAACTTTCCCTCCACTCCCATGTTGCTTATGCAGTGTTTTATGCGTTATACTCTTGAAAGGTTGTGTTAAGTCTTATTTGTCACAGTTGTTTACTTTCATACAGAAATACAGAATTTTCCTATAGCTTACTTAAGTCTATAAGTCCCTAGTTCCTTCTTTTTGTCCTTTCCAAAGGTAAGCCATATATTTATCTTTTTCTGTGCTTTTTCTACTTCAGCAGATATACACAAGTTTTGAAAGGCAACAAGTGTGGCTCTGCAATTCAGTCAAACAGGTCTTTCCATTTCATAGCACGCTATACATTTAATCCTGAGGATTTGAAATCATCTACATATCTAAATATCTAGTAACCTGTTCTGCCTTACTCCAAGGCTGAGTTCTTGCTGGTTTGTCATTGGTGTTATTTGGGAAGGTCAACTGATTACAACTGATCTTCCCCATGAACATTAATTTAAAGAGGCAAACATCGTAATTTGTTCAGAAATTTTATCACAAATAAAAAAAGCTGAGAGAGGGAAGATTACAGCGTGGGAAAACCACAAACAACAATTAAATCAGCATAAAAATGTTAAAGGCTTGAGATGAGGAGATTATCGATAAAATTACTAAACCAAAAAAAACCTAATCAAAACTTCTTCAATTCCATTGCTATAAAGAAAAACAAGAATGAACCAAATTGCAAACCTGACAGCAACTTGTAATCACATAGAAGTCTAGGTGAAAATTATTTTACAAATTTCTTAATATATAGCTGCATTTCCCATCATTAAAAAAAAAATTGCATATTGTAAGTCTAAAACTTAATGACCAAATGATCATCTTAATCTCAGAAATTATTTCTTCTGTAATTTACAGGTACACAAAATGGAAAGATATGAGTAATACATACAAATTCAGAGGTATTTCACAAACATATAAACTCTAAGCAGAATACTTTAAGAATAACTACTTAGAAGTTCTTTAAGTGATCCAACACCTCCACAATGTCTATAAAATAAACAATATTATTTGAGACATGGATTAAGAATGAAGTTCTGCAGTCAGGAGATGGAAAGACCCAGAAAAGATTGACTACAAGACCAGAACAAAAGCTACAAAACACATCAAGTGCAAAAAACACCTTACCATGGGGAAGTAAAGAAGTCCTTCTGCCTCATTAAAAGAAGCTCCAGAGATGCCTGTCTCCCACAGACATCAAGCATCACTTCAAAACATGCAGTGCTCTTCCCTCCAGGCAAATACGCATAAGCAAATCCTTACAACCACCTGTGAAGTAGCCATAAGGACATAACTTAAATGAGATCAAGTCATGGTACTGACAACACTCTCTCAAATCAGTGTAATCCTAGTCACTACCTTTCAGTCTCCCATGTCCTGCTTAAGTAAAAGGTAAAATTCCTACTGGCAGCAGTGGAGACAAGATTTCATCATATATATTAATACTGAACAATAGCAGACGCTAGAAGACTCTATTCTGTTGAACAACATCGTAACCGTTCCAGCATCTGGAAAGCAAAACTAGCAAAATTCATTGTGGAAAGATTGAATTTTTTATTATTATTATTATTATTTTTTTACTAAAACTACCATCTACCCAGGAACATAATAAATTATATTTCACATGAAATATTTCTTGTCTTTCAAGCAAGATAGGATATTTTAACAGAATGTATGTAAGAATCACTGAGGAGAGGTATATGTTAAGATTGAACTGAATATCTTCAGTGTTCTTTTCTTTCCTTGCAGCCCAAAAAATTTATGAAAACAAGAACATGTGTGAAATTATAAATCTTTTAATTTCTTTTTCTTTGAAAGCAGGGTGTGAATTAGGAAACTTTGCGTTACCTTTTAACCTTTCCAAATTATGATATAGTGTTCCACACAACCAGTAGAAATTCTCTTTCTCTTCTCTAAGTGCAGATCCGTGACTATCGTTCATCCACACTTCAATGCCAGTCATCTGCTCAGCCTACATATGCAAATTCACTGAGGTCATAATTTACCCCCAAAATTAGAACACATCCAGTTTGTAAGTAGTATAGGACCTTTTTTGCCTCCTGCTTTGCATCAAGTCTTTCCACTGTACCCATACTATGAAGTGCAAAGCAGTGCAGATAATTCTCCAAACCGGTACCAAAAAAGTTTCAGAGCAAAAAAATATTGCTTCATCAATATCAGTTAAGTTTCTAACATTTCTTTCAGTATGTCTCCACAGCACTGCAGTGTGTTTTGCTAACATTCCAGTTTGTTAAAAGGTAATTTGGGCTCTCCAAATTGGTGCTAAGTAGTGCCATTTAAGCATATGAAGACATTTTCCCAGTATCTAATTTTGCATTCTTATCTTATGAGCATGAAGTCATGAGGTCAAAAGTCTTTTAAGAAGTGTCATACATTAAACAAACAAACAAACAAAAACATTTTTATTTGGTCACATTTCTTCATTTGATCAACTATTGGTTTTGAACTTCTAGCCATATCTTTATTATACTTCCTTATCCTTTCTCTAGGTTTTGTTTTATTTGGTTTTTTTTTTTCTTTCCAAAGACATCATATTTTATCACATTTAATAGTATCAAGACTTTTCTCAGTAGGATTTACATTTTGATTTGGCACAAAATAGACAATTCCTAGGGCAACCTATAATTCCAATCCATTAGGCTAATGTATTGCAGCTGCTGTGAACAGTGGGCATGTCATCTTTTGTATAATGACGTGTAGTACAGCACAGAATATAAAACAAAATAAACTGAAAAATTACTCTGCATCTAAACATCGCAGAGAGTTATTTTCACCCTGTTCCCTCACACCCATTCTCAACAGAGGAGTCTGTTGTATGTGTGGGTAACACCTTTGAGGTTTTTGAAGTGTTGCCTTTTACAGCTGATAAACTCTCCTATAAAAGCATTCTGGCCATCTGTACATAGCTTACCTGTAATGTATCTATACATAATCAGTATTCAGCACTGATTGTCAGTTAGGATTTTTTTAGAAACTAATAGCAATTTACATCACAACTCATTTATTGATTCCACTTAGTTTTCTTAATTTCTACTTTATAAAACTTTCACTAAAAAACCTAAAAATTTTCCTTTTGGTAGAAGCTGGACCATTAGCAAATCATTCATGACTTCACGTGGATTAATTTTCACTTCTCTCTTCTGCCTGAAAGAGTCAGTAGCAACATTTTCTACCCTGTCAAAGAGTGCCTTTGCCAGACTATAAAACATTATGATATAACTCAAAACTCTCTTGATGATACTTATTTTGCATGGTATATTACCTATTCTGAGAGAAAGACTGAGAAAAAACAAAGGATGCCTTCTTCACCTGTTAGATAAGTTACCTTCATAGAGTGGGGTCTAGTTCCCACATTATCACAGCACCAAAAGGTACTATGTCACCCACCCCACAATAAGCACTAACATCATGATCAGGACAGTTCCTGATTAAGCAGGCAATACAAATCCAAATGCTGAATATCAACTGCTTTAAGACGATGAAGAACCATTCATTTTGGTGCCGCTATGATAATTTATGCCAGCATCTGTGAATGCAATGGCAAATCTGGATGCATTTCATAAAACAGTTCAAAAAGCCACTACAGAGCTCCATAACTAAGTCCTTCCGCTTGGCTGAGATGTCTTATCCAGCTTCAAGATCCTGTACTCTGAAATGTGAACAATGATAACAGACTGACAGCAGGGGATTCTTCTTCCTCAGTAAATCTGTTACTCAGAAATATTTTCAACCCAATATGCTGTGGGGAGAAAGGATTGCAAGACTCCCTATAGCTTTTTAAAAAAAAAAATTAAAAAAAATTAAGGAGGCGTTTGGCTGTAAAACAGAATGAGAATGGTTATAAAATATTTAGAAAATAATGGCAACAATAAAAATATTAATTTGAGCATATTAATTTGTGCCCTAGGATTTTGGCATTTACAACTTTCGCTGCAAGAGAGCTTCTCAAGGAAGCTAGGATCACCCATAACCTACAGCTTGTGATGGTCCTTGTAGAGTAGCACTGCTCCTTTTTACTAACATTTTCCTCAAAAAAATACAGATTTTTTTACTGTAAAATTATTCTGTCAAATTCTATTCTAATATCATCAGTTTTCACTTTAATGTTGCCTCTTTCACCTTTCTCAAAAATTGATGAAGGTTGTGCAACACAAACTTACTTCTTGCATATTTATTTTAAAAAAACTAATTCAAATGACCTCAGAATGAAACTATGGAAGTAGCAGTTAATTTGTGGGTGATGATATTACAAATCTCTAACAAATTAGTTTTTTAGAAAAGGGTCTTCTGAGACATATTTAATCAGATTGTAATATAACCCCATGTATTGCATCCCTAATTACATTGTATCGTTTAGTTAATTTGGTTTGTACTTCAATTATTAAAATTCATGATTTATCCTTATGAAATTAAAATGATCAAACACACTTGATAAAGCCAGTTTTAGAAATAGATTAAGTCATTTTCTACCATCATGTAATTATGTTACCACTAGGGTTCATTTTAATTATGACAGAGTGCTACAGAAAAGTTAGAACACTTCTTATCAAATATAAGTAGAATGGTAAAGTACAAAAACAACTGCAACAATTTCTTATTTATAAATAAGGAACGAAAAATAAATGTGACCTAGAAACTATCTTTCTGTATACATTAGATTCACTTCACATTTATCCTTTAAATAGGCATGTCATCTTTTTTCACAAGAACATTTGTAAAGTTAGAGACGTATAGGTAAGTTTACTTCCATGTAGCAAAGCTTATGCATTAAACACAGCCTGGTGTTCCAGGTTAGTCAGACTATAAGGCCTGGCCCTTTCCCTCACATTGCTGGTTTCACCAGTAGCACTTGACAGGAAAAGGGAGAGAACAACCACATTTTATTCAACTAAAGCCAATCTTTTCAAGCACATCCGCATCTTAGCATTATCCAATAACATACCCACAAAAGCAAAATAATCTTGGGCTATAAGGCACATAAACTGCTAGCGAGGGTGCTAATGGGACAAGAAGTCAGCATAGACTATGTGATTACTACCAGGAGGACACTGGATTCCCCAGAGCAGGGGCATGCATACCAGGAGTTCCTGCTTCACTGCAGGCTAGAAAGTTGTTCTGTGAATTTAGGTTAAGGAGCAGATAGAATCATAGACAAAATTAGCTTGGAAGGGACCTATAGATGTCATCTAATACAACCTCCTGGTCAAAACAGAGTTAACTTCTGGTAGATCAGGTTGCCAAGAGCTTTGTTCTAAGAGACTGTTCCTAGGAGCTTGCTAGCATAACCTTTTCCAGAGATTCACCATTCACATCGTGAATATATTATTCTTTAGGTCTGATTCAAATTTTCCTCTTTACAACCTATGACTGTTGCCTCCCATCCTTTCAATGCGCTCCTCTGAGAAGTGCCAGGCTTTGTCTGCTCCACTAAGTAGCTGAAAATGGCTATTAGATCCCCTTGTAGCATTCTCTTCTCCTCAGCCTTTTCTTGTATGACATATGTCTTAGGCACCTAATTGCCATAGTGTCCCTCCCCTGTACTCTATCCCATTCATCAATATCTCCCTTGTACTGGGTACACACGAAAACCAGAGGATTTTAACTGCTTGCTAACAGCAGATGGTTTGGCAGAGAATTACTATGAGTTATTTAATTTGTGGTTATTTCCCATTATTACGTTCGGAAAACTGGGAACGATCCATCAATAGATATACAAACCTAAACCGTGCCTTCATTCTCTGATGTGTTTCTGTAAGCGTATTCTGTAGTAATTCTTCATGTTATGCACAAACTGTTCACTTTGCTCCTAAAAAGGAAATACACCTTTTCCTAGGAGCAAAGAACCACAGAACTATGAAGGTCTGGTTCATTCTATCTAAACTTAGGGATCAAACAGAAGCACCCAAGCTAAAAGCAAAGCTGTTCTCAGCTCTGACTACAATCAGTAGAAAAGAACAGTATTCTCTAAAGAGGATTCATCTGTCAGCATCTGGCTCACACGCTAGAAATTCCTAACTTTGTCACAGAAGGGAAATACAGTGAGCATGTCTGAAGTTAGACACCTTTTCAAAAGACCAGGGTTTTCTTACGAAAGCACAGACTTAGAAAAACTTAATTTCAGAGTAAAATAATTAATTTCATAGTAAAATAATTAATTGATTTTGCTTTGTCATCTTTCTTCATCTAGTAAATATATCTTTAGATCCATACAAAAAAAACCAAAACAACAGTGCAGGCTTCTCCCCAGAAGATGAAATAATCTGTTGCCTGAATTCCACATCATTAGAACATGGCACGTACATGGACATATATGGAAATAGAAGTTTCTCTGAGCAGGTAAAATGCCACAAAATGGGCTCTTGCGATGCAGAGATCAGGTGCACAGAAATGGGCCAGAAAACTCCCCAGACAGACTCTGAAGTGGAGGGGAGGGAGGAAGGAGAAGACACAAAGATGTACACCCAAGTTTGGAACCTGAGAGAAGGAAACTGCTTTCATATTAAAAGATACTTTCCTCAAGATCCTTATGATCTGCATCTTAAGCATGACTCAATCATAAAGTAACCATGATGAATTTTAAAAGGAAGGAGATACAAAGGGGAAGCCACAGGTATCAAGTGCTCCCTATAAATGAAGTTGAACTGTACTGTGTATTTTAATAACAATGCAAAAAATACAGAGCTATGTGTTGTATTAAGACATATATTAAGAAGTGTTAACCTGTGTCAATAGCTGCACAAGTAACGGTATGACCATCATCCACTGAATGATTCTTTTATGATCCTGAAAGCTCATTGCCTTTTGGTCAGAAACCAAAATGTCAGTAGAGCATGTAATATCATACAGGACTTTGCTTTGTTTGATTGCTGATCATTGCCAGGTCATTGACTTGAAATTGCAGGCCCTGGCCACCCAGGCACTAAAATATTTTTCTGCCCCCATCCACTTCAGCTTGACTGTTAACTTACAGCCCCTCGAATTAAATCCTGGTGAATATGCATCCTTACAGCTACTGCAGAGCTGGAACAGCATCTTGACTTCAGGAACTATTTAACAAAGGAAAGGCAATTCTAGAAAAGGAATGTTTCTTCCTAAAGTGTATTTTTCTTCCTTGTACTAACAGCAATATTTTACAACATATTTGCATGGATTCAGAGGTCACTGATATATGCTGTTGCATATACAAACTAGGAACTTTTCCCCTTTTATGTTAATACAGCATTAAGGCTAAAAATGTCCTATTTGCTAAAGTATGCAGTGGAATATATCTCTCTCACATCATCATCTAGGTACAATTCTACATAACTGAAAGCAAAAAGCAAAAAAGAACATATTTCTGGCTCTCTTTCCCTCAGTCATTATTCCAGAGATAGGGGATTTATTCTGACCATGGTAGCAGGTGATTTATTATTTTGTTGCTGCAGAAACAGACAGCTGAAAAGGGGTTTTGAAATGGAAATTGTGACATTTACTGAGTAATAATCTTATACCGC
This sequence comes from Aramus guarauna, assembly GCA_013400195.1. Lineage (NCBI taxonomy): Eukaryota > Metazoa > Chordata > Aves > Gruiformes > Aramidae > Aramus > Aramus guarauna. The sequence goes on along the minus strand of VXBL01000454.1, from coordinate 145,822 downwards.
CATTTACAGGAAGCAGGTGGTAGCTGTTTACCATTGCAGACAGATGGAAGTCCTGCAGTGGAGTTATTTTTTTCTGTTAGATAAATTAGCTTAAATAATTCAAGCGTTTTTTTCCCCTGCCTGATTAGTGCTTTGTGCAAATTTAAGTATTTAAAGACTGGTTTACTATCGAGCAAAATGTTGCACAGCTCATATTGCTTTTCCTTTTTGAGCTGCTGTGAACCAGATTTAGTTTTCATAAAGAATATAATAACTATTTAATATCCTCAAAGGAGATGTTGCATGAGGGCAAGTAGCACCATGAAAAATCCCGCTCATGTTAATGTGGCAAGAAAAAAATCTTCCAATCAAGCCCACTTCTATAGAGCTTTATCCTGAGTGCCACAGCCTATACATGGCAGTTAGGAGGATGTACCAGTGATACCAACCACACACATACTCTTTGCTCTCTTAACCCTATGCTTAGCATTTTCATTGATGAATAATTTTAATCTCTCTTGTTTGAACAAGCAGTGCTCAAAACACGAATATAGTATCTCCAAAGTTGCCACAGAGTTTTTAGCAGAATAGATTCATATGTCAACCTCTAATGCCTCCAATGTTTATAAATATGTCTTTATGCCAAAGAATGCTTTGTAATAAATCCCAAATCAGAGTAGGATTTTCCTTTTTTGCTTTTTTTTTTATTTGCTTGGTTCCTGACAGGATTCTTTTCCTTGAGGAAAGATAGGAATAAAAGAGGGACAGACTGAGAAAGTAGAAATCACTGTTTATAGTTGTTATACTGTAAAGAGAAAGGAAAAGGGAAAGGAAGAGGAAGAGAAAAAGGAAAAGGGAAAAAAGGAAAGAAAGCTTTTGGGTTTTAATTTAGTCATTTCTAGCTCATCCATAATTCAAAAGTGGCATGGCCTACAAACTTCATCATGTATTAGTAAGCCAGATTTCAACAAAATCTTAGAACAGTACTATTTATTATATTTAAATTAAGAATACTGAACTTATTAAAATTCCACAGTGTTGAAGTTTTGTGTGGTTTATCAGGAGCATTAAAATACTTTGAGGTACTTGCTGGTAATTATAAATATAGTGAAGCACTTAGTAGATTCTATAAATGTCTTCAGGCAATTGACAGATATAAACATCATCAAATTCTTGTCAGGCATTCAGCAGACATTATTAATATAGGCAATTGCTTGACAATTATAATTGCCATAAGTATCGATCTTGTAAGCACTGTTGTAATGAATTAAATCATTACCAAGAAACAGGTAGGTGAATTCTGTCAATAACTATCACAAGGATAACAGCTGTGGATCCCATTGAAGTCAGTGGTAAAATTCCTCCTACTTTCTGTGGGAGCAAGTTTTCATCCCATGATCTTAAAAAAATCAGCTTGCAAAATTTACTAATTTCATCTCTTTTTTATGAAGTTTGTAATAGTTATGACCCAAGGATTAATCTAACATAGTAAATTTGATAGCTTTAAAAGGTAGAAAACCAGCATTAAGTGTAGGAATAGACACCTGTAAAACCATAAAGACAAATTTAAATCAGCTTTTGCAAAGGGGTTTGAGCTTTCAGTGGGAGCTAATACCTATTTCCCTTAAACCATTTAAAAACCCCAGTCTGAACAAGCAGAGACCTAACTCAGGACTATAATTCAAAATCCTTGAGCAGGTCCTTCACAGGCAGCTACAGATTAGATCTTCCTTTACTTGACTATCTGATGTTTAAATTGTTTGTAGAACTGCCGTTCCTGAAGGGCAAAAAAAGGGCATCTGTACTTTCATCTAATGAAATGCAATAACTAAATGTTTATTCCTGCCTCTTATTATGTTGGCATTGAAGAGTTATGCTACCTAAGCAGTCACCTGTCCTTAAAAATCAACACATTATTGATTAAGAAACGTTACCACCTTTCCTTAGAAACTGCAAAGTTATATAGATCTGATTGACTGTTTTACCTCTTCACATGGGCTTGTTAAAACTCTTGGTCTAGATCTTCCAAAGTATTCTGCCTCCTAATTCTTATGGAAATCAACTGATTGATGCAGGTAGTATTTTCTGTTTAACAGAGAAGGTGCCATATTTCAGCTCTCTTCTTCCCTTTTTTGCACGATTTTTATCAAACTTCTTTATTGTTGGATTTGACAGGTTTCTATGGGTAGTCAAGTATAGGTCTTTCAGTACATTTTTAAAGGAAGAACATAGGTTTCTTGCTTTACTGTGATAGATAAAAGATATGGGCTATATTTCCAGATGTAGTTTGCCAAGACAGGTATTTATGCCCTTAGAATAATTCTGCCTCTTTGGTACACTGTCTACAGCAATTTTATACCTTTCCCAAGCATTCAAGATCCTTCAAATACCCAAGCTGGATTTATATATACCCCTAAACTTGCAAAAACTTATTCTTGTTCCACACACACTTAAAAACAAAATGTTCTGCTACTTTTCTTCAGTCTAGCCTTTGGTTGAGCATAACGTAGGTTAAAATATTACGTATTGAGGGCAGAGTGACAGAGAATATAACCAAAAAGCATTGCTGAACAGCTAGATTTTTGGTGGCTTTGGGCCTACATGAATGAATACTGAGATTAGATAAGAAAAGATTAAAGAACTAATGCTTACTTATCGCATTCTGCCAGTATGATCTTTCCATTCAAGTCTCTGTATTTACTAGTTTTGCAGTCTTTTAGAGAACAGTACTAACAGAAATATTTTACTTCTATGTCTATCTGAGATATCTGGATGTCTGTATAATGTACCTGTCTCTTCATTCTAAGTTTTCCTTGTTTTACTAGCACACATTACACCGTTTTCCTCAGGGTGATGTATTTTCCTCTCTATTCATGTCAGCACTTTATAGCTAATTCTCATACTGACAAGTTGATCAGACCAGGCCCTTTTCCAGGCAGTCTAATACGTAATGAAAAGCCAAAATTTTACTTTAAGAGGTCTTTGTTTGGCTGACTGCCCTATCTCTAGTGTCATCTGTGTTCTAGCACTGACTTTCATGATGTAATTTGATTTGGTCCTAGTTTGAGAGGGACTAAGAGTTTTATGTATATATACAGCAAACATTAAAACACAAAAGCAAATATGCAAACTGTTCCTGTTAAATACGGGCTGAAAATTAGATTAAAACTTCTAGCTATTAGTAGCATAAGTCTCTGGAACAAACATTTTCTCTCTGGCAAGTCATAGTGTAGCAAGAAAAAAATCTAATAATAGAGTTTAAGATGAAATTTGATACAGTTATGAATCATGATGTGATTGCCTGTCATAGCACAAGACATGACTCACTGGTTCAAAAATCCAATTTTACAATCCCACCCATTGTTGTTATAGTAGAAGAAAGGGCCAGTGAATTTGTTGTCCTCTATCTCCATAGGTTTCTTTTGCATTCAAATCTTTGACAATTCTACATCTTCAGAAATGCTCTCTGTCATGTGTTATGTCTCATGTGGGAAAATTCTCTGCCTCTTCCCGATCTCATGCATTTTATAAGTACATAGGAAAGCAGAAAAGGTCACTGTGCATTGCATGCTTTCAATTCTGCAAGAGAGTAGCAGCCATCTAATAATGTCAGCACTTTTACTATACAGCGTAGTTTTTTATAGGAACATACACAACCTATATGAAGCATATTTGATATAAGGCTCAAAAAGCTTTAAATATTACTTCCTATGCTAAAAAAATGCAATTTCAATTAGATCACAAATGTGGTTTCAATACGATCACAAATGTGATCTCATGCAGATCTTGAATGTACAAAAATATTCACTAACTCTTTTCTATATATATATTACTCATATCATAGCATATTGTAGAATTATAGTATGATTGTATCACTGCATTATTGTACAATACAATGATAAATTTAAAATAATTTCATGAGAAAAACCATGCAGGGCAGTATAGTACAACTAGCAAACTGCTCTTAGTAACCATTGTTACAAAATTACCTTTTGGTATTTATCAGTGCAGGCACAAATTTACAATCACCCTGCACATCTATACACGTCTCTCCCTCGCAAATTTGATCCATACTGAATGGCGTAGAGTTATGGTCTCTCAGAGTTTCACTGATTGCCATTATAAGGAGCATTAATGTTCATTCTCATTAACAATATCAGCTAAAAGCAGGAAGCAAATCAAGAATTAAGATTAATCTGAGGACGGCCAGTAGATGTCAGTTTGCAGAGATGTACAGTTCACAGTCACCAAGGTACTTAGGAACTAATAGTTAAACAGATAAGTACTCAGCATGCTTAAAACTAATGACATGATTAAATACATGACTGAACTGTGAATTTCAAATTTCTCATAATCAAATATTTAAGATTTTCATGTGCTTATTTTTTGAAGACCAGACAAATTATTATCACCTATGTCTTATTATTCTATATTTGTTATCATTCCAATAATAGGAGTGACATTTTAGTCTCCTTCATTATGAGATAAGATCAGTTATTGTAAATTAAGATGTGTGAGAACATAAGACAGAACACTTAGGATAATAGATAATAGAATATATATGTAAGGAATGATGCATAAAAGATCAGATAAAGAAAAATGAATTCCTATTCAAAAAAGCATTATTGTTATTTTGTATGTATGTTTCAGCAAAAGGGATATTTCTTGTTCATAGGACATCATCACACATTTTTGTTTTATGTCTCACAGAGATTGACACAACAACTATTTTTAGTTGTCCTAAGCCTGATTTATGAATCCTCATTTCTTCATTCCAGATACTCTATAATTACAGGACAAAAAGATAATGTTTAGGGGAAGTCACAATCAAAATAATTAAATTCAATTTCAAGAGATTGGATAGATAATTAGGTAACACTTGTTTTACATGGGTTGTTAGGCTGGATTCTTGTCCAATTTCCACCAACAAGAATTTATAATGAGCCTACCTATTTCACAGTGAATTTGCACTAATACAAGTAGAAACAGAATCTGTGTGATTATATTATAGATTTTTGCAGTTGCAGCATTTCAGTTTTCATTAAAAGTTTGTCATAATTTGTTTCTTTTTTGTTGTTGTTGGTTTAAATTTTCATATCTTTTGCACCAATGATTTGTTTTAGGTAGTATCATCAAGACAGGAAAAGATCATTCAAAAGCAGAAAGAGACTAAATATTTTATATCGTCACAACTATTGTGACATTCCTTTTATATATGGCTACCCTAGAAACTTGAAGAGTCGTAAATTTAATTTAGTACCTTTTACTTCCTATTCAGTATACAGAAGCTTTTTGAAAATTACTACAGATCTATATAGTAGTAATTATGCACACTATAGTTAGTTTTAAAACCTTATTACTCCATTGGCTACCACTAACTAAATGTTCCCTGTTGCAATATCACACAGCACATGTCTGTTGGAAGCCATCTGCAATGATTTTTAAATTTGCTCAAGGCAGCCGGTATTAACATCATGAAGAATCCCATAAATAAATGACCCTATCAGCCCATTTAAGTTTCTTCACCAAAACAACTTATCTTAGATTATGTTTCCTTTCCACTTAACATTCCCAGACTCAACTAAAAATAAATAATTACAGCTTTGGTATTTTTAAATCCTCTCTGAATTAAAAATAGCCCAATAATAAGCATTTTACTGAATTCCATATAGGCAGCAGCCTGAATTTCATGCAGGTGAAAAGCAAAAAGCTTTGCAATAGTTTTCCCAGCCCAAGGAAACCAGGGATAGCTGTCAACCTACTCCAAAATCAGCAGTCCTATGACACTATCACTACAAGTTTAGGGATTTGTTTTCTATCATATCCATCAGAAAATCAGACAAACTCCAATCCTTAACCTGACCATAAAATATGAGTTTTCAATATGCAGGTTGCAAAGGGTTACCTATTAAGCTTAAACTCTATCCCATCAGACCACAGGTTCATTCAAGGAGGTAAACAATTTGTTCATAGTCATGCCAAGTATCAAAGCTGCTGTTACGTGTTGTGTTTACCTTTGGTGAGTGGGTTGGAGTTTTTATGTTACCTGGTCATGTGATAACTCCGAGAGACACAAGGTGTCCCAAGAGTCATCACCAAATTAGCTACTTCTGGGATAAGTTTTTAAAACGATCTGTTGATTAAGTATCAAGTTTATAACTTACAGCAAACGCTTCAAAGGAAATCCTTGTCTGAATTGGAGGAAACTGGGAACCCAATGACAAGTTTGCCCTTGATCAGTATCTGTTTCAGAGAAGGGAAGCCTGAGGGCAATGTTTGGGAAAGGATCAGATCTTGGCTGAGACAGTTACATAAGCATACTGTCAGCTTTTTAATTGAGTGAAACAGAGAAAAAGTCATCTGGTGCTAAATGAAATTAAAAGTAGTTATTATGCACAGATTTCATTTTTGGTGATATACCTCTTGCTGAATACAGTCATTTGCTTAAATCTTGCATTTCAGTATAATAAATTCATGTTGACTTTATTCAGAGGTGTGGCAGATATTAAAAGTTATTTCAAGGAAAACTGCCAAAGCCACAAGGTTTCCGTTCTCAAGAAAGTGCCAGCCTTGAGGGTGCTTAGCTACTCAATGAGAGATGTGAGGGCATTTAGAATGTGAGTAGCCAGTGATCCACAGGGCTGGGACCTGGTATTGCAGGAAATTATTCGGAAAATATGCCCCAGGTAGGAGGAAGATGTGTAGTAAGATACTAAGGACAGTGTCTGATCCCCAGGAATTCAAATTATAATTACTTTTACTTTCTTATTATCACCGATTTTCATTTACTCAAGAGTGCAAAATATTTGGCTGCTTGATGCTTATTGCTGTACCTCTGTTAGCCATAAAACAAGAGACCAGACTAAAACAGGACAGCTGCAGTCATTTATGCATATTTCTACACATGCTTGACCCAGCAGTAAATGCAAACTCTCTTTTGTTAATGGTCACCCTTTCTAAAGTGTTTCTCTCTGTGGTGCGGTGGCAAGCATTTCTGATAGCAGCAGGACTTCTCAGAATATGCTCCATTACCTTACCTGCTGTGCTGCTTCACCAATGAGGCTAAACAAGTAAAGATCAAACAGTACAATATTTTGTGTTTATTTTTACAGTACAACAGTCTGTGTTTATTTTTACATTAACTGATAAAAAAGAAAATATATATCAGCAGTAAGAGAGGGAGGGGACAGGAGACACAGAAGGGAAAAATATTGATTTATCAGCATCAACAAGCCCCAGGCCTGAAAGCTCTTAACTACATCCAGATTCATTCAATGTAACAGTTCATGCATATTAAGAGATTGTAGGAAATACAGTAAAGTAGTACTGAAATGGAGGTCCCAGTTCCAAACATTACCTTTCCATCCAAATGCATAAAGAGCAACACAGACTTCTAAAAGGTAAATAAGCTATTAACTGTGAAGAATCAAAATTCAGTATTTGCCCTGATTTTTAATCTTGACCTTAGAAAAGATCACCTGGAAAACAAGATATCTTCAGAATGTTTCAACCTACTTTGTTACAATTCTCTTTTGGTCAAGCCAGAACAATTTTCTTTGTCAATTTTCTAGGCTATTCTGTTTGCCTACATAGCTGGTTAGATTTCTTTAGAGTATAGTTTAGCAATAACTTTTGTAGTCTGTAGCAATCTGTTTCTTCCTGTTTATTTTTGAAAAGTATATATGTATCTTACTATTGCAACTATCACCATCACAGAGCTCTAATAATTTCAGTTCATTGATAAAATGTAATTATGTAACACGGACTAGTAATGCAAGCAGCTGGTGCTTTCTCAATTGTTTATCAATTATCTTTAAACAATGTTTTTGAAGATAGAACTATATACACACATATTTGCAAATGTTAAGAGCCAGTAAAGTAATGATAGTTTTATACTACATTAAGCTGTTGAGGCAAGGAATGACAGAGACAATCCTGATGAGTTAAATTCAGTATCAATTTATCTGCATTAGCATTACAAAAAATTAGTTAATATGCATAAATAACAATATGCTAAAGCAGAAATGTTGCTTTTAAATATAAAGTTATGGTTTTCCAGCATATTTTCCCCATAGCCCCTATCTTTCTGTCTATGGTGCCCTTTACAAACAAACCAACATTACTGTGCGATAGAAGGCAAGTCACCATTTCTTATATGAAGTGCAGATAAGCACTGAAGAATTGCAGACAGACATTCAACTATGCAGATCCATTAAATATATCCTTTGTCTATTATTTTGCAGGCACTGTGGCTGCATTGTACACGTGTGATGCGTACTAATACATCTGGGGTCTAAATAATACCCTTGTACTTCTTTAGCAGCACCTCATCCATCCAGCAGGAGTTCTTGACTTCTTTGTTAAATTACCAATTTTAATTTGAATAGGAGTATCATATTGCTTTTCCATTTGGGAGTTGAAGGAAAACAAAACCGAATGGAGACTAGTTCATTCTTTAAGGCCATGTAGTTTGATAGGAATCCAAAAGAAAAAAAAAAAAAAAAAAAACAAACAAACAAAAAAAACCAAAAACAAAACAAAAAACACACAACTTAGTTTGTTAGTTTTGGGTTTTTTTCTGGTAAACATACATAATTTAGAATGTCAACAAGAGAAAATTCTCACACTTAAACTTGGGAATCTAATTTAGGAGTTAGAAGCCGATACTGCATACGCAGTAAAGGCAGAGTTAAAGTGCTGGAGCACACAGTTTAGTCATTCTGACTGCTCTCGGTATTTCCAATTGATTTTATATATTGTCCATATGGAGACCTGGTTTCCTAATGCAAACATCTTAATTAGATACTTGAAGTTAACCGTTGTGGGTACTCTCCATGGCAACCAGATTTAAGTTTGCTACTTTTCAAAATAAAGGAAGAATGCATCACAGAATGCTATGATGGACCCTAGAAAGACTGAGGTATAGTTACCTTTTGAGCTAACATCTGATTCTCCTGCAAGCACTGCTTACAATTTTCTCCACCATAACTCATCTATGTCTAATGACAAGTAGTTTTGGTTTGGTTCTTTTTGGTTTTATGTGGTGGTGGTGTTTTGGTTTTTTCCTGACTTGTCATGGTTCTTTTTGAGAAGATTCTGATAATTTCATAGATATTTGGGTCTCAGCTTTTCATAACAGCTTTGATATGCATCTGATTCCCAAACACACTTTTTATTTATATAAAATATCACAGTTATGAAAATGTATTAATCATATCATAAAGAAGTGGCAAGGTTTTTCCAAGATCCAGATGCTTTTTAGTGCCATGAATGTTGTTTTTCATGGTATGGTCTTAAAGTCAAGAGAGACGTAATTTCAGTAAGGAATTTGCAGTCGGAAGTGAGTTACTCAGGGGCTGCTCATGGGGGAATATGCATGAGGTGAGTTTAAGACCAGGGGCATCCAGTCCAGACATTTTCTAACTCAAGGTGATTACTGAATTAAAGTTCAAAATTTTAAAGACTGGAATAGATAAACACCATTTCTATTTTCTAAGTCATAGTAGGAGGGCATAAATGTAAGTATCATATTAAAAATTCACATGGGAAAACTGTTTTGCAGAGCAAGAGCTTATCATCCTGGGTCTGAGAGAGCAGTACAAGACTCATCAACGCACCATGTTTCCTTGGACTCTAGGGAAAGAGAGATCCTTATAAAGGTCAGGCATAATTTTAGCCTAAGTAATAATCTTTGATACAATACAGCATACGTATATACAACGGGAACACCATGATTCTTCCACAGCAGAAAATAATACGAATGGCTGAGTTGCTACAGCTATTCCCTGGTATTAATTATGTGTTACATTTTGAAATGATAGAATCTATTAGCAAATTCTATGGAGCCATTATGTTATCATCAGTCAAATTATATCTGACTGTTACTATGGGATCTTTATTGGATTGGTTAGATGGTTTACTCTGTTCTAAAGATATTGTTCAACTTTAAAAAGCCACTTTGGTTACTTTGATGCACAAATCTAAATAGCTTTTAATCTAATTAATGGTCATCTATAATTATTTTGATGAGAGTAAGGTAATAGTCCCAGGCCATTTCATCAGTCTTTCTTCTACATCTTAGTCTATAACATGTATTAATTAGTGTGTATGGAAATGTACAAAAAATGTCTTGTGAAATAAATGGAGAACAAATTAGATTGAAAATTATTAAGTCTTACACTAAACCACATCAATCCTTTCAAAGGTACTACGCGCACACACTACTGGTCCACACTTAAAATTTTCTTCATTTGAAAGATTGAAAAAAAAAAAAAACCAAACCAAACCAAAACATAGAAATACTCTTATTTTCACCAAAATTCAAACGCTACAGTTTTGCTTCAATTCACTTCTCAAAACAAGCAGGACATAAAACAGGTTCTTCTGTCAACAGGCAGATTAAAAACACCATCTCAGGGACCCTATTCACCACCTGAAAAAAGTTACAAGAGAACTGGGAATACTGTACAACAGAGGGGTAAATCTCTTTCTCATCGAGTTTCTTGCACTGCAGAAGTGATCTGAAGATTGTTTCCTTTTCTACCTGTGGACAGCCACAAGCAGACCCTTTTTACACTACAAATGTACTTCATCATTGGACTTTAAGATTCTAATCTGTGTTGCAGGATTTGGTCCCAGGCAGTTTCGCATCTATTTTAAAACATAGTTAAGGTGCATAAGCACTCTTCACCTATGTACAAAAAGGTGATGGACCATGTACTATGACTCAGCTCCCAGGTTTTAGAAAGAAACGTATTTCCTGGGCAAGTTAGGAAAACTTGAGACAAAGGGTTTACAGTATGAAAACTGCCAGAATGTGGGCAATAATAGCAGAGATGGTCCCAACCGAATCCAAAATGCACCTTATGATCCTTTCCCTTATTCCTTTCTCTTTCTTAAAACACAGGATTGAGTAATTACAGAAATTTTATATGAAAATCTGGCCCCTATGAAATTCTCATGTATTAACAATGTATGACACAGCCTCAGTGCTTATAAATTAATCCAATATTTTCTACAGATTATATGATTAATATTATTATACAGAAAACAGGATTCAACATTATATCTAGCCTTCTGAAGTGATATTAAACAGCTTCTGTCATACCCCCAAAAGAGCGTATTATACTTCAAAGGCACCAGTGTGTCATCTGTGACATAGTTCTAGATTCTTGTCTAAGTAAAAATTATGTAAGTGTGATCTATGATACAACGTGTCCACTTGTACAAGTCTGTAATTTTTAGTGAACAATATAATCATATCTATCACCATGAGCAGAACTGATTTACAGTTAGATTTATTGCTTTTTAAAATGCACAGTGACTGAGTGTCATCAACAGAATCAAGTGTGCCATTTCTCCCCACACCCCAGAAAACCTCCATACTCAGTTAAAGGACCTGGCAGACTAGAATCTCTTTCATTTGCTTTATCTGGCATGTTCTTTACAGTACTATACAGATTATGATCCTTTCCTTTTTCTGTTTCATTACTGAATGCTCCCCTGTGTTTTATATGCAGCACACACTATAAATCAACTGGGGTAAATGTACATAAAGACTGGGTGCATCCAAGCTGTCTTCTCTACCCCCAAGCACTCAGCAGCTTACTCCTTGATGAAGCATAGCAGAACATCTGTGGTGGCCTTCGCTTAGATTTACTTTGCCAGATTTTCATTAAAACAGTGACTCAATAAAAATGTTGCTTATCCTAATAAAGCTCTTTGGAGCTTTGCAAATTTGCATTTAATACTCTTTAATGTCATTACAGCATTAATAATCTGTGCCTAAAGAGCAATAAAACTTTACATTTTCTGGTTTATGAAAGAAGCTTCATAAACCCATGATTTTCTTGTGACTCAGCTTTAATGCACCGTAAATAGAGACACAAGCAGGAAAGCTGTATGACACCACAGATTTGTATAAATTTATGGCTGAGTCCTCTGTTAGGTATCTCTTGTTTCAGAGATTATATATAAAAAATTAATAAAAATTGAGTTGTGAATAATCATACCAGGAAATAAATGGGACTGAACTTCAGAAAATGAGTACTTACTACATGAAGGATATCTGCTCCCTTTGGCAGCCTAAAATTTTTTCCCTTGGGGGAAAAATAAGACATTATGATCCTCAGCTGAGTCCTTCACCGATACATGTGCTGCATTTTCTCCAAATACTGTCTTAGGAAATGTTTGTCATTTTAGGCTACCTATGGGTTTTGAGAATATTACCTGTAAAAGACATTCCCAGTAACACCATCCTGAAACAAGCCAACCATTCTTAGAACTGCAGTAATGTCAATTTAAAGTCAGTGTACGTGGAAACAACCATAAACCTGAGATTCCATTTAGTCTTTCAGAGCAATTAAGCTCCTGACTGGTTAAAAAAGCTGATTCTAAGAAGAAGGAAGTTTTGTCCCAGCCATAAAGATCCAGGTTCAAACTCTGCTTGTGATCTGCTTGTGATTCTAAAGAATAGTCAGTCTGGCTGGAATATCAGGACAAAGTCTGACCAAGACTTGGAGATGACAAAAAAGCAGAAAATGCAATAGAAGTGTATTTCTCAACAGAAACCATAAGTGACTTTACTATGAGTTCAGAGATTCATTCTCATATGAACTCATGCAAATGTTTGAAAATCCTGGTGAATTGCTGAAGTCTTATTAATTTTAGCAAATGTTTATTTCCCAAATCTGTTAGGAAAATAATTTTTCACTATTCTAGGAATAAGTCTGAAGATCCACAGGCTATGAAGCACCAAATGTATGTCAGATTGAGGATGAACTATCTTGTCTGACTCTCCAAAGAAAAACTAAAGACCTTTTTTTTTTTTTTGATTCATCCTTAACAACAGGAAAATAAGAATCAGTGATTACTGTCACTGTGGTACACACATACAATACAGACTTGATCCTTTTGTGAATGCAAAGTAGAAGAAAGAAGAATAAAACTTGAAATGCACCTATAAAAGCATTTTCCACTTATTGCTTACTGATGATATAGAACTTCACCTATTCTGCTAAAGAACATGCAAAAAGCTGTGAAGTATTACTCAAAAGCACTGCTTCTGAAAATGCTATTGCTTGACCTGCCAGCTTGAGAATTCTTAAAAAAGGTCCTGATTTTGAGAAAGTATTGAGCACCTTCCTTCTATAAAGCACATACCCTCAAAATAACTAAAACCACTTCAAACTCTACTTCCAAGATAAATAGCCATTTTTAATAGTGTTGACCTAACATTACGCATGCTTTTTCAGGCACTCAGATGGAAGCAATGGGCTTATTTATGATTACTTTCTAATAGAAATTTATGATCAGCATCAGTAAATTTACTGGAAATTAAAGTGGTCTGTCTGTGATCATTTAATTGCACAGTACCACCGGGCTCCATTTTCTTTCTACTTTTCATCCACATGATATCCTTAGCTTTTTAATGGGTCCGTTTTTCTCCTCTACTCAGTTCTACTCAGTTTCTACATGATTTTCCTATAGTTTATACACCGCTTCATTTAATGAACTCATTTATACAGGAAGATTACAGAGGATCTCAAAATGGGTGGAGAAAGTTTATGCAATTAAGTTTCATGAAGAAAGAGAGTGATGATGGTGGTCCAGAAAGAATCTTTCTTCCCTACCTTCTCTGCTTTCAGTCTAATTGAGGTTCTATGGAGGCAAATCAGGGTGACCACTACTTTAGAACTGCAATGCTAGCTTTGCAGAATAAGGAGACCGAGAAAGGCCCTATCAGAACAACCCCTGTGATGTTGATTCCACAACTATTTGTAATACTCATATTAAATTGTCAATGGACAATATGTTAAGAAAAATCTGTTATAGTCTTGGCAACAGAGCAGGCTTCATTTTGTTCTGTTAGACTAAAAAAAGAAACTTAATTAATTTACAGCCTGAATTTACATTTGGTGTGTGGCAACACATGTCCTCCCAGCTGCCATAATTTGGCGCACATTTTTGGACATGCAAGCACATGATATTTGAAAGCCATCGATTCCCACACTACTGAATGCACTTTATTTTCTGATCTGAACATTAATGTGTTACAGTTAATACTTATCGGCTTGCCACTTCATCTTTCAATACGATCACACCTGAAATATCAAGGTCGACATGGATTGAGAAAAAGTGTCAGCAAGAAAACCTTCACAGCAGTGGTAATATTTCTATGACCTCTGCTCATTTAGGACCAGACCTGAAAAATTTAATTTAAAACAGAAGCATCTTGTAGACATACATATTACTTGAGTAACTGTCCATTTCTTCTTCCTCCCCTCAGGGATTTCTCTTGAGATAATACAAAACTACATCACAATTCTCAATGATGTAGAGTTTGGGTCAAAACCAAAACAGGCACAAGGCTTGACTTCATGACTTCATCATTCCATTCTTCCATTCTTTTTATGTTTTGTTTTCTTTTGTTTTTTAATCAGTATTGAAATTGTTGGGGACAAATGTTTTAATCTCTTAAAAGTTAACATTTTACAGGTTACTAAAATGTTAGAGTCAGTCTTCACAGGGAATGCAATTGGATTAGAGATCCCCATTACATTATGCTTGCTCCTTCTCCCGAAAACATTGTTCTGTGCAGAACTGAGTAAGATCTTATTTCAGTGTTGTACTGTGGAGGACAACAATTCAGTATTATGGAAGCATTCAAGGTGGGCTGGAACTAGATGACGTTTAAGGTCCCTTCCAACCCAAACCACTCTACAATTCTGTCATTTTATGATTTTACATTCACATTCATCCTACATTATGGTGAAAAGAGCTGCATTGAAACTGTTCACAAAAAAATGAATTTTGATGAGTTTTCCATGTTTTGACTGAGAATTGAGTCTGCAATGCTCAGAACACTGGACTTGCACATAAGAGACCACCAACACAGAGCTCGCAAACACTGCTCTGGATAAGGCAAAGCATTGGCAAAGAGAGGGCTAATTCAAACCAGAAACATAAATAACTGACAAGACAGATACCTTAAATTTTTACAAATTATGAACTATTCTTGCTGAAGGAGAAATTTCAAATGCTTAGGAGTTCTCAGCAAATTCATTATCACAGTGAAAGTTCAGTTATTTATTAATCATTAGGTCAGCCACATCAAGAAGCAAATTGGTGGGAAAATTACTAACTTTCTTATAAAGTTTTACAGTTAATCATAAGGAGCTAATTCATAAAAAATACATATAAGTGTCCTACATTTTACAAACCAGGGACAAGAAATATAGTGAACTTTATCAGCAGAATACACAGATTGTAAGAGCAATGTTAACCAAGCCTCAGATCCTCTGTCTTTGCCTCACATTTGGGTCACTTCATGCAGAACACACAGTTCTCCTTACTGGAGCTTTTCTCATGATTGAGAGATGCTTGTAGGGCACCTGTTTAGGTCTCTCTCCTTTACTCAGTATATTACTGTCATATCAACCTGATCACTTTTAAACTTTCACCTTTCTGTCAAATTTCCTTGCAATTAAGAAACCAGTTCAAAACCTATTTGTGGTAAGAGAAAAAGACACTGTCATCATACACATCTAATTCCTTAGGAAACAGAAAGTACTGTAAAGAAACAGAAAAAAAAGCAATGATTATTGTTAATTTGTACTATAAGAAAAGCAGCACTCTGATACCTCAGCCACCAATTTCATTTCCATTATTAAAAAAAAACTTTCCAGTTGACGTTGAAAACAAACAAAACTTGAATTTACTCTTTACACTCATCTTCTCAAAATCCAGCTATGACACTCTCACAAGGTGAAAGAACATTAGAGGTGTAATGGGCACCTTAAACCATTCATCAGAGTGAGCAAAGTTAAACAAACAGGTGTCACAGTTTAACACCAAGCTGACAGCGCAGATACACCAAAATACCTTATTCACAGGTATGTGGTGGTTTTTTTTCAAATTATGACAAGACCTCTTTGCCCCACAGGGGGAGAGAGGGTGGAAGGTGGGTGAGGGCCCCAAGGTCTCACCCCATGGCTCATCCCCCTCCTCCAGTCCCTTGGGTGGTCCCTCACATGCCCTTGGGGCCTCTCCCCCAGCCACCCCCACACAGGGGTCAGTTACAGACCAGCAGCGGACACCCCATGATGCAATCATCATGTCCATTCACATCCCCTCGGGGCCTGGTGACTGGCAGTGGTCACACGGGCCTTCAGATGAGGTCTGCAACCTCCGCAGCGGGTAATGGCAGGGCTGCCAGTACCTGCGGCACCTCCTGCTTTTACGGCCATGGCCCTCCCCAGCCCCCAGTGCCGTCTATCCCTTAGCAGGGCTACCAGCCAGCCCCAGTTAAATCCCTGAATTAATAAATTTAAATGGCTACATTTCTTTTCAAGTATGTAACAAAACTTAGCCTAAAGTTTGGCAGGGAGGGTACTGAACTGATTGAATCACTACCACCTTTTTTCCTTTTTTGTTTTCTACATTGTGGCATTCTTTCCCTCCAGCTTATTTTAAACACAGTATTATTCAAACTCGTACTGCATCATGTTCACAATCATTCAAAAAAAAATAATCAGGCAAATCTTACAGAAGACTTTTTTAGTTCTGCTATTTTGGATGAAAGAAAGAGAGGTTATTATGGAAAGAAAAAGCCACTTGGTAAGCAACTTTCCTAATAAAAAATTTAACACACACACCCCCCCTCAAAAAAACCCAACCCACCCTTTATATATTCTAAATATGGTCTTTCAGTCATCATATGAAGCTTCATAAATATAATCATATTTAGGAGGCTGCAAGGTAGATATGAGCCCTTCATCAGAACTTATTGTAAGAGTAACCATCTCTATGCTTTTTGAAACAGAAAAAATCCTGCATAAAACCTTCTGTAATCCATTGAAAGCAGGATCTCAGCATTATGCATTGGAAAATGAACTCATTTTAGTTGATTAAATGTAGCTGAACAGATCATTTGCTTTTACTAGCAACAATAAACAAATGTTATAATTCCCATAATATATATAATACAAGAGGACATAATTTTTCTAGACATGAGGCCCTTTATCATAAATTATCCTTCTTATATACCATGATAGTTAAAAGTAAAAATAATAAAAGCATTGTTACCAGAAAGGAGATAGTCCCCTTGTGGTGTTTGCAGCTTTGTATTGGAAGGGATTTTATAGCGACAGTAAAAGATAAATACATTTGCCATTCAAGTGAAGCAATGAAAGAAACTAGTGATAGAGTGGCAGTCTTCATTTAAATAATGCACAGGCTTTGTTGGTAAAATTGCTAGCTCATCTCAATTTAATACCCAGATACCAGTTCATAAAAAGTCAGACAATCAGATATATATTTGGATACTAAGAACAAACAGCAATGCCACCTTTGCTTCCGCTATTATGTTCTCACTAGAGAAGAACAAAGTATTCTAAGATACTTTTCAACATGATCTTTTAGAGCTCTGATTTTCTGCTGTTGGACTCTGTAGCCCTTTTTTACTGCAAACAGCAGCTAGGCTGTGCGCCAGACCTCGTTGATCAACAACACTCAATAGTGCTCTATCTTCGCACAAATGCCTTGAATACTCATTTTGGCTACTATAATTAAAAACACTTTCTTACTGCAAATAGGTGAAACTTCTCTCCCTCACCTTCATACATACATTCACAATCCATAAGTTTTTACTCTTGCATGTTATTTTCTTACTAGTATTACAAACATCCAGTGCTAAACAAAAATCTATTTTCTCAAGGACTTGTTTGTGTGTTGGTAACATATTCACCTAGAGATGCTCATCCAGTCTGACAGCAAGACAAAAAAGTGAGTCAAAGCCAGATAATGCTATGTTCTTACTTGTGTCTTAAGCTGAAGAAACTCTATTGAATTTAATATGACTATACAGATGTAAAAACTGTGGAACATACAAGAGTTTTCATTTAAAAGCACAAACAGAAGTAAGACTCCACATTTCCTTTTAATATTCATCCAAGGATGAAAAGCTCTGTCTTGCAAAACATCACAGAAATTGCTTTTGAGGTCTACCTTTATCGCATTATACAAGAACTTTTTTCTAAGCTCTGCAGCAATGGTGATAATTTAATTCTGCACACTTTCTGGAGGGGGTATTTTCTGAAGAAAAACTACTACTAACTAAGCCTAGCATGCAGAGAATGAGCTCTGTGCCTCAAGAAACTACTACCAACAGTGAGGAATAGGTTTGAAATATTTATGAGAAAACTTAAGCCAGAGGTGTTTCTCTTACATATTATTAGTTTAAGCTGGAAACTCTTTCAATATTTATTGCAGAAACAGCCAGCAGTCTCCCATTTGTTATTTTTCAAACAGACTCTCTTTAAATGCAGAAGTGGAAGTTGGCTAGCTCAGGAGGTCATTTCATCCACTGCATAATTGGTGCGTTCAGAATACCAGTCAACAACAGGCCTTCTCCTGAAAGCAGAGAATCCTGAAACAGCATACTACCATAATACTTTTAGGTTTATTTATGTTTTTCCACATGCCACAGAAATACGAACTTGGACAGAATTAACGTTGTTGCACCACAGTTCAAAGAGTATTTTCCCTTATAGATATACTGCAATCTTAACACCATATATTAGGTAGTTCTCACCATTATGGACTGTCTTCATTCAATCACCTCTCTATTTTAAATACTTTAGCAGCATCCCAACTAGTTATCTTTAATTTATAGCTGCTAATCAAAATGAAATAATGCAAATTTCTTTCACCTATTTCTGTTCACATATTGCCTATGAAACAAAGCCTAGCTTATTTGAACTATCATAATCCTTTCTCTTTTTTTTATTTTTTTTTCTGGAATAAGTTTTATAGAACTGACTATTTCATCCCACAGACCTTGATCCTGCAATTCAATATTAGTGACAGTTCCATGAACCAATGTACCTCGTTAAAGTCTGTGGGACTCTATGGGTTCATTAGCCCATGCAAGCATCCTGATTGCAGGATCAGGTCTGGTGGATGCAAGCTATTGATCACAGATATCAGACTCCATTTCTGTATTTCACTGCATTTGAACATTTTGACTCATGAGCCAATTGTTTCTGTTTCCTAAATGACTACCAAGAATTATTAAAATATCCTTTTGAATGGTTTCTGCATCAGCACTCACATGAACCTGCAAGGAGGATTGAGAGATTTTTGCATTCCACTGTTACTTCAAGGACTGAATTCATCTCAATGAATTTATAGTCATTTGTGGAAGTGAATATAAAATAATGGTGAATATCACTGAACACAATTCAGTATTTCACTGATTGAATATTTGTGAATACTTTAAAAAAGCCATTTTTACTACCCTTTCTGCACGAAAATGCAGTATTCTGAGAGACTTTCTTTCATAATAGTGAATTAAATTCTCTCCAGAGTTCACATTAGAAAGAAATACAGGTGGTACACTCCTCATCTTTTCACTGGTTCACCTCCAATATCCCCATTTTTGTCTAATAAAATAGCATGTAATAAAGAAAAATATGTTTAAAACCTAAATTGTTAGAAATTACATTTCAGAATGAATATCCTCTTAATTAAAGGTAGAATTTAATACCTCTTGGAGCTACAGTTTCAGCCTGTCTGCAGATGTACTGACAGCAGCTCATATTTTGAAGCAAGCTTTTGTCTACAGACAGGCTATTGCTCTCTTCCTTTTCTTTCCTTGTCTCCTTTTTTTATACAAGCTTTTGCTCTACGTAACTTGAAAGGTTACTAGGTAATTCCATACAACACACACTCCCCTCACAGTAATGTGGGCAACGCTATAGAAATCTGAAGTCATGGTAGTCATCTAGTTTCAGGAAAAAAGTAATAGTATTAGAATAGAACAGTTACTGGCAGTGACTAGCAATCTCTTCTGTCTTCATCCACCTAGTGTAAGAAGCTTTGGAAATATTTTGGAAAACATATAAATAATGTCTGCATAGATTAAACATTATATATAACTATTATATATAGAGATATTAAATATATCAATAATCTCTGGAGAAAATGGAGAAAAACTTCAGTGAGTAAGAAGATGAATAGTCGAGCGGGTATGGTGTTTTCAAAGAAAAGTATTGCTTAGTAGTAAAAGTAGACAGGTAAAAGTCAACACACTTACACTAATGCTGCTCCAGTCAACACAACAGCAATAAAATAGGCATTTGCTTCAACATAATGCAAATTCAACAGGAGGACTATATCTATGGCATATTGAAATACTACAATTTGGTTGACAAAGTGGGGACATTTCTATTAAAATGCAGCATTATGGAAGTCATAATGCTATTCTGAAGCATACAGTTCTTGAAATACAGCATATTTTCTTTTTATGTCAACACTGATACAGTTTCTATTAATGCAATTGACAGAAGTTCATTTCCAGCTTCAAATACTCAACTAGAAGATTTTAAAACTGGAAACTTCAGTCAAACAAGTTAATCTTTTCAGCTTCCTTTCCCCAAGGAGGAATTTCCTGAAGTTCCCTTGTTCTGTTATGATAGCATATTTTACAGTATCGTTAGGTGTTTAAACTGTCTGCCTACCACACTTGTGGGTGTAGAGACTATCATCTCAAAAATCTCAGTGGATTGCAGCTTCTGAGTTCAGATTTAATCAAGGATAACTGCCATTCTACTGCTTCCTCTAGTGATGAATGTAATGCAGCTAAGAACACATGATGCCATTAATCAGTAGCTTTAGTCACGAGAATCAAAAAAACATGGATTTTTTCAACTCCTAAACAGAGTTCTTGGCTGAAAGAGCCCTCTCCACAAGTGCGACAGGAAGTTCAGTAAATCTTTTTGAGATATCCTGCACAAGAAGGCTACACATCATACATAAATCCATATTATCTCATTTCCAAGAGAAAAATCACAGTTTTTCAGAAATTACTGGTCATTTGTGAAATAGAGGGATAATGTTTTCTTATATTTGAACACTAATTTCATTTGTTCTTTCCTAAACACACACTTTTGTTGATTTTCCGAAGTTAAGCTTCCAGATTCTGTTTTTCATTTGAACATTTCTAGCAGAAACATAATCAAAATTAATATTAACAAAAATTCTATTAGATAATGTACACATATTTTACCATAAGTAGAGCTGATATAGTTTCTATCATTCTCTATTCTGAGAATATATTCTTTTCTTAATTAAAACTTGTTTGCTTATTTTTAATCTCATGCTCTCCTATTGCTTATACAAAGAGAGAATCAGATATATGTCATATATATATGATGATGATGATGATGATGATGATTCTATATATATTTTTGATATTTCTGAGCCAAGAAAAGTTCAGAAAGATGTTTATTTCAATCACCAAAATGTTGCACAACAAGGAATGAGGATTTGTATGTTATCTTTAGATGCAGCCATTCTTGCCTAGAAAACACAAAGAACACCAGATAAAAATGAAAACTCATACCGATGGACTACTGAACCCTTTCATCTCATTCACCTCCTCTGTAATTACAACTCTCTGGATCAAAGAGAAGAGATGGAATGTGAACCTTGAATGAAAAGCCATATATGGTAAAGTATCTCCCAATTAACTTTCA
Organism: Aramus guarauna; assembly: GCA_013400195.1. Taxonomy (NCBI): domain Eukaryota; kingdom Metazoa; phylum Chordata; class Aves; order Gruiformes; family Aramidae; genus Aramus; species Aramus guarauna. The sequence goes on along the minus strand of VXBL01000454.1, from coordinate 124,307 downwards.
AGGAACTACCCAGTCTGAACAGAACCTTGCATAGATAATTATCTATCTATAAGGCATTTTCCTGGAACATAACAACATCCAGATATGAAATTTCTCAAGAAATACCTGTACTTATTTTGTGTGTTCAAGTGCTGGCAACATTATTGATTTTGATGCAAGCCAATCATATTGAATGTGCATTATTTGCATTCTGTGCGATGCCTGGCACTGAAGAAAAGGTTCTGAATGCAGCAGTTTGTACCAGTGGGAAATACTACAGAAAGTCAGTCAGCTGAAATCCAATAATAAATTTTCACAACAACAATTCTGTATGTGCAACGTAGCCATAAACATTAAATATTTGTAATCAGCTAGTGTAACTGAAATATGGTTAGATTGCAGCAACATGCGCCATCTTGTCCTCTGAAAGCTAGACATTCTCCAAGACAAGCATCCAAGTAATGCAGAGTGCTAAAATTACTAATAATTTCAGAAGTGTGATTAAAATGCGATTTACTAACAAGTCTTCGATGCCCAAATCCTATTGACTTTCAAGCCTTATTACTTCAATGTTTTTAATATAATAAATTCCTGTTGTCAACACATTAGCAACGAAATAGCCCCGTACAAGAATCAAGCAAGTGGTTCCATTAATTGCTAGCTTTATACCCTTTGCATTTCCCTAGCTTTACGCCCTTTGTCCACTAAGCTTTTCATCTCCCTGCTTATAAGCTCAGCATATGGTCATTTGCTCTATGAAACCTAGCAAAAGAAATCAGATGTTGCAGTTGTGTGTAACTGTTGGCATGACTGGCAGGACTGCTACAGCCAAAGAATACACCACTGCTCAGCTCTTCCCCTGCTTTCCTCTTAACAAGGACATTAATTTGGATCGCTCATCTATTCAGCTGCTGATTTTCACAAAGCAGGTAGAAAAGTAATTACCTCTGATACCTTCCCCCACCCAGTTTCAAATTGGCCAATAGATGCAGAAGTTACTGAGGGAAAGAGAAAGCAGACATGAAGATAGTAATTTAATATGCCTCATTTCCTTCACTGAAAAACAGAAGATAAATAAGATAATGGAATGTGTACCAAGATAGCCAAGCCTGATCTTGCAAGCATACAGTTGGCATCTTTTCACTTAATTAGAACTACTTACATGAAGAAAGTGACAATCCTAAATTGCCATTGGAAGGAGCAGAGGTTTATTGTCCAGCATTTTAGAATACAGTGCCATTAGAGAAACGGCATTGGCTTAAACTCTTCAACCCTGTATCCCATGAACTGTATCACGAGTGGCAGAAATATTAACATTCAGAAAGGGTGTGAATTCCCAGAATTCTTGTTCCTGCAATCCCAAATATAATACTGTTATAAATAATGCTAATCCAACATTTTTGTAATCTCATGAAAACCTGACTGTAGAAACAGTGACCATTCCCATGTAAATTTCCATTCTCAAATGGTTGTTACAGATCTACTTTATTTTTATACAAAATGACTGACTGTCAATAATAATGAAATTAGTGTATGATATAGAAACATTGAAGGCCAGAAATCTATTTTATTTCAGTTGGAAGCTTTTCATACTAAGTATAACCAAGGAAATAAAATAAATTCTGAGTGTCTAAATTGTTATGGTCTAAAGTTGTCCTTGAAGAAATGAGTTAGATAACTGCAAATAACACATGTGTAACATATACTATTGATGAAGATATTAGGTATCTGTGATAATACCATGTCATCTGTCTCTGCAATTACAGAAAGTTATACCAATGTAAGACTTCAGATGGACTCTTCATTTCCTCTGTGTTAAAGTACAACCAGCTTCTTCATAATACATATACTCAAGTGGTTGGCTTTATTTCACCCTTCAGTGGGTCAACTGTAATTTTTTGAAGTTATTGCCCCTGGTATTCCTACCTTACTTTGGGAAGCCCAAGATATCATCTTTCAAATTATTTTTCCCAAGATAAATAGGAAAATAATCTTCTTAGATGTTCATCACACAATGCAACAGGCAATTCTAAAGAAGAAAGCAAAGTAACCCTTATTATGAAAAAAATGAACATTAAATTAGAATCTAAATCAAACACTATTTCCTTTTCAGAGGAACGTATAAGAATCTGAGAGTAAATCGCATGTGATATAAGACTCCCAAGTTTTCAAAAAGCAGTAAAGATTGCCTTCTGCTGAACATACACAAAAGTTTGGGATATTTGATTTGTCATTGATTTATGACATTGTCAAGATCTAAACACAGAGCATGATAACCACATCAGTTCCAAATTCTGTGGAGGCTAAAAGAATTTTACCTGCCTGCATAAAAACCCCAACAGCTGAACAGTGTGCACTAGAGTTCAGCTTTACTGCGTGGGCGATTTCTCAAAACCTATATTACAAGCAAAAGACCTATCTGGGATGGGAGCCTTTGGGAGAAAAACAATAATAATTTCTATTAACTTTTCAAAGGTTCCTCTTCTGTTATAGGAAGAAAAACATGTACAAACTCAAAACACCATCACTTCTCTGGCCATAGTCCAACATTTCCTTTTAATCTTCCTCCCAATTTCCCCTCTGCAAAATGACAAATAAAACCTTTCTTTTGAAAGTAATTTCTTATTTGCATATTCCCTATTTAAGTAGCCTTTCTAAAGGCTCTGTGATGGAAAAACGGTATGTAGGTCAGTATTTATATAGTTTTATTTTTACTTTCTACTCAGCTATTTTATTTACATTTTTACATCTATCTCCCACCAAACAGGAGAGAAATTTCTGTCATATAAATTGTAGTGGAAAAGAAATGACCACTTCTCTTTTTTTTTAATCTTAATGTAAAAAGGCAGCTAAAAGCTGGTATTTCCAAAGGGTAAAATTAAGCATAAGTTTTCCTCCAATGAATCTTGTCAGATTCTTCTCCTGCAATATGTTAGAAACAAGTTAACTTAAATGCTGTGGGAGCTCTGCATATTGTTATGCATTATATGTGAATCAAGTCCTAAATTTGTTTTGATTTTTTTTTTTAATTTCTTTTTTTCATAGATGACCAGAAAAATAAGCTATGCCTCTGCTTTTCTGGATCGCTCCCAAAAGCTACCTGAATAAAAGTATGCAGGCTAGAATATTCTGCTGGCATTCACAATGCAGACTCCTGCAGCACACACAGCCCAGTTTAAGAAAGAGGTGTGTAACTTTGAGGCGTGATACCTCTCTAGTCTGGCTTCTTGTTCATCTGGACCATCCATATCCCATAGCACTACCATATGGTGCTACATGATTTACTCTGCCCAATTTGTGCTATAGCGTACCTCTACTGCACAGCTTTCCCCACAGCTTTCCCAGGGCCTGTCCGTGCTACAAAAGGTAAAGTAACCTGCCTGACATTGAGAAGGTAATCCCCTGTAGAGGACTCTGAGGCCAAGGTATATTACCATACCTGGGTCTAGAATCAAGTTCAAGGTCACAAAGAGAAAGGAGGAAGGCAGAACTCTTCTTGACATGTGGACACGTGGAGGTGACTGGGAGTTAAGGCTCCTCTGCCCCAGACAGTGAGAGGCACGATTTTCAAGCACCATATGCCTTATTTCTGGCAAGAGATGAAAAATATTGTTCTTCTCCAGGAAAATATATTATTTTCTTCACTCATACAGAATGATTTAGCTCTTTCAGAACAGCTCTCCTTGGTCCTCAGCACAGCTATCTAGAGACCACCTGAACTACTGAGAAGACAGGGCTTTATAAAATAGCTATGCCCAGTCCTCTCTAGTACACCCAGGGCTGTTGCAGTAGGTGTCCAGAACCTGATCTCCAGGGCCTCCCAGGCCTGCCCTCTGCTGTGCATCATCTCTTCCTACAAAGGCCATCTCTTGTGTAAATCCACGCTGAATAGAATAAAAATAATACTTCATTTGTTTGTTCAGAATGAGTTCCAGCAACTCCACACAGGAAGAATGTTTCTCAAGGAAAAGCTTTGATTGGCCAAGAGTAATTCTTTCCTGATTACACTGCCTCCCATCCCTTGGGGTCATTCTTTCAGAAAAGTGAAACAGCTTTTGTGAATTGTGTTAACCAAAAATCACTTTATGCATTGCTACACAAAGGCAAGGCTGCCAGGGAAGGGGTAGGAAGGGCAGCCTTGTTCGGTCTGGTCTTCTTAGACATTATTTCGTCTAAGAAGATTTTTCTCTTTGCATGTTCACATAGCCTGCCTGTGGTCAGCACTGGAGATAGCTTGGAAAGGTATGATTTGTGTTGGCAAGAGGGTGGCCAAGCTGACAGAAACTACAGTTAATGTGCATAGCAGCTGCTGAAGGACAAAATGGCATCTGCTGTGCATATTAGGTCTGCACCACACTACCTCTGTGCTTGATGATGGCCTCCCAGGCTCCAAACAGATGGTTGCTATGCAGATTCAGGACATCCATCAACCCTGGTCTTGGAGCACAGCCAGGAACATCAGAGCAGGAATCCTAGGTGGGCAACCAGACTTTCTGTGAAAGGTATTAAGCCAGCGGCTTGCAGATGCTGTAACATATTTCTCCTTTTCACTGTGGGGGTGAAGCAGGTTCTCACTTCATTCCTTTTCTTTCTTCAGGAAGAGTTTGACAGAGTTGCAAGGGACAAGGGCTATCCCCTTTAGCAGGCACCTATTTCTAGTACCACTAGCTCTCCCACAGAGTCCTTTTAGGACTTGTGCTCTGTGTGCAGTCCCTAGAAATCATGTGAGAGCAGCTGCACATCCTTGGAAAATGCATGTTGTCAGGCAGAGTGTGTGCTGGAGAATGCAATAATGGTCGGTGGCCTTGGTATGCAGTAACTTGTGCAATCTTCCCTGGAGTATCCAGGACCCAGACCGCTTGAGCATATATATAGTCAAGAAATTTGGCCTCCAGAGCTTAGGACAGATACACAGACAGTGGAATTACAATGTCATCTATGAAAAGGGAGAAAAAATTTAAACTGTGTGCAAAACTATGCTTATACCAACAGCTATTTAGTTCAAAAACTTGACAAACAGTGAGATGATATCTCTCTGTGAAAAAGTTCAACACCTCAGCTCTGCCAAGAAAAACTAATTACGATCCCCACAGAATCCTCCAGGAAAAATAACCATTATGAAGTTCATATTATTACTACTTTTAAGGTTAAAAAGCAAATTAAGGTATCAAGGTCTTTCTTGGGTAGGGAAAGGGGAAGGAAAAGGGAAAGGCAGTTCCTATTCATTTACAGCAAGATGAAAGAGATCTGTATAGACCTGACTTTTCTCAGGTTTTGGAGTTGCTGTTTAGTCTCAGTCAGTCAGATAAACACAGAATGTTCAAGACGCCAGTATTTCCTTTGGAGAAAAATTTGTTTTACAGCAATGGAGAGGAAAGCTAGTTAGAAATGGCTGGAAAGGTTTTATGCCTTAGGCACGTACACTTTTACAGCCCTGCTAGTCTGTAAGCTACTTCACAACAGCTTCACTCCTTCACCCTCTGACCAGGTGGGATTCTGCTACTGAAGCAATAAAATGGCAAAACTACAGAGGCCAGCTCTTTGAACAACAGACTCTCTGTTTAACAGAGATATACTACTCCAAACCTTTGCCAGAATAACAGAAGGCAAAACGGAAAAGCGTCGTCAAAAAATGTGCCTATCCTGCTAAAAGACTTTTAGTCAATGACTAGCGTAAGTAGCTTGAACAAAAGCAAAGTGAGTATTTTAACATGGTGTCTTGTTAATATGAATCCCTGCGAACATTCAGGAAAGCACAAACAATATGAGTGAGGATTTATTCTGACAACAGCCAATTACCCCTGTAATTTAAGATACGTAGAGGGTACTATTCCCTTGCCAGTACAACCTCCTTTATGGCTCACTGGAGGCAATAAGAGACATTCCCCCACTAAGTCAGAATAAACCTCCATTGTTTCAAAGAAGCATAGACCCCTGCCAATGGGAAAAAGAGGTCTCAGGACAATGTTAGTTCAGTGTTGCAACCTGATTTCTTACCACTGAGAACGATCTTCACTCATTTAGAGGTAGCAACTTACATTTTTGGAGTAACATATAAAAATTTGAAAACAAAGTGGTTTTAAATGCTCTGCATTATTACACTTGCTAGCTTAACTCAGGAATTTCTATGCACGATCATACAGCCAAAGACATAATACGTATATGCTATTTTTGTCACAGTGTGCACACTACATTCCATGCACAGGCCAATTTACAATATGCTTCATCTTTTAATTAACAGCTGTTTTCATCTGTCAGTTTCCAGAGGAACATGGCATGTCTTTGTAAGAGGAAAAAGTACAAAAGAGACATAATGGTAGCCAGAGACACTCACTCTAGAAGAAAATGAGATTTTAGTACACAGACCAAAAGAATTTTTACAGCTTGCTCTCCCTGCATTAGTTTCAAGCCAGATCATCCAGTAACACATTGAAAAGGGCCATTTAGTAACATCACACTTAAAAATGCAAGGATGATCGGATAACTATAACAAACAGAACTTCATTCTGCGTTGGTAGTGACAGGAGTTGAGACTGTTGTTTCTACTAGTAGTCAATAGTATTTGGGGGGCTGTGGGAGTTGATCTGTTACAAAAGTTATGTCTTCTCTTATCTGTCAAACCTACACCTTCATATTAAAAACCTAGGTGCTGTGTAATTATAAAATACTCCTTTTTCACTGAGTTTGTAACCCTACATTCAGTCGCTCTTCTCTTTCTCACCATAACTTATTTTATGAAATTGATTTTCCTATCGACTCTTTCAACTTCTTTATCTTCTCTTCCGGAGTAATTTATTTTTCCTTCCGTATTTCTTCTTATTATAATATTAACAACTACTTGTCTCTCCTAGAGCCTTCTCATTACTGGTACATCCATTCCTGAAATCTGTCTTCCTACAGTCAAAGTTTTTGTACTTAGCTATGGAAACAAGCAAGTAAAATCTGGGTTTCAGTTCAGGTTCAATATGACCTATGTAATCTAGTTTGGTTTCAGCCAAGTGATAACATTACCAATAAAGAACTGGCTCATTCATGCTAAGTTTACACAGAAACCCGAATCTGAACTCTGGCTTAAAGCATTGGCATTTCTTCTACTTGCCGTAGCCCAGCAGTAAGTCTTTTACATCTTCTACTCCAACACTGGAATGAAAGGCAAGGTGAGTTACAAAAGACATGCACTATTAAAAGCTGTTTCTGGATGTCTTGGCCTGTTTGTTCATCATCCTAAGAGCAGCAGAAAAGGAAAAGAATGTTTTCTCTTCTCTGAACATCAGCACTGAGACTGACCTTTGTTTGGCTGATTTTAGAGCTATTTAGAGTCAATGGGGAAAAAAAAGTGAGGGAGGGAGGAGGGAAGGGCAGGTTCATTGTGTTACACCAACTCAGAGGGTCAGCTGCCTATGATCCTAGGTCCAGCTCTGATACAGTCCAGCTGTGAGACCTCATGCCAACCTTCTGCTGAATTTGCCTGAGATGTGAGAAAATCTGTGTAGCAGAACCGTGCAAGATAAGAAAGATAAAATTGCAGAGGTAAGACCGCTGAGATGAAGATAAGCAGTAGCTCAAAGATTCAAGGAGAAAGACACCAACATGAAAGGTATACAATCCTAAAGGGAAAAACAGGGAACTGACAGCAACTGAGTAACCTTGAGGATCAACTCATTCCAGGGACCAGTAGCAGTCTATTCCTCCCCAACTGACTAAAAGCTGCCCCACTGCCTTGTCTGCAGGGACTTGTCAGGTGCCTAATCTGGAGTGGTGAACAGACTAATGTTTAGCATAGTTGCTTCTTGGTTATTACTCTTTACTATGTCAGTATCAGGAAGTTGTTTTACACTTTTAAGATTTGTATATCCTACCACGAAAGTCTCTGCACACAGTAAAAGCAATACAGATAGGAAGTATAATGGTAACCTAGAGAACTCTGTCCTTTATTTGTTTACAAGTTTATAGGTATTTATCCTGTCTTTTTTGGCTGCAGTGGACTGAGGTCAGTCAGAAACAGGTAATAGGTTGACAACTCAAAATTCTGCACAAATGCCAGGTGATAAACTAAAATCTGTATGACTGCAGATGCAACAGCAGCAAGTCTTACCTAATAAACTGAGGTACAAAGTTCACAGATTAGGATTTAGGAAACAGTGTGAACATATTAAAAAAAAAAAAATAAAAATAGCCAAACAGGAAGAAATTCTTAACAATAGCTGCTACTGAGAAACCATAGCCTTAACCTCTTGCTCACCTGTCAGAATTCATTCAGTCATCACTTTTTCTCCCAGCACATAACCACAGTGGAGTACTGCAGGAGTCTATCCTGGGACCTGTCCTGTTTACAATCTTTATCAAGTGGCCTGGAGCAGGCAGTACAGTGCATTTATAGCAAGTTTGCAGATGACCCCAAACCTGGGAGTTCATGCATTATAGGGAGGACTGCCATTCAGAGGAGCTTAGATAGGTTGGAGGAATTGGTCAACAAGAACTTCATAAAATTAAACTATGACAAATGGAAGGTCCTCCATCTGCACAGGAAGAGCCCCTGGCAATGGTATAAGTTGGAAATGACTGGATAGGGAGCAGCTCTGTGGAAAAGACCCTAGAAAGCTGGCCTGACAGCAAGCTGAGCATAAGCCAGCAACATGCTCTGGCAGCAAAGACAGCCAACTGCCACCAACCTGGTCAGGGGCTGAAGCTCTTGCCCTGCAAAGAGAGTCTGAGGGCTTATTCAGCCTGCAGAAGAGAGAGTTTCAGGGAGACCTAACAGCCATCTATCTGGACCTATAGGCAGGTTATCAAGACAATGGAGCTGGGATCTTCATAGCAGTGCATGATAGGAAACAAGAGGCAAAGTGCCTAAGGCTAAAGAAGATAGTCACACTGGATATAAAGAACAAAAAGAATCCCAAGAATAGGTTGCACAGCAAAGTTGTGTAATCTCCATCTTTTGAGGTTTTAAAGACCCAAGTGGAGACAGTTCTGAGCAGCCTGATTTGATCCTGCTTTGAGAGTAGGTTGGACTAGGGACCTCTTGAGGGCCCTTCCCACCTGAATGACTTTACAGCTCTGTGCTGCGCTGCAGGCTCTGGTCAGACCAAACAGTCCCTCTGCTGGCCAAGCGCTCCTAGGGAAATACTCTTCCCTCCCACCATCATATCCCACCACCCATGAGTTTGAACCAATTTGTGTTCAAACAGGTTAGTTCAAGGAAGAAAAAATGAATCAAGCTTGGTTCTGTTCAAAAAAGTTCAGGTCTGTAACCTGAGGCCCTAATACTTCTAGATAATGTCTTACAATATCACCGTTTTCATTTAAACAGTCATAATGATTGTTTTTTAACAAACTTACATGCTTTTAAAAGTATTTGAAATTATCATTAATGACTATACTTTTTAAGGGAAGTAAAAATGATCCTTACAAACAAAAAGTTACAGACCTTTATAATGTTCCTATGGAAATATCTATGAGCCAAGTATGGTAGAAGCAATGTCTATATTGCATAGCACGCATCCTGCAGTCTACTTAATATATAGTAAGAAGAAAGTGAGTTGGTATATTGTTGTGTGGAATCACAGTTCCTCTGCTATTGAGATCTTTCAAAATCAGCTCCTATACTTGCTTTTATAACAGTTATTTCAACATAATCAGGATAAAGAGGATACGTAGAGGAATACCAACTTGACATGCCTCAGATATTTTACCTCCAGGCAGAGAGAAAAATGTACTCTGAGAGGCTTGTTGGTGGGAAGAAAAGAGATTGATATAACTTCAGCATTAAGGTAAAGGTTTCACTGAGTTTTTTGCATCTTGCTTATATGTGGGCTGTATGTTCATGTAAAAAAAAGTTTTGCATTTGAATGTATCTCCTTAAAAGAGCATTTGGTATTAAAAAGGCTACTAAATCAAGGTGTACACGCACAGAAATACCCAAACACACAAAGATACATACACACAGACACACCTCGAGAGGTTTCACTGTAAGAACTTTGACAAACTTCCATAAAATGAAGTCAAATTATTAAGGTAGAATCTAGTTCTGTCATTAGGATCTGATCCCACAAACTACAGGGATCTAGCTTAAATCAATTAATTTTAAAGAAGTATCAGAGGTCTCAGTATAATTTCTTGCAGTGAGTACAAAATTGTACATGTTCACTCTAGTAATCTCCCTGTTGCACTGGTATCATGGAAATAATAATGTTCCTATTTCTGTGTTCACATTACAGCCCTCTAGACCTGCATAGACAACAGTAATTTCATTTTTTGACATTTTTTGTATTTTAAAACTTGCAAACCTGCATAAAATTAAAGTAATCTGTAAAGTCTACAGAAGCACAGACCTGTAATATGTCTGAGAGCTAAAATGGAAACCAAGGCACCCACAGTTGCCTAGAAGCTGCAAGCTGTACACTACTTCATAGATAGGAGATAAGAAAAAAAGCAGTTTGTGATAAAAAATCAAAACCAGAAACAAACGCATGCATTCACAAGGCTATGCCTGCAATTTCTCTGTGCAATCATAGTTTGATGGAGGGGGAACTGAAACAATCCATGTCAAGGAGGATATAAGGACAAATCAAGAATTCAGTATCCGCCTTCTCAGAGCCTACACTAACACTGAACACAACTTATTTGTACTGATGTCCAAAGCTCATTGATTTGACTGTGCAGACTCAGTCTTCACTGATTTAAAGTTGTCCATTAGGCTGTGCCTCAATTTTCCCATTTCATTTCCTTATCTTTTTCCACCTGCATATATAATGTCATTTCAGGTTCTTCTTCCAAGTCACTCCCTGTCTGTATTGAAAACCCTTCAAAAGACTTGCATCTTCTATTAGGGGAAAAATGTAGTACAAAATATATAAATCCAAATTAAGTTTTTTCCAATGCTCCCAGCTAAATTCTGTCTCCTGGAAACTGATAATACAAAAATTTACCTCCTCAATGATCAACTTCAATTAGTGACATGTGATAGTGTAACTGGGTGCAATAGAATTATTCATAGTGTTGATTCTTGATATTTACAGCTGAACCTACAGTTTTTATTGGACAAAGTAATCTTGTATTTGTTTTTTCTAACATTAATTCTGTTAACTACTTAGCATTCTGGCGGAAGCTCTGAAAGTTCAGCACATCAGCCTCTTCTACTGAGGTATCAAAAACCTTCACATTCATCTACTATTTCTAAAGGTCTTCGCTTTTTAAGAAAATAAGACACCATATTTCAGTCAGGTATGTACTCTAAAAAAATTACAGAAGGAACTTAGTAAAAATCCTTCATATTTCATCATCAATTGCTCATACAATAATCACTAAGCCTTCCAGTTTGGGGATTTCATCTTCAAAGATAGCAATTGTGTCCCAGCAAGACTTTTCTTTCAGAAATGTCAATAACTTGTCCATTTACTTCACTATGTATTTTTAAGACTATATTTTTCAGTTTCTCATTTCTAAACCAAATTCATGGTCCCTTCTGGCTGATGACTTAGATTCTGCACATATTATCTTATTATTCTGCTCCTCCTCCTTTATTTTGTAAATTATTCCTACCTACTTGTTCATTTATTTTTACTTCATGGAGTACTGTCAGACAACTTCATGTATGCATAAAAGTTATGCTATGTTCAAACATAGCGAGCATTCTCTTTCATCTTTTTCTTCAAATGCATTTCTTTTTATTCTAAACTAAGGATAAAATGACATCTTCATTTTTATGTCTTCCACACTGGTGCACTTTAATTGATCTGCAAAAGATGTCAGAATGTGTTGGAGCTGAACAATAGAGCACTTCAATCAAACACCAAAGTCATCTGTTACAATGGTTTCTAACTAAAATAATAAGAACAGTAATTTAAAGACTGGAGGAATTCATGGCTTTATTATTTAATTTCAAAACAAAAATTTCTACTTATTTAACCACTTTGGATTGAACAATTCCTGTTTTGATGATTTATCTGCACCTCTGCATCATGAAAGTGTGAGATTTTACTTAATTTTCAGAAGTCTCTGAAAGGCAGTATTACTTCTCAAAGTATAGGTTTTAAGGACTTTTTTTCCTGGTTTTCAGATTATTCATTAAAATTTCCTTTTGTAAAAATATAAACTTGATTATGCCAGAAGGCAGAATGGCAGATGTTATAAATCTGCTTTTTCTGTCACTTCTGTAATCACATGAAATCCACAGGGAAAAGCAAAACAAAACACACATAATATGACCTACATAGTCTTGAAATTGTTGCTACATCAATGTTTATGTTTTGCCCTGTTTTAAGATGCAAAATAACTCTTAAATTATGGAACACCTGAAAAACTCAGCTGTCCTTGTCAAAAAATGTGGAAATCCTACATACAATGAAAGTTAATTTGACTGTAAACTTGAAATTAGACTGTAACTTAATTGGTGAAGGATCTAGGGGGAATTCTTCCACCTGTAGAGTCTACTTTGGAATTTCCTTAGTAATAACGATTAGAAGATTAGAGCAGAATTAAGTAGAAAAACGTACTTGAAGCAGATTTTATGTACCTGTGAGCTGTCTGATGATACTCACCTTAGGCAGGACTGCAATGGTTACACCAAGAGCTAGGCGGCTGTAAGCAGCCACGAGGGCAATATAAATTATTCTAGAGGATTGTATTAACTACTAAAGCAGCCTGTAATTAGGATAACATATAAACATCAATGAATATACTAAAGATACAAAATAGATTTTAAAAAACAAACAAACAAACAAACAACTCCCACTACCACAACCTTCATGAGCAAAACTGCCAAGGTAGCTGTTCTAGCTGCCTAGTGCTGAGGTAATCAAATAACTAAAAGTTTGTAATTGCACAGTTGTCACATGACCATCTTAAGATGACTGTGAATCACCAAGCTTCACTGAGTAGAAGATGATGACTGACAGATCTGTTTCATCATGCCCTTTCCAAGATACCATTGTTCTGAAACTAAATCACCCTTCAGTATTGAGAGCTACAAGCTTTGATCGATTCTTTTTTCTGTTCAGGACCAAGCTGAACAGTAACAAAGTGAAAGAAGGTGATTAACAAAACACATTCACCACTTGGCTTTAAACCCCTGGCGCAGAACACGATTAGCTGTTAGGAAGCAAAGTAGCCTTGTACTGGCTGACACAGCTGAAGTACATGCTACTGTGGGAAGAAGATGATCTATATTTCTGCTATCCTCTCTCCATTCTGTTGGAGAGCAGACCAAACTCACTCTTGGGCTTTTCATAGTCACAATTTAGGAATCATAGAATTTGTCAACTATAGATGTAAAGTGTCCTCCCCAAAAGGAAGGTCTATGCATACACATACGAAACTAATGAACTACTCTACACTAAATTAGGAACTACTAGAAAAACCTCACAACAGGGCTTCACCTAGACTCTTGGGAATTCTACATTTGGGTGCCCTACAATTCTCTGATAATGTAGTGTATTGAAAAAAATTCACCTTCACAAATGTCTAAGTTTAGTGCTCAAACTTGGATGATTTTGGAATAAAAGAAGAGCTATCCTGAAGTACTGCCATGCACATATACATATATACAGTATGTATACATATATACACACACACACATATATACATGTATATGGGTATATATACAACTTTTCCAAATTTGAACTGTGGAAGCTTTTCAGTTTAAGAAAACCAGAAGACTTTGGCAGATGCCTTATTACAAAATCCTATCCATGCTCATAGCTGTTAAAGACGAACAAAATTTGCATAGTATTCACACAAAACTCCAGACAGAATATTTGTAATTCAGATTTGGCTTACAATGTATTCATTTACATTTTATAATGACTTTAGCAGACAAAAAAGCCAAGAATGAAATAGTTTTTTCCCCTGGTTACCAGAAAGTAAAAGAGACATATTCAATGCACTGGTAGCAAGAGCACAACTTCAATTTTGAACATCACCATCAACAATAAGAAATAGCACCAGCCAGATTAAGTACTTATTTTGCCCGAGGCACTTTATGAAACGCAGGCCCCCTGAGCACCACCCTCCTCTTAAAAAACTGGCATATGAAATTCTAATGAAATCTCAGCTGAATAAGGGACTGGTCCTCTTTCCTCCAAACGTAGCAACTCTATATTCATTCCTTCATACACGCACCTAAAACCCCATTAAAGTTAATGGGTGTTACATGCACACCTAAGGGGGAATAGCCCCATAAATATTCTTAAAGGGCACATAGAGTGTAAAAGAAGTCTTCACAAGTAGATTTTTTTTTTTAATTATGTAAAAATGTTGCAATTTGGGAATAAGTTTCAAACAGGAAGAAAGAGCAATAGGAGGAATTTCTCACCTGGATTTAAATTACAATTGTAGGAAATCAAGCTACTTCTTTCAAAATTGGAGATAATAGCTAGTCAGTAGAGTAGTTATATCTCTCTGCTATTGAGAATAACTTAAGCAAACTTCTTCAAAGACAGTGCTGCGTACATAAAGATTGATGAGTTTGACTAACCGTTTAAATACCTTCAGCAGGTTTTCTTTCTTTTCCAGAAAACAGGACAGCACCTTTAAAATAAAAACTCAGACTGCTCTAAGTACTTCAGTTTTAACTACAGTTTAGGTAAACGGTCATTACATCTGTTTCATCAAAAGTGAAGAAGCACAGGCAGATATAGCTGGCTTCCTAGACTGGCTCTCATTTGCTGACTCCTATGAATGTATGTAATAAAAACCTAAATCTAACTCTGGGGAAGAAAGGAATGGCACTATTTTTCACAGAATTGTGGAAACCAGCTCCACAGATAATACATTTGTAAATTTAATAATACCTCACTAAATCAGTGGCTGTGTTACCTCTTTTCCACGTTGGGGAAATACCAATATAAGATTTTATCAGTGCATAGAATTAGGAAACAACATTTATCATACTCATCAGACTGGCCCAGGACATTACCCAGCACAACACAACAGTGACAGCACCCTGTTAGGATAGGTAAGCTATTTTGCCTACACAAGCACTTCAAAAATCCAAGCTAGCTGCTGCAGGGGTGGGGAGAAATTACATGGCAGCAGAGAGGGAAAATCTCTCCCACAGTCAACAAATAATAGTACCACTCTTCACAGTCCCACCAACAAGATCAGCAAAGCTGTCTATAGGGCTCGTGCACACATACCTTGTTGTCCTCCCTAACTTCTTTTTCTCCCCTCACCTTTCCAATCTGTGAAGTGGCCATGTTGCCATACATACAGCACCTACTGCACTTGCTCCTCATTCCCAAATTGTCTGTACTTGAATTCACCTGTTTCCTCTCTCTACTTATCCAATCCCTTATTTTATCCTTAATGTCATCACTCTTTCTCAGTCTATTTTGGGATCTGAATCCTAGTCTTTCTTAAAAAATTGACTCCAATTATTAGCTTCTCCCCAAAGGATATAACTCTTCCCCCTCCTTCTGCTGCCCTCAAATTTTCATTCAAACTCAGTTTCTCTGTACCATCACAGGATCCTCCAGCCTTCCACACCCACAGCACAGCAAACTTATCTCACCCTCAGTTTCTTTAACCAATTCCCACATTTTTCCAAACAAAGACTGCACAAACTGGCTCTTGCTCTTCCCTCCTATATATTGCAGGCTCTTGTTATAACCTAAAACATCAATGGTCCCTATATCTATAGCAGGGCTACATCTTCTGTATTCCTACGAATGGAAGGAGAAAAAAGAAGAGGAAAAAAAATGGAAAAGAAAAAAAGACGACATCTCCTTGCTTTGTATTTCTGTGTTCAGTCACACTGCTGCTTTGGAAATAAGGAAAAGAAACTTTCTATGAAATGTTCAGATCCACCATGCTTGGTATAGAGAAAGATCTCTGCATATGAATTCTAATGCATTTACATTCCACATGTACACTAGGCTCTACAGAACATGGGCAAACTAATATTTTTCCAAAGCCATGTAATTTCTCCAAACTAGTACAGCTTTTTTTGGAAAAGTAGAAAATGACACATCTTTGTCATAAAACCAACCTACATCCCAAATGTTGCATCTCTGATTTAGCCCATAGGTCTGCTAGAACTTTGCAATTAAAGGACTGTAAAAATGTTGGCAAGCAATGTGTTTTTCCCCTAATTTCATTTGTCTGAAATGGTTGAGCCTTTTTTGCTGAAATTGTCCCAAAATACTCAGCCTAAGCGTATACCCAATGTGGAAAAATGTCCACATCGGCAGGCAAAGTTAGGCAGCAGAAAATAAGGAGTTATAATGAAAATGCTCTGGCAAACTTGCTCTTCTGGCAGCACTGCCAACCAAGAGCTGAATGTGTGATAATTATCAGGTAGAGACTTTCTTCACTGGACCTTCTATTTTACAATCAATTTAGCTCTTATATTCCCTCTCGCTTCTTTTGTTTCCTTTTTTTTTTTTGTTATCGTTGACAAACCCTTTGGGTACCTTTATTGCTGACTCAGGACTCCTACATCACCACATCTGATTGGGACTCTGGGGCAGGAGCACAGTTACAAAGTATTGCAAAGTCAGGGTGAACTGTCATGTCCAGATGTTTGCTACTGGTAGTAAATGCAGAATAACTGATCATTGCTTTTTCATCTTTACTGCAAGGTGCATTGGCATCAATACAGAGTATGTGACACCCTCAGAAAGTGTGGAGATTGCATTTCTGACAAAAATATTTTATCCAAAGGCATACCACAAATTCCTATCATGAGCTGGACTCCAAGCTTTCTAAGTCCATCATTTTGTTTCACAAACTTTGGAGCAGTCCCCTTGTCTATAAAAAAATGCAGTAGCTGACCACAGATGAATCCAAGTGCTATTAATATGAGAAGGAGGAGGATGCAAAGCAGATCTGAGAAGGGAACAAATTGTCTCTCAGTCCCTATTTTCCCTCCCCAGACACAGCTTTCTTCCTAATGCCTTTTGGAAGTATCTCGTTCAAATAAGCAATTGAGTCAGAGTAATGATCTGACCTTTTCCAAGTATAATCTTACATGAAACAGAATTGCTTTAAGACAAAGCGCATATAATTATTCAAATTGGGGAGGCATTTTTCTGCTAATGGAAAGCAAGCTGCCATTTTCCACACTGAGCAGCACCATTTCAGAGCTGTTGAGCCCTGGAGCTTTCTCTAAGCCTTCAGTATCAAAAGCTTCACTACAGCACTTCTCCAAATCACTGAGTTCTGGTAACTGAGAGGTATTTAACTGAAGCCTAAATCTATTAAATACAAATTGCATTAAAGTAACATTAAGGATTTGATTAAAATCTAGAATACCAAGGGTAGAAGGGAGAGGGAGAAAGATAAAAACAGAGGGGGAAATCAGAATCAAAAAGCTCCCAAAATGCCAGAAAAGGAATCCATAGTCATGTCTAAGCTCTGAATTTTTTTTGCCTTTCTACAACAAAGATAATAAAGTGAAAAATATAGTATGCTGATTGTTTTGACTAAAAGAATTTGTCTACAGACCAGCAACTTGTTCCAATTTTTAAGACTGATTAACTTTGAAAAATCAGATAATGAACTGGAAAAGAAATTACTTAAACCTTTAACTATAGAAAAATCATCTGCTGTTTTCATTTACACTACAGCTTTGTGCAGTGTCTATAAAACACTACATGTCTTTCCTTCATCAACGATTTCCTAATTTTCTTTTTTCTTTTCATTAAAAGGAAGGAGAGCAAAGTAACAAAGAAAGGGAGATCAAATGCAATGCAGACAGACTCAAAAATTATATTTGAAATAAAATCTGATGCAGTTGCTGCATTTTTTAATACTATCCCAGTTAGCTATTTTAAATGCAACCTTCAAAGGAAAAAGACACTCAGGCTTTGGGATGGGGGAGGAGGAATTTCCCTTTTGATTAAGTCTTCTTTCCTTTTCTTTTTTTTTTTTTTTTTTTTTGTTAATTTTTTAATCTTTTGCTTGCCTTATGCTTTCCTTTAGAAATGTAGGACCTGACTAAACATAAGAATTCCATGATGACTAGAGAATTACAGTAATGACATCAAAGGAACTAATAAGCATATGAATTCTCTCACAAAGAATTAATTTGGGCTTCTGCTATTATCCCCAATAACTGCTGGCCATATATCAGTTGCAACTGCAGTTTGAGTTAGTAGGCCTTTTCTAAAGTCCAGAGTGCAGAGAGATTTCCACTTAGGAGGACAGTAAGTTGACCATGAGGACATATCCAGTAACCTTCTAACATAAATCCAGTTCTCCATAAATTCCCAATATTTGTTTCACAAGGAAATAATCATACAGAAATGCAATTTTTTTTTTCAAATCAAGAAATAAATCCTATAAATTTAAAAACATATAAACATATATTAGAGAAAAGGTGAAAGCTGATAATCTAACTGTTAAAATGCATAAACATCTAAGATAACTCTAATGAAAACTGACTTTAGGAGAACGCAAGCTGAGCATTTGTGAAGATATAAGAATTTTACTAAGTTGAGAAACAGAGGTTTAGTTCTGAGAGGAGGTTGTTTGGAGGGTGGTTTACTCTCTTTTTAACTAGCACCTACTTAAACAGTAACTAGCTTTGTATATAAAAGAAAGCTTAATTATTGCCACTTAACTATAGCTGTAATAGAGACACTGAGCAATTCAGAAACCTGACAAAGAAACCAGAGAATAGTCAATCTGACTTCCCAAGTATTTCTAAGATGATAAAACTCAGAAGGGTTATGCTACAGTTACAGCTCAAAATATTAGAGTTCAGAAAAGAATATAAATAGGACCCAATCTTTAGGAAAATGTTGCAATGGAAACAATGAAAATCTTCAGAGACAAGTAAGACTACCTTAGCTGTTGTGTCGAAACAAAGGATTGTTATATATCATTTTGTGCTCCAGAGGGGTAAAAAACTCACCTGTCCAACGGACCAGAATGGCCATAGCCTTTTTGTTTGTTTATCCAGTTGTAAAAAAAAAGATTTTGTTTATATTCCCCCAAAAATAGTCAGGAAGGGAAAAGTGCAGTTTGCTGATGTGCAATTCTACACAGAACACTGAATTCCCCTAACTTACACTGAAGTTCAGTAGTTCACTAGGAGGTAGGCAGGTCTGCACTGGTCACAAGTAGGTCATTTATTTATAAGAAAGATATAGTAAAAGATACATGGTTTCCAAGGTGTGGGGTTTTTTCAAAATCATTTCACTCGAACTTTTAAGAAGCTTTTTTCAATTTCTTTCCCCTATGTTTTTTTTTTTCAAAACCAAGTGTATTCTTTGTTTGGAGGAAGCCTACTTTTCTTTTTCTAAATTATTCTCTCTCCAACAGAGGCAAAAAAACCACAGCAATGTGCAAAATAATCAACAGTAGAGGACTGAAAAGGGATAGAAAGAATAGCACTTTCATTTTGCCCACTGATATAAAATACAACTTTTTAAATAAAGCCAAAAAAGGGAAATTTTCTCCATTAACACATCCATTAAAATTTTCAATACTGCAAAAAGCTATTTTCCAGTAAAGCTATTTGACGTGTGTCAAGGTGACAAAAAGTGGAACTAACAAATGTGAATATATAATTTTCCCAGGAAGGCTAAAACTACAGATATTATGCAGACAGCTTAGTTGCTCTATTTTAAAAAAATCTTTTTTTATGCAACTTAGTTCAAAACCAGTAAGTCTTTCACTAAGATTTACTCAGTTTCTGCTCAGATCAAACTGGGTGAAACCTTGGCATCAGCAAAGCTGTGACTTAGGACCACATTAAGATTGAAAAAAAATCCTTGTAGAGTGGGAAAAGAAGTAAAAACATACTAGCAGACCCAAAAATGAACATCTTTATTGTGTGTTTCATCCAGTTCTACCCCCAAAATATCAGATTGTTCACAAGTCTGATAATTTAAAAAATAACTCTCTCTTCAATTACTGAACATCTTGAAAACACCATAGGATGTGTAGGATGCTGCATTCTTCAGCTCTATGTGTATGATCATATGGTTTGCTGGAGTGGGCTGAGCCTCATTGAATTCAAAAAGAATACTCATATGTTTCAAGACAAGAGCATTTTTTCCTGGGGCAAAGTCAACACTGAGCTGCTCTGAGCATGGGGAGAGTCGCAACATTCAGTAGACCACAGAGACACTCCCTAGCTGGTGCTGATGATGCTCTACTCCAGAAACATTGCCATCACATCATCATACAACGCATTTCACACTGGCAGCAAAGCATGCAAGATGGAAAGCGCTAGACACCCGGGGAAGATTGTGTGTTTCTAACATACTGCAGCTTTCTGCTGTGCAGACTTACCTTTAGAGGTCTCTCGCCTCCCCTCATGGCTTAGGGCAATATTTTAACAGCTCCCACCTGCCCCACAGCACATCCTGCTTCTGCTGAAATCCCTCTGTGTGCTGATTTCTGCCCCACTGCCCAAGACAGCCAACACTAACCTAAAGGCAGGCTCGTTCCCCAGCCTCTGTGGTCCCACTCCTCCCCTCTCCTCTTCTGCCTCACTTCACCTTTTCACCTTGGATCCTCTTGCTCCCAGGCAGCCCTGGGCAGCACCTGCCCCCTCCTCGCCCCAGGCCACTTCCTGAGGACAGGTCCTGCACCAGGCAGTTGGGTGGCTCCTGCCTCCCCTTCCACACAGCTGCACACAGACACCCTGACAGCCCCTTCACCTGACCTCTGGAGCTGTGGGATCACTTCACTCTTACCCTCCTCACTGATGTTGCCAGCCTTCTACTTCATGGCTGAAACAGCCTGGGTCAACGGTGAGCCACCACAGCACTGGGAATTCTCCAGACTCATCTCTGCCAGCTCTGAGGGAGAAGCAAGCGAAGATGACAGCACAGACCCAGACCGTGAGGCATGGAGACCCGCTTCTCCCTTGTCAGTCCTGGGCAAGCTTCACATTCCTTGCCCAGTGCTCTGCCAGTCTCCAGCAAATGCTGCCAGTCCCCATGTCTCCTTCACACCCAGGAGAGGGGCAGGGCCAGAGGCAGTGAGGACTGACGGCCCTTGAGCTCAGCAGGGCTGGAGCACCATTTTGGCACAGCCTCCCAAGAGGCAGTTGGTACCCTCTTCCCTCTTCTGTCCTGACCTGCCCTCTCCTCCCTTGCCTGCCCTCACCAGCTTGAAAGTGCTGCTTCTGATCCTCTGCAGCCCTTTTTATTCCTGGAGACTATGCTCAGGCACACTGAAAATAAGGAGATGATTGGTTTTACATGGCTTCACTAAGGGCAAATTGCACCTGACAGATTTGGTGGCCTTCCATGATGGGGGTTACAGCATTGATGGATAAGGGACAAGTGACTGACGTCATCTACCTGGACTTGTGCAAAGCATTTGACACTGTCCTGCATGACATCCTTGTCTCTAAATTGGTGAGACATGGATTCCATGGATGGACCACTTGGTGGATAAAGAATTGGCTGGACAGTCGCACTCAAAGAGTTGTGGTCAACAGTTCAATGTCCAAGTGGAGACCAGTGACGAGTCTGGTGTTACTCAGGGGTCAGTATTGGGACTGGCACCGTTTAATATCTTTGTCAGCAACATGGACAGTGGGATCGAATGCACCCTCAGCAAGTGGGGTGTGATGGAGGGGGCATGAACCCACTCTAATATTATCCACGGCTATGGACGTGCCCCAGGAGATCACCAGAGATAAAATGGGAAAAGTGGTGGCCATGTCACAGTGGGCTGCAGGTCAGTGGTGACCATGTCACAGTGGAGTCCATGACATAGAATCATAGAATCACAGAATGGTTTGAGTTGGAAGGGACCTTCAAGATCTAGTTCCAACCCCCCTAGACCAGGGGGGTTCCAACCATCCTCCACTAGACCAGGTTGCCCAAAGCCCCATACAGTCTGGCCTTGAACACTTCCAGGGAGGGTGCATCCACAACCTCTCTGGGCAACCTCTTCCAGTGTATAACCACCCTCACGGTGAAGAATTTTTTCCTTATATCTGATCTAAATCTACTGTCTTTTAGTTTAAAGCCATTACCCCTTGTCCTGTCACTGCATGCCCTTGTAAACAGCCCCTCTCCAGATTTCTTGTAGGCCCTCTTTAGGTACTGGAAGGCTGCAACAACATGTCCCTGGAGCCTTCTTTTCTCCAGGCTGAACAACCCCAACTCTCTCAGTCTGTCTTCATAGGAGACCTGCTCGAGCGCTCTGATCATCTTCATGGCCCTCCTCTGGACTCACTCCAAAAGGTCCAGGTCCTTCTTGTTTGGCGCTGCAAAGCTGGACGCAGTACTCCAGGTGGGGTCTCATAAGAGCAGAGTAGAAGGGCAGAATCACCTCCCTTGACCTGGTCACGCTTATTTTGATGCAGCCTAGGACATGGTTGGCTTTCCGGGCTGCAAGCGCACATTGTGGGTCATGCCGACCCTCTCATCAATCAACACCCCCAAGTCCTTCTCCTCAGGGCTGCTCTCAATCCATTCTCTGCCTACGCTGTAGTTGTGCTTGGGATTACCCCAATCCATGTGCAGGACCTTGTACGTTGCCTAGCTGAACTTCATGCAGTTCTTATGGGCCCACCTCTCAGGCCTGTCAAGGTCCTTCTGGATGGCATCCCTTCTCTCCAGCGTGTCAACCACAGCACACAGCTTGGTGTCGTCGGTATGTCGTCATGATGCTTCTCCATCACAAACATGTTAGGGCCTGTCCTGCAGCCTTGTAAAGGAAACTTGGCTTTTACACAGACTTATGTAAAATATTTACCCACCTAGGGAAAACGCCTTTCCTCCGCCTTATCCCAGGCTCCGCTCCATTCCTTCACTCCAGAGTCCTCTCCCCTTGTTATCACCACAGGTTACACTCAGTCCCTTCAGCGAGACAAGGAGAGGCCGGATGGGGGTTGCAGGGCACTGGTTACAATCAGTACAAATCTATTTCTGCTGCTCCTTTCAACTCACACTTTTCCTCTGCCCCAGTGCAGGATCTCCACAGGAGCTGCAGTTCCTCCAGGAATGTCTCCTCTAGCATGGGTTTTCCACAGTCCACAGTGAATATCTGCTCTGTAACCATGGAGCACTCCGTCCTCTCTCACCTTGGTGTTCCCTGTGCTGCTTCTCACTCTTTTTGTTCCCTCTTCCCTCTCTCTGGCACTTTCTGCCCTTTCTTACCTCAGCTTTCCCTGAGGTGCCGCCATGGTGGCTGTGGGGCCCAGCCGTGCCCTGCGGTGGGTGGGTTGGAGCCGGCTGGAACCGACTGTGTCCGGCACTGGGCAGCCCCGGCCCCTCCTCACACAGGGCCCTGCAGCCCCCCTGCTACCAAAACCTGGCCAACTCCACCCAGTAATGGTTTATTTGTTCCCTAAGTCTTTCTTCCTCTGCAAGGTGCAATGCTGGGTTCCCACAGGTTCTGTGTCAGCCCAGAGAACTGGCAGGCCTTACCAGCGAGCAAAAGAAGCATGGGGTGCCTCAGTCTTCTCCACGCCCTGTGTTCTTACAATAGTCCGTCTTGTTGCCCTTCCCATCCATCACTGATTTCAACGCTAGCTGAGCTTTGACTTTCTCAACTCCATTCCAATACACCGGAGCAATGTCTTTATATTCCTCCCGGGAAGCCCATCCCTGCTTGTACCTTCTGTGTACTTTTTTTTTTTTTTTTTTTATTTGATCTCAGTCAGGATTTTCCAGTTTATCCATGTCTTCATCTACTTTACAGTTCTCTAAAAGGCAGAAACTCCCCACAATGCAAGGCTGCATTTATCTTCCATTATTATTCCCCAACCTATGTCTGAACCATTAAGCTTAACCTGAAGTTTATAACATAAACTCATCACTTGCTGTCAGATCTTCTGCTAGGCTTTTGTGCACTGTGCCTGGCCTGAAAATTGCTTGCAAGAAATGTATTACTGCCATTTGTCATTAATATGAGTCACCGCATCATCAGCTCCAAACCTCAAAACCATTTCTGGTTAACCTTGGGAAATCTATCAAAATTATATTAATATATATTTGGCAATAGCAGTATTGCAGATTTTGCAGCAGTTGCCCTCACAATCAAATACGCAACAGAAATTTCTATGAGATGCTGAGCTACTAGACAGCATATTTGTCAAAGCATCAAAATCAAGCAAATGAACAAGCTGTGTTTTGGTGTCTGACCACGTATGTCAGGACAGACAGGAGAGTCCAAGCTAAGCTTTAACTGACACTGCTCGTGCAGGCAGGACTTAGACCTGGAACAATTTCCCAAGCCCCTTGGTCTTGTTCTCTGATGTTACAGAGGTCACCTCACTGCAGTTCCATCCATATGCATCAGGTACAAGGGTACTAAGTCTAATTCAGCTGCCTTCTCCCAATACAAAAAGGCTATTTCAAAACAGAACTCTGAGAGTTATAAATTTTTATCGAATTCCAAATGTGGGTTTTAATCATGGCCAGTTTTCACCCACTTCTTGCACTAACATCGACATTTAGTTTAAATGTTCCTTTTACTTCAGTAATCTTTACCTGCCTTCATGCACCTTTAAAAGATAAACATCTCCTTTCAGCTTTCATTTTGCCAAACTCACGCAGCATCTTCATGTTGAACCAAGTCTCTGTTTCCCAAATCCTTATACCCATTCTTTGCATTTTGTAGTTTGAATACATTGTTCTTGAACATGGATGAACAGAATTGTCCACAGCATTCTAGATGAAACTAGCAGCAACTTTTACAAAAGAATTACTGTTTTCCCAGTTTCAGCCATAAAGATTTTTCATTTGTCCTTTTCTGCACTTGCCTCTTTTACATTTCTCTTTTTTCCCATGTCACATCACATTGGTGACCTAGACTTATCTTGTAACATTAAATAAGCTCTCATCTTTCTCTATAACATTTCTTCAATAAGCACCCCAGTTTGTACAGAAATTCTTGCTGTTACTCCTTATTATAAAACCATAGCCATGTCATCAGGATCATCCATTTCTATCCATATAATTCAATGTCTTCCAACCATGTGTTATCAGCACATTCCGATTTCAGTATCCATCCTATGGCAATAGAAGAATTATTTGCTATGTTCTGAGCTGTATCATAAAATAAACATATTTTTCATAGTGTTTGTCTAGCAGGGTTCAGAATCAACAGTTTTAGAAAATCCCAAGCCACCTGCATTTTACTACTAAATGCTGAGTAGCATGTATCCTACATGAGTTTCCTCTGTTTACTTTATGTGACAGCTCTGGCCACAGAAATTATGTTGCCTTACTAAAATGCTAAACGTATAGTTTCAGTTGGAGTTCGGCAGAAAGATAGAGAAGAGAAAAAAATTATGCCCACCATGCAGTGTTCTGGGCAAATAATGCTTAGAAAGTAAATACTTTATTAACTATGAAGTACATTTAAGTAGCTGACAATATTTTCAGAGAACTTTAGAGGATGATCATTTTTCATATTTTATCTTTAAAATATGAGCACACTTTATTCTGAGCACATATAACCCATCCCTATGATGTGCTAGGCTGCCCTTGTAACTAGTGAACTTTATGGCTCAGAACTGTGTGAGAATATCTTTGGACAGTTTCCATGCTCAATAACAATGGATTTCATACTAGCAGTGGAGGATTGTTAACTTTGCATTCTGTCCAAAGATGTGCTGAATTCTGAGTAAAGTCAGAAGACCTTGTTTCAGCTCTCTGTTTCAGGGCAAATTTTGCCTGGGATCCTTATTGTTTAGTTTGAAAAGAAGAAACCTCTAAACTCCTATCCTAGACTACAGTTTCATATCCAGGGACTATATTTTTAATAGAATAATAGAGATGTTTTCAGGTACTTCACAGCAGAAATGTAATAAAAAGTGTTAATATATGGAAGATGCAAATTTGGGTTTGCAGAAATAAAAGACAAATATCAGTCAAGATACTAAAGTACAACTGAAAATAGGTAAATATGAGTTTATCAGCGAAACATTCTGTGTGCCTTCATGCCATCTTACCAGAACACAAAAAAATTTAATCTACATAAAACCTGTCTGTTTAAACATTCAGTGTTGGTTAACAAAATGCATATATTAGTAAAAACAGAAATATCAGCTAGTAAAAGGAACTGCTGCTATATTTAAAAGTTAAGCGAGTCCCCTAGCTAACTAGAGGCAATGTCTAAATTTGCAAAAAATGTTATTAAAATATTCTGTGTCACTTTTTTACAACAAAGTGGTTTATGCCTATACTAAATATTTAGTTAGTGATTCAAATTTCACACAGATGTGTGAAGACTGAAAAGTATTTTCCAATCAGTAAAAGAAATATTCCCTTCTGAATCAAATTAACCTCTAACCCCCAAACTCCACCTAACTGCTAGTAAAAAAGCCCATGGAGTTTAATTTCCCATTCATTCATTTCTAGGACAGCACCCTCTTTAATACCATTCTGATTATCAGAGTATGTCAGACATCAGAGGAAGCAGAACAAGCCACTACTCTTGCAATCAGATTATAGCATCATACTCTCATCCCCAGTGAAATAATGGGCTTCCTGGTATATGAAAGTCATGGGACCTAATCTGTAAGAGTGCTTGACCTGATTCTTCCTTGATGTCTGTGTACTTTCTTCTGCTCCAGAGACCAAACCTGGCTTTCTGTTCTCCCATGTTATTGTGATGGGGACACATCTGGGAAAGAGTCAGCAAGTGGTCTGGAGAGCTCTGAGCTGTGTTCTCCTTTCATGTATAACTTCCAGGATCTCTGAAATAAAATCCAAGTATTGATGAGCACCATCCACTAATGGGTTTCAAAATGCTTTAGAAAAGATGGTAAATCAAGAATCTAC
The DNA here is from genome assembly GCA_013400195.1 of Aramus guarauna. Classification (NCBI taxonomy): domain Eukaryota; kingdom Metazoa; phylum Chordata; class Aves; order Gruiformes; family Aramidae; genus Aramus; species Aramus guarauna. The sequence continues at coordinate 97,623 of VXBL01000454.1, read as the reverse complement.
TGAGGATCATCAGCAAATCCAGGAACAGAACTAACATCCTTGAGATTACATCTAGCAACTGGAGCTCACGACTTTATAGTTAATCCTACTGTTCCTTCCACTATGAAACCAGCCAGAGTGTGGCAGGAGTTTTGGGCTCATCTAGATAGCTACATGGATTCATCAGATCAGCTCCAGGCAAAGTAGCACATTTCCAGAGTCCAATGTGACTTTTGTATAGAGAATATTTAAACAAATGTCCCAAAAATAGTATAGCCATACCAAGGGTATACTGAATGCTACCTCTTAGCAAGTGCAATTAGCTAGGATATGGCACCACATAGAATCATATAAATGGCTTGCAGTTCTGAGACTAGTTTTGGCAAATGCTAGTTTTGGCATATCTCTTCATTCACAGCACCAGGACTTATATGATATCTACAGAGGAAACAAATTAATCTGGATTGGAAATGCCACTAAAACAACTCAGGCCAAAGTTTAAATCAAGTATCTGAAAATAATGGTGCTCTACCAAGTACAACTGTACAACAGTACTGGAGAATACATAAACAGTTACAGTATTCCAACATTTCCAATGGAAATAGAAATTATGGAGTTTTGCATGGTAATAGTAGATATATAAGAGAGTTGTCCTTGTGTGAGCAGGGATATATTGCAGATGCATTTACTGTGAGGAAAAAATTGGGTCTTATTTCTATCATGTTAACAATTTGAAAATGAGTATATTTTATATTTATTAGATATGTGTCTGTGTGTGTACAAAATCTCTTTCAGACAGAGATGGAAAGATTCCTTTTTTTGGCATCCTTTCAAATTACATAGCTACAGCACAGTTATTTGGTAATTATAAGTGCAATTGTAGAGTAGTAACAGTTTTTGTTACTACCAGTTACAGCTAATTCCCTGGTTGTATTACTGTGTGCCTAATTATGGTGTAATTACAACAGAGTTAATTTGTAACACTAATGGACTCAGTAAGAGTATTACAATGAGAAAAGACAATGAATAATACAGTTATGTAGTGAATTACCCAGTAATGTTAATTAGTCCTAGTTAGGTATTGAAAGGAAACTTGCAGAGCAATTGTGCTGTAACTGCACTGCAATGAAAGTACCTCTATTGTAAACCACAGGAAGATTTCATCAAGGCTTGAATGGATTCCATTAAAAACAAATAACTTCTTAAACTCTAAAAAAAGCATTTGGAGCAGCATATATGAAATTCCTCAAGATGTTGATGCCACTCCACACAATTAAAACAAAGGAACAAACAACAACCAAAACAAATGAGAGACAAAAGTTCCAGATATTCTTGTCGGACAGGTTGTAATGTGATCTTGACCAGAGATTTTATCTCTTCCACCTTAACTTACAAGACTGTCCAAAGCCCTCTCCCAAAACATTCATTGCTAGTTGCCTCAGTCCACTGTTCCAACAGCTTAGGAGAGCAGGTAGGTAGCTTCACTGCCAGCCAGTTCAGACTCCTGAAGGAAATAATCAGAAGAAAGAAAAGGTCTTCAAGCTTTGGTGTGGTGGAGAGCAGCAGCTCTGGGCACCGAGCAAAGGCAGACCTTCCAGCACTCCTCTCCCTTGTGCCTGGGTGCAGGGTGCTGCGGCTCTTACACAGCAAGCCCTGGAGGAAACCAACTGTGCTGCAAGGGCTGGCACAAGATAGCTGCTCCAGTCTGGGCCATTGGTGGTAGCAGCAGACTGCCAGTGCCCCATCTGCCTGGGCAACATTGAAAACATAGCTTACATGGTCTTCTGCCTTCACCACTTGTGCTTTGCCTCCTTCTAGCAGTGGCCCAGAGAGAGAGGTGCCTGCCCTCTCTGCAGGCAGCCTTTGGAGCAGGTGCTGCACACAGTGAGAGTGGACAACGACTAGAAGGAGTATGTGGTCAGCTCATCCACCCACCACCAGAGGAATGAGGCCAGAGTCTGGAGCAGATCCCTGCAGAGGCACTACAACCCGCTCAGGTGGCCCACTGACTATAACCCCTCAGCTGGGAGAAAGGGGCCTGTGCAGATCGACTGAGCACAGAGGCATGTTGCAGCTCTGGGGCCCTCAAATGCCACCTCCTACCAGGCTTCCACACCCAGCGTTTCTCAGGAGTGAACCCACCAAGGGCAGGGGAGCACCTGGCCAGCCCTGCTCCTACACCCTACATCGTCAGTTTGCACAGCGGTGCTGCAGCGCCTGTGTGTTGGCCTCTATCGTGTCCAGTAAACATCCAGATGCCTTTCAGGAGGGATGTGTTTCAAAACCAAAGAGCACCCCACTACAGGGAATGTTTTCCAATACTGTCTCAACAACACAGGAAATCCAAAGGGGAAGTTTTCTTGGAGTGCACGTTGATTTCCCTTAATGTAAGTTCTGCAACAGAAGATGTTTCCCTCACGCTCTCCCAGCCTCCCACTTCCAAGCACCAGGACAGGACTGTCCAAGCTTTTCGACCAGCAGCCAAGCTGTGGGTCCTGAAGACATGTGCATAGTCCAGCTGCCATGAAAAAGACCTCTACAGGTCCCAGGGGGCCTGGTGGGCAGTTGAGTTGAGTGTAAGCCAGTGCTGTGCCCTTTTGGCAAAGGTGGCCACTGGTTATGCTGAGCTGCATTAGGTGGAGTGTTGACAGCAGGTGGAGGGAGGTAATCTTTCCCTTCTCCTCAGCACTGCTGAGGCCACACCTGAAGTGCTGTGTTCAGTTCTGGGCCCCCCAGTACAAGAGAGATACAGACATACTGGGACAATCCAGCCAAGAGCTGAACTATGATGATGAAGAGACTGGAGCATCTCCTGTAGGAGGAAAGGCTGAGAGAACCATATGCTGATAGAAGGAGGAAAGGCTGATAGAATCATAGAATCATAGAGTCATGAAGTCATAGTATCATAGAATGGTTTGGGTTGGAAAGGATCTTAAAGATAATCTAGTTCCACCCTCCCTGCCATGGGCAGGGACACCCTCCACTAGACCAGGTTGCTCAAAGCCCCATCCAACCTGGCCTTGAACACTTCCAGGGAGGGGGCATCCACAGATTCTCTGGGCAACCTGTTCCAGTGCCTCACCACGCCCACAGGGAAGAATTTCTTGCTAATATCTAATCTAAGTCTATTCTCCTTCATCTTAAAGCCATTACCCCTTGTCCTATCACTACATGCCCTTGCAAACAGTACCTCTCCAGCTTTCCTGTAGGCCCCTTCAGGTACTGGAAGGCTGCTACAAGGTCTCCCAGGAGCCTTCTCTTCTCCAGGCTGAACAACCCCAACTCTCTCAGCCTGTCTTCACAGGAGAGGTGCTCCAGTTCTCTGACCATCCTCATATCATTCCATCTTTGAAGAGCTTTCAGTTCCTTAAGTGAGAAATGCTGCTTTTCTCCTGCTACTCCCACTCAAGCTGACCAAACAGGAGTAGAAAAATGGCCAGAACACCATGAACAACCACACTGACAGCTGAGCAGCCAATGACTGATTCTTATCAATTAGAAAATAAAGTTCACCAGCGGCAAGGGGCAGCACAGAACTACGTATGTCTGCTTTATACTGTGACTTCATCAGGCCAGCTGAGTCCTGCATTGGTCAGCCTCCACATTACTCCCCCTAGGTCAGCAAAGACAACTAGTTGGAACAGGCAGTGGTGGCTAAAGGACAAACCTGGTTATTTTGCCTCAGCTCTGCCCCCAGCTGCCCACGCAAAACAACTGAAGAGTGGCAGAGCTACTATTCAAATCAACAGTAATTCTGCTTCTCTCAGAAGCAGAACAGGAGCAGGGAATTTCCTTTCCCAGACAGCCTGATTATTGAACAGAGTATATTTGACCTTATGGCCAGAGTGGATTTACAGATAAAAAGAAAAAGAGAATATCATACATTCTAGCACATTTCCTGCTGCATGTATTGACACAGTGGAGCCTTCCTCTTCTTATCAGTCAAAAATTAGTGAGGAAAGGTCAGATAAGTACATAGTTTTTTGTATTTCCTTAGCCTATTAGAACAAGAGTGCAAAAATACAGAGAAATGGCAGCTTTGAAAAGTTCGAAGTCATCTAAGAATGTCTATACACAGTTTGAAAATAAATGTTTGGATTCATAAATGTGTTTGCTATGATCTACTAAGCTGCATTGTACAGTTTTAGGGCACTCCCTAGCAGTACCTTGTAAACCCACGGTGCTACAAGATTTTCCTAGTTAGCTTTGTACTTGGTAAAATAAACTAAGCATACTCCCATACTGTGTCTCAGTTGATCTGCTCACTAATTTATTCAAAATAACCTACTCATGTCTCCACATCTATGACTCCCTCAAGGGCTTCCTGTCCGATTTCAGGCAGAGCTGGATGCAACCAAGAGTTTAGACAGACAAATGTTCTCCCATATATCTAACAAAAAGTTTCAGATTCCTCTTGGTGACTTGTACAAAATTTCAGTAGTAGGACATTCAGTGTTTCAAAAACCAAGCCGTGGTTTAGGTCTTGCTCTGTTTCTCTTTGTATCTTTTGCTGAAAGAGGAGTATGGAAAATATTTGTTAATGCAAGTGGGATTCTCAAAAACGTACTGAAGAAGAGGCAGGGGAAAATAAATGAGAAAGTAATTATTTTTATTTTCTGTCTCATAAGCAAATGACTATTTACCTTCTTAACCAGACCAGTCATTTGGGTATACTAGATTTATTACTTGTCTAGAATTACTTTTTTATATTTCTCACAGAAATATTCCGGGTATCCCCAAACTGCATCATCAGTGTTTGTTTCTTAGCTTCAGTCAGACTTCTATGTTACATATCAAACAGAAGACACTAAAAAGCTTTGATATATCATGTGGCCATGAAAAATGAGGAGACAGACATTGTTTATTGCTAAACCCATCCTTTTGACTAAAAACCTTGAGACTCTGACTGTAAATGTAAGATATTCTTCTTCATTATGCTGTCTAAAAGGAATATGTACTGAAATCCAAAATTATTTCAGCAAAAGCAACTGCTTTTATTAAACTCTCAGTCAGAAAAAAGCTGATGAAACTCTTTTGAGTTCCTTAATAGTTCCAGATGCTATTTTTTTCTGCATGTTTGCTAGCAAGTTCTAATAGCTAGATAGCACATCACAATTTCTTTTCACTGTAATCTTTAAATTAGGATAAATTTGAAAATGGTTTCTTTTTTTAAAAAAAAAAAACAACTAGTTTCTTTTGCAGTCCAGAGCACTGTTTTAAGATCTGCGGTTGAAATCTGTTCAGCATTGTGTGCCAGAGACAAGTTGCCTTTCCTCTAACTACTATATACTTTATTCTTCATGGGCTCATTGCTAATTTAGAATGATGCAAGAGGAAGAGAGAAGTACCAGACTGCAGAACTTCTGTGGAGTTCTCATCAAGGTTAGTTTTTTCGAAGAACAACTAAATGCAAATAATAAATTCATAAAAATAAAAATAATTAAAAAATATTTCTTCTGAGATGCTTTACCATTAAGCTTGAAAAAAAGATATTTTCAGACATATTTACAATTAGGAGTATTAATGCCATTTTTCACACTGAGAATCGGAATACAAGACCTACATATTTCAGAGAAAACTATATTTGTAAAACAGGGTATTGTAAATTAATGAGATTTTAAAATAAATATTAAAGACCAATCATCAAAATCTCAATGATGATAAAAATAGATGTTGAGAACAGACTTTGCCTGTATTTTTTTATTTATTGTTTCCCAGTCTTCATCTTAGTCTTTGGTTGTAAATGGCCTTGTGTTGCTGCTCTGCTGTCATGCAACTGCAGCCTGGGAGCCACAAGCTCTGCTCTCATCAGCTGAATGAGCCTGAAAACAATCTAGGCCACTGGACCGTTCGGCCGAGATCAGCAGCCCCCGAGGGAGAGCTGGTGCAGAACATATTGCAATACTTTTCCTCTCCCTACATCATCCATCCCCTGCAGTCAAGTGTTCCTTTTACTTTTAAAGGAGTTGGATGTGGGAGTCCATGTTGTAACTTCTGACAATTTTACTGAGTTTTTCTTCAGATGGATATTTTTTTTAAAGTTCCTCGTGCTGTAATCAAGAAAATGAAAAAGAAAACTATAGTTTTGTTGGATTTTAGGCCTTAGGATGTAAAGTAATTACATCTGAAATGCTTTAAAAAAAAAAAAAAGATTATTTGTATTTTTTTGTATATGTATCATCTTTCTATAGGTATATATGTATGTGTGTCACTTTGAGTTTTGGTTTTTTTCTTTTCCTTTTTCTCCTCTTTTAAGGTTTTGGTTTAACAATAGTGAAGTTCATCAGCACTTCTTTGTGTTCCATCTATATATGTAGATAAACTGTTATTTGTCCTTTAAAGGTCTTCCATGTTACCTCTGCCATTTTCCAAGTGTTTTAAAATGCTTCAAAACCATTTAGTACATACAAAAGAACACAAAAATCCAGCATAATTCCATTAATGTTGAGATGTCAAGAAAAAAAAGCACAGACCAGATTTGGTTTACTGTCAAGATTTAGCCAAGAAGTTTTCTTAGCATCAGTGAGTGGCATTGCCTAAATGTCTGCCTATAACACAGACTTTTCAGACACTTTCTGTAAATATAAACCATCATCAAATTCACAGATTCTGGATCATGACTTTGAGCATGACCAAATAAGTATTTGGAATTTATACTACTCTAGAGTAATTTACTGGAAAAAATAGTAGCACGTGATGATGTTAGGAATTCCATGAAAATGCAGGGTGAATCAACTATTGCTAAGCTTCTCTGTCTAGAGAAGCTGGTAGTAAAATAAACCTTACAAACCACAACCAAAAAAAACCAAAAAGGTGACACAGAGCTGATAAGAGTACAAAGAGTGGAAAGATGGAAAAATATGGCTACCATACTAATCTTGCTGCCATAGTAACCGTCTAATTCAACCAAAGGGTACATGAGTCAGAGAGGTAATGTTTTTAAAGGGTTCACAACTGAAAGTTAAGTAAAGATGATTACCAAAAAATAACATGAGCAGGAGCTGTAACACCTCAATTCAAGCAGGGGGTAGATGGGAAAGATCAGAAGATCAAGTAAGTGTTCTACAGAAGCATGGCAACTTTTCTAAATGTGCTTTCATATTAATGATCAACTCAGAGCAGTCAACGCATAAATAAAATAACCTGTTAAAGTCACAGAAGATTTTTCTTGATCGAGGATTACACAGTTTGACCCTTTATCTTCTGGATATCAAGAAAGTAAAATTCAAGAAAACAGCTAGCACAGAGAAACAGATTGAGTAATGTAGACAGTGTATAGCGCAAATGTACAAAATGGACACCTAGCAACTTCTAGAACTTGACATTTTATCATTAAAAGCCATTATTTTTCATTGATTTAATGGATCTCTTCTGATTCACACCAGCTGAAAATCTGACCTTCATTCTTAAAAGCGTTGGGTTTAATTTCATATACTGGAAATGTTTTGGCAAATTACAGCTACAAGGTGGGAGTAAGGAAGTGATCAAAGGATGAAGAACATAGAGTTTTTGCGTCTCACTCTTCAATATCTGATTAATTTTAAGGGTCTTTAAGGACTGAATTATGTTTTTTTTCTGATACATGAGAGAAGTTCACCCAAAGTCTTCCCAGTTTTAGCTTAAAAATGGAAATGATGCAGCTTACTTGTACACACACACACCCCACACAAGTCAGTTATTTCCCACTAGCTGCCATTGAATAAAGGAAGTAAGCTAGGGCTTTGATCAAGCCATTAGACAGATTGAAGGTCATAAAGAGCTCTAACAGCTATAGGTAAACTCCATGCACAGATCACCATTAAGCACTGAGTTGATCCAATTTCTGCTAGCAAAACAAATGTGTATAATATGAAGCACATATTTAAGTATTTTTGCTAAATTGGGGAGTAGTTAAGATACAGTGAAGTGGAATAAAGGCAATCAAATATGTTAGGTAAAATTTCAGTCATTCTGAACTCTCTACATTTACAGCCTTCACCTCTAACAAAATCTAAAATTATTTAAATACTTAATGTGATTAAAATAACCTGTAATGGTGCAAGGGAATGTATATTCAGTGCTCGATAAATTAAGCTGGAGATTCAAAGACACAAAACTAGAAAACTGTAGGGTTATAATTCTCACAGAAATGGCCTACTTCTGACTTTTTACATATATGCATTAAGATGGATGAGATTTTTATTATATAATTGTTGAATGATAAGTAATAATGCTAGATTATTTGACCCTTAATCTAACATGTCCCAGATTCCCTGAAGTTTTTCACTTAACAGAAAGATGTGCTATTAAAAGAATAAAAGACTTCAGTTTTTGTTACTGTCAAAACAGTAAGATCTCCTGATTTTGCTACCACACATTTTAATGAAATCACAGTGGTGGGCAAACCTACATAAAATTAAATTAAAGAACCTCTATTGTAATACAAGCGTAGAAAGCAAATGGCACAAACACAAAAAGTTGGAGTAGTTTGGGGTTTTTTTATTATGACTTGCTATGAAAACCTTCCCTTTTGAGTTGTTCTTAGACTTATGTGGTGTGTTCCAGTGGTAGAAAAAACAGAACTCTAGAGATGTTGAGATTTCCATCCTGGCTGATTTTTGCATATATTCAACTGCAACAGACACTTTTGCCTTGTCAAAAATGCAATTAAAGTTTGCAGTTATAGTGTCCAGAGCTCTTCTTTCAGTTAGGATGTATCATCCCTTACTCACAAACCTGAAAATGTGTATGCAAAATAAGCACAGTTATGAGTGAATGAAATGAAAGCTGGGGTTATTTTTGGTTGAGGTATGGTTGCTTTTTCAGTATTAATGGCATGTAACTCACAATGAAAAAGGCAGACAGTGTTATAAAAATATATATAGTTTAAAATTCATTCTTTTCTTTTTAGCTGTTTGTCTTAGTACTGAGAGAATAAATTATCATTAATATGATGAGATAAAACCCTAGTTATCAGGATATGGAACTTCAAGAAGTCTCACACAAATGCAGTTTGAATTACATAATTTAAATGGAATATTTCCAATTACAGGTGTTATATAAAATATGATATATTTATAATTAATTTTAAAATACTGCTTTCCATCTCACTGTGTTTTATATTCTGCACCAGACCCAGTTACTGTTAAGTTCAGACTACATCCTCATTACCCATAGTCTTTTCATCCACCCATGACAAAGCAAAAATGTTGTAGTGCTTTTAGGCAGACACACATCATGTGAAGACAGGCTACATCAAAGTGAAGAGGATATATAGCTGCTTTTTGTTGTGATTGCATATATTTACAGTAGCAACCTATTACCAAACCTTGTGAAATGGCATAAAAATAGTGTAAAAATTTATCCGTGACATTGATAGACATGTAGCTAAGATTCTTTGGTCTGTGGTTGGGTTTTGTGATACATAGCACTGTCCTGCAGAGGCTGGGGTCTGTCCAGCCCAGAGAATGACTATTTGACTGCAGAATCCAGATAGTTCTTATCTGAGATTGCAGCACTAAACATATTCTGGGGTTCAATGGTGATAATGTATTACTCCCACTCCCCTCAGGTCCCAAAAACTGTGAAAAATCTCAAATAGGGAAGAGCCAGGTACAAAGAGGACCCAATATTATTTCCTCCCTTCTTGCAGAACCACTCATAAGATTTGAGTTCTGGATAGAAAGCTTGAACTATAGTTCTGCATATTTTCAGTGTGAATTCTGGTTGGGACATATTTGCATTTTAAAAATTATATTTTTGTTATTTGTATTGAAGACTTTGGAGCTGAAAGAAAGAAACTGAATATAAAATATTTTGTGTGTTACCACTGGGAAATCTGAGACACAAAGAATTACAGACATGCAATCCTTTCTAAAAATGAAAGTTTAGTATGAAATATGCCCACAGGAAATCTTTAAAATATTCAGTTTGCTATCTCGGAAGACAGTATTTATGCAATCTTTGAAAAGCCATAGTCTTTAATGTGAGTTTAGCATTTGTAAATGCAGATGAATTTGTACACACCTCCAGCATAATTATTTGCTCCATTAGGTCCCAAGTGTGTGGCATTCTGAATTCTAATTGGATGGCATTAATTACCCTCTGCTAGGAATACACAATATTTGAAAGGATTTACCCAATCATTTAGCATACTCCCAAACCTAAATCTCAGGCTAGCAATCAAATCATTTATATTACTGAGCGATATACTGATATATTACCAGTATTTCATTATTTAAGGGTCACTGTGGAGTTATCTATATAATTGTCAATAAAGGTGAACAAATACTGAACTTTGTGGTTGCAGCTAAGATGGGGGAAGACAAACCGGAAGGGCACAGGAGAAAGGAGAATGGGCCTACCACAGGTCTGCTGGTGGCGAATAAATTGTGTCTGTGTATAATCAAGACCAGGGACCAAAATGATCCTAGGAGCAAAACATTTAAGAGAATGCAAAAGGAGGCAGGGGACTGAAAGGTCGAGGATTCTAATCTAATTTATAAATTAAGGGAATCACAATTTATCACACAGAGTTGCAAGGCACAGCAGGGAAATGGAGGGAGACACTGATCTCTAAGCATGGCTACAGATCAAAAAATCTGTCCTGTGAATTGAGTGATCCCTACTTAGCATTTGTATTAAGCTAACATCCAAACCTGCATTGACAGAATCTAGGACAGCTAGTATATTACTTAAACACCCTTGCCATTAGAAAGTTTGTCACAACGTCTAATTTGAGCTCAGTACTTGTCACATTGTCATCGGCAAAACAGTTTCAACTCAGGCAATTTTACTTAATTATTTTATTGCAAATTAATACAAACTTAATTACTGATTCGAGTACTGAGAAAAAAAGACAAGTAAACCTGTCCTTAGGGAAATACATTTCCTGCCCCCTTCCCCAGACTCAGCTTCAGGCCAGCTCTTCTCCTTCCCCCTTCCAAGGTGCAGCTTCCCCCATTGTCGTCACGTTACACCCAGTTACACTCCCATTCCCTTTGGTGAGATGTCTGTGCAATGGTTTCTTTCTGCTGCACTCTAGTTACTACCATATGTCATACGCGGAATGCTGTTCCCCAGGGTGAAGAATTTTGTGTGTTCCTATGAAACACCATATACCTCTCAATATAATGATGAGGCTTGGAGTCAATTAAACTTTAGCATAGTGCTAATGGAGACTGGGATTATTCTACAGAGAGAGGATGCAGAAATGAAAACTGCACAGAGCAGTGTAGTCAGGTGCAAACTGACACCAACAACGTCTTCCTCTTTCATGCTCAGAAAGTGTCAACAGACTCAGTAATACGTTTTTTTCTTCACAAGCCTAATCAATAGGCTAGTAACATGGCAGTCAAATGCCAAACCTATTTCTCATTTGCCATGACCAAAAAGCTCAGCCTGTACATACAATATTTTCCTGTTCCAAATCTATAATTTCTTTCAGGTGTATACAGACCTCCCTGTCCATGTTCAAAGACATTCATTAAAACAGCTTCTGACCCAAGTTCTTCACAAAAGAAATGATATTGGCATTTTTAGTTTATGTAATTCCTCCTCAACCTCCCTGTGACAATAAAAGGTTACAAAAGTTTCCAGAGGTAACTGTTCAGAAGTGCTGAATAAAAACCTTCTCTCTGTTCTAGTACTACTGCTACCAAAGAAAAAAATCTCTTACGTCAAAAAAATGTATGAAGAGTTTTCAGTCTCACTTGTGTGTTTACCAAAACAGTTGCTAAGCTTCCAGACAGATTCGCACAGGAAAGATAATGCCCCTAACAGAAAATAGCCCGTAAAAATAAATAAATAAACAATCAAGTCATTTTTATTACTTTCAAAAAGCTTAGTTTGGTTATTATTCAAAATGGAAATCTATTTCATAATCTTAAAAGTCAATGGAAAGAACCTGATTGTCTTCTGCTATGCCTATTCTTATGTGCATCTTTAAAATGGATCACTCTCCAGAAATTTCTATATAAGTGCCTTAAAACCTGACCAGATTTCTGGATGCAGATAACCATGCCTTCTGGGTAATCTAGGATGCAAGTGATGGTTTATCACAGAAGTTTCTGAAACGCCATTTATGGTGGGTTGACCTCAGCTGCCTACCAGACACCCACCCAGCTGCTTTCTCACTCCCCCTCCTCGACAGGATACGGGGAGAAAATAAGATTAAAAAGCTTGTGGGTGGAGGTAAGGACACAGAGATCTCTTATCCATTGCCGTCACGGGCAACACAGACTCAAGTTGGGGAAAATTAATTTAATGTATTGCCAATTAAAAATAGAGTTGGGTGGTGAGAAACAAAAACTAAAACATCTTCTCCCCAGTCTTCTTCCCAGGTTCAACTTCACTCCTTCATCCCCAACTCCTCTGCCTCTCCATGCCAAGTAGTGCAGGGGGATGAGGAATGGGGGGTTGCAATCAGTCCGTAGCCGCTCCTCTCTGCCGCTCCTTCCTCCTCACACTTTTCCTTTGCTCCAGCATGGGTTCTTCATAGGCTGCAGTCCTTCAGGATAAACCTGCTCCATCCAGCGTGGGCTCTCCACAGACAACAGTTCCTTCAGGGCATGTCCATCTGCTCCACCATGGTGTCTCCAGGGGATGCAGGCATTAATTCAATGCATACTTTTCATACCGATAAGGAAATCTTTCATAAATCATAGACATACGCAGAAAAGAGCAATGAATATAATTGATAAAGGTTCCATAAAATCCTTACTGTATTGCATCATGGTTCATCAGAAAATCCACTGTCTAAAATCCAAGTTAGGAAGAGCAATAAAATCAGTAACAGCTTTCCACACCCTTTTGCTTTGGAGAGCACCCTCTTTCTGATGCTACATCCAGATTCTCTGTCAACCAGGGGGCTACACTGACATGGGAAGTTTCTTTTCTGGCGTGTTTAAAGACTTTCTAAAAAGTCATTAAAGAGAAAAAACTAAGTATGAAGCTGTGTTTCAGTCTTATGAACTTATTCCCTCACTTGCTGATTTTCACAGTTATTTCTGTGTTTTAATATAGTTCTCCACAGGTCATACACAATGTATATCTTGTTCTCAAAGAAATAGCTTTCATTTTTAAAGTGTTCATCATGTCTTATTAAATAAGAGCTTATTGGACACTAATTGCATGGGATTTCTAGGCAGAATGAAGATAAAAATAGTTTATTATCATGTTGTTAGCAGCATTTCATTTCCAACTGTTAGACCTTCATTCATGTCTGCTAATGTAATAAAATTAATCCTATAATTTCAGTTGCTCAAGTTTTCATTAAAGATGGTATGATTTCTTAGGTATGCTGTTGTCCATTTAAGGAAAAAAATTCTTTTCTTTCCCTGTGGAGGTTAGCAAGTGAGAGAGACAGGCTTGATTTTTCCTACACTAAAAAGCTCTATCTTTTCCATTTCCTTTCAACCCACTGACAGCTGAAATGAAAAGAGAAACAGCTGACTGGCAGCTGCCTGGCAGGCTACGCACAGTCCTAATTGCAGCTCCTCTATAGGGTTATGCTCATGCTTACACTCCTGCATACAAGGTCTCAGATCATGATTGTTCTTATATATATACATAAAATACCAAGATAATCTTTTTCAAGTTTGAATCTTTATAGCAAGCCATATAAACCTGGAGACAGCAAAAAAGGGAAGCTCTTTGGTTCCTGCTACAATCATGCAGTCTAAAAGCAACCGAACAATATTTGTGCAAATATTTGCCCTTTCTTCTGTATGTGCCATTCATTTCTATGGTCATCTATTCTCTTTCTCCTACATTATACTTTGTTTATTACCTCAGTCAACCCACACAATAACAAGGCTACTTTCAGTGCAGATTGCAGATTTGCAGATTTTAACACCAGGCTGAGTTATAGGCCGCTGGGAACTGATAGCAGCCACATCAGAAAAAATATTTCTTGCTCCTACTTCTGCCGAGTCAGGGGAAAAGGCAATTGCTTCCCATGCTCATTTCACTTATTCTGCATGCTAGAGTGGAAGAAGGAAATGCTGTCTCCTCTACCCCACAAAACACAAGATATGAAAATAAACCTCTAGGAAATTCCAAGGAGATGGAGGAAACAAGTGCTGGCATTATCAAAAATGAAGGAAAAATAATAAATTGCATCAAACAAGATGGTCAGAGGCACACTGTGAGGAAGAAGTCCCACTGCAGGCTGAAATGCCACTCCACCATCTATGGTACTTGCCTTATTTGAAATAGAATAGATTACCTGAAACTCCAGGAGATTCAGTTAATTTAAAGCTGAGCTTCAGCAAATATTGTGTCCAAATAAGATTACTTGGGCTTTTTTACTGGGCTAGAGAAGTTTTGCCCAGTTTTAGCTGCAATATTCTGAAAGTTTAGCTTTAAAGCAATATACAAACGTGGTTCGACAATGCATCAACCTTTGCAAAATATTATCATGCCTACGAACAATAGCAAAAAGCTTTTTGTAAAGAATTGCTTTGTCCATGTTGGCTAACATTCATTTCCTTTCTCACTGTGAGCCTTTGATTTGAATTCACCCTTAACCTCACAGGTATTCCTCACTTTGATCCAAGCACAAAGGTGTCACGCTCAAAGGCTTACTGTAGGTTCTAATTGACTTTCCTACAATCTATATTGCTTGAGAAAAGCAAAGCCAAAGCTTAGTGGGGGTTAAAGGTTTACATTTTATCATTAAAATGGTTATATTTAGAGGTAATCTGCTATGAATTGTGTACAGTAAACCATTTCATCTAAAAGACATTAAACTATTTCCAATAACTAGTCCTTTACTTCAATTTTTTCTTGAAATTATAATTTCAGAATGATGTCTATTTCTCCTCCCTTATGTAAAAAGCCAGTTTCACCCAGGATCTTCTTAAAAGCATTATTACTTTTTCATTATTTTCCCCACCCCAGACCTGAATAGTGTACTGATCACAACTTATTTCTAGCAAATTATTGTTTCCTTTTACTTTCTCATCTATCTGTATAAATCTATTATCCTCTATTAGCAAGCATCCACCTATGATCTAAATAACATTTTTATGTAGTTCCTCAAGGTAAATACCACTTTTTTAGGAAAGTACTATCTTTATATATGCCACTGCTGAAAATGATTTGGATCAATGACCAAAACTACAATATGCTATAAAATAAGTCTAATAGCTTGGGTCCTTAATCTATTTTAGTGCTTTTTTTTTTTTTTTTTTCCAACCACAACTTTGATTCTTTTTAATTTATTTATATGGAGCCACAAAGATTTCAATGTTTGCATTCCAGGATTTGCTCTAATATGCAAACCTTGATTCCAGAAATTATTTATTAATTGGAAACTTGAAATTATTTCTACTAAAAATGTATAGGTTTATTCTGGAAAATAGCAAGAAAAATAATAATTTAAATTAGGAGGACAAAAGACATCAACACATGAATGGGTTTCCTGGGAAAATTCCTGCCTGATTTATTCGCTACTCTCTTAAAAGGCTCATATCTATTTCAGTGAAGGCAAAACAGAATTAAGGAGACAGGCACATTTCATCTCTACCACCATGTCCACCAAAAATTGCAAATTTTCCCCTGATAAATCATAACTATTATTAGAGGCATTTTACTGTCAGGAAACAAAAAATCCTCTCATTGAAAGTACCATATTTTTGATACTGCAAATCCTTCTATTCATTCTAAAATTTGTCAGAAAACTTAATGAGATTGAGTGTCTTATGACCCTCTTGTAAGCAAGCTAAAGAAAGATGGTCTTAAGATAGGTGGTACCAGGTACTGTTGAGATTGTCTTTTCAGGATGTGTTCTCATGCTGGTTGGTACACCAAAACTAAACATCACCCTGGAATTATGAACAGCAGCATGGCCTGCCAATCTCATATGACTAGGAAGATTAATATAATCAATAAGCAGATGAATTATGTCCTGCTTAGGAGTGCAATGGGAATACAACAACCAGTTTGGGGCAGCACACTTCAAAGAACACCATGGGCCAAATGAAGCAAATCTGAATGAGAACAGCTAATGGAGCCAGAAACCTAAAAGACATGAATTGCAATTTGAGAATGACTCAAAATAGTTGGTTTAAAAATGAGAAGATTTAGGCAACATCACAATGACATGCACAAAAAGCTGCTGCCAAAGACAAAGAAGAACATTGTGTTCATGTCTACAGCAAACAGATAAACTGATGAACTTGGATCATGTCAAAAGAAGATTTGGCTTATACAGCAAATTTCTTAGCAGCACAAACAGTGGTACACTGAAATAAACAGCCTGGTAGACTGCAAGCTTACCCTCACAAGAGGATTTTAAGAAAAGGCTAGATAAATATCTGCCAGGGATAACACAGTTATAGTTGATACTGGCCTCAGCAGGAAGATGGACTAGACATCTTCCCTTCCAGCCTGGCAGGTCCTCAAGGCCTACACTCAGCAGAAAAAAGGAGGTTTCCAATTAACTCTCAGAAATCACACTGCTCTTATTTTTCAGGCCTGGAACCTCATGTGATTGAAAGGAGGAGCCACTTGATTTGACAGGCTCTTGTGTTGCTTCAGTACCTTTCATGGCACTTTCTAGCTCATCACCCTGTCTTGCCTTTCCTGGGTTTGACAGCAACAAGTCTCGAGTGAGGGAGAGGGGAAGTACTGGCAAAGTTATTATCTTATTTACAAATATTACCAGACCAGTACAAGATGAAATATCACCAAACATCCATGCTCATTTATTTCTAATATATAAATAAGGGGAAATCATTAGCAGCCATGACTTATTTTTCTCTAAACTGGAGAGAAGGATGCATAATTTTTCATACCCTGAGCACTGCAGAAAACATCAATAAAGACACAAAATTGTTAAGAGTGCAGAATTAGGCCAATCACGTAGAATCTATTACACAGGCCAGCAGGCATCTTAGCTTGAAAAAAATTCTTAGCAAACAGTTTAGAGTTTTAAATCTTTACATTAGAAAAATTGATTGGTTATGATTTTAATAGATTGAAAAAGCTACAGGAATCCAAACATATTACATTGAAACAGCAGATAGCTGCCAGCACTGGGGATGCACAATAGGCTGCTCATAGAAGGGTAAGGGAGACAGTAAGTGTATTTCAAATTTGAAAATAGAGTTATTTTATCCAACAGTAAACGTAGAACACAAAAAAAAAATCAAATACCGCTACCCTTTCAGAGTGTAGATGAAGCCTATGAGATCAGCTCACTTCCGAACACAAGATAGAGGCAGGGACAAACCTAAGATGCTAATTTTTTGCCTATGACAGATCCGTGAGTCTTTCCTAGTGCTGCCAATAATTTTAGTCCCAATACATGGGAGTCCATACAACCTTTGCCAATTACTTCTATGGGAACAGAATCAAGGCCAATTAGAGTAATATATACTTCTGCTAGGCTTGTCACAGCATTACATATATATCTCTCTATATATACACATTTACATACTCAGTAACATATGCTGTGAGAGACGTGGTTCCTCGCAGATTCCATTGCTGAGACTTCCACTGCTTTAGTTTACATCCCTACTGTAATGGGCACCTAATTAGCCCCTCAGTTGCCTAGCTGCCATGGGCAACACAAGATCATGCTGGTTTATATTTCCATAATTCCTCAAAAAACTGCCTTTCACAACTCCCAATGCATACAAAGAAATAACAAGGAAACAGATAGTTCTACTCACAGAGGCTGACCCAAAAAAACCCCAGAAGCTGGTAAAATTAATCTTTTTTTTTTTTTTTTGAGAGAAGATGAGCCGTAGGAACTTGGAAGCATTCCACAGCTAACAATATGGAAGAATTTGATGCACTATAATTTTACAATTACTTTTCTGTTTTTTCTTACGAGTTCACAAAAAAAATTTGCTCTCAGAGATAAAACATGGCATAAGAAGTATAACAAGGAAAAATGTAGTATATATTTAATCAACCAGTTTTGCATCCTCTAAGGCAGTGCACACAAATACCTTTAAACATGGGGTTATTGTCAATCCATATCAGGATGGAATGAAAATTACTTTAGCTGTTTGATTTATTAGCTTTAACATATTTGATATATTTTAAGTGTATCTGAACTGTCTGATTTTTTTAAATTTAGTCTCAGGATAGTTACAACATTCTTTAAATGTTTTACTTGTTTATTTCATTTTAAAGCACAAGATTATTAATAGACACTGTTAAACATAAGTCTACTTTGACATAGGTTCTTCTTGGAATTCTACAGAGTGTTCAACAGACCTTCGTGTTTGACTAAATTGTGGTTACTATTTAAATTAGAGGTATTAAAAGCATAAAAATGCATTTCAATAAAGAAATTTAAATTCATTTTATCACTCTACGACAATTCTCAGTTATTACGTGGCTAACACTGCATTTTAACTGATAGCAAATAAGGCAGGACAACAAAGACAGAAACCTAGATATTCCTAGCTACATTTCTTAGGAATATTAGGTGAGTCATGAGGATTGATATGTTCCTCCATTTCAGCATCTCACAGTGAAGATACTATCAGAGGGCATTTTGAGATCCTGTGATAAAAAGCATGACTATCTACAAGGCATTCCATTAATTATATTTGAAATTCTCAAGGTTATTGTAGTACCTGTGAGCCCAAATTATTCTATATTTTCTTGTTTATATGTATAATCATAACTTTTCTGGCTTAACTATATGTGAAACAGCAGCTGATCTAGTTTCAAAATACATGGCTCAGAAATAAGACATGGTAAACATGTTTACCATGTAAAAAGTTTAAGACAAATTAATAAGGGCAGGAAAAAGAAAAATCCATACTTTAGATCCCGTTCCAAGATTTTGTCATCTCAGATGAAATAGGTATACCAGTGCCCTTCAGTTCATCCTAAATGTCTCATGACTGAGCTTTTTGGCCATCTTTGCTGCCTTTTGATTAATAAAATAGGATATATCACTCGCATTAAGTGCAACGAGCTTAAAATGTAACAGTATAACACAAAAATCAGGAACATTGGATAAAAGCCTCATATCTACTGTAGTTTTATAACACTGCTTTATTATACAATATATTCCAGGTACAGTAGCCATAAAGAGCTCTTAACCATCTCTACCCATTCCCATTAATTATCATGTATCATCATGCAAGGCAAAGATAATTGGCTTTAAAGTGATCTTGAATGAACTGCAAGGAGACAAACTGCCCTTCTGAAGAGGGATCAAAGAGCCGAGGATGTGTGCAGGGCAACAATTTCCTCCTCAACTAGAAAAAGAAGAGGTAGCATGTATCGTCACCAGTTCCTGGGAGGAGCCAGGTTACCAGGACTAGTAGGAAGGGTAGGAAGGCAATTAATAGTGTATGTTAGAGGAGAAAGCAAGCAAAGGTATTCCATATGGAACACTATCAACTGTGTGGCAGCTTCTCCATACATAGCTAATAAAAGTTACCAAGGCGCTCTTTTTCTAAGGGTTATTTTAAAGAAAGAAGTGTAAGACCAATATTTATGTTCTGTTTTGCTACTACTAGAATTCATGCCAATAAATAAATAACAACAAGAGTCTGAATTTGTATTATTTGCACTATATTGCCTTTAGGATGTTATAAAATCTTTGATTCTGTGAAAGAAGTGCTTTAGATGTCACTTGAGCTCTGATGTTGTTGCTCTTCAGGGGAAGTGCTTATTGCAATGGCCTTCAAGTTGGAGTAGTACATGGACTGGATTTGGATTTCCTTGTCATATCTTTCTCGTTCTCTTGCATCACAAAGGATCAGACCCAGGGGCATTACCTTCCCAAATCACCTAAACAAGGGTGGAAAGGAGAGAAGCTCCCTGGGTTACACTTGCCAGATAACTAAGCACAGGCTGGCTACAAGAGGTCAATTTCATTTCCTTTAATGTGCAATGCCAATCTTTTGCAAAAGCAGTTGTGTTATATAGGTATGTATATCTAGCGGGTAGTCCCCATTTCTAAACTTTTAATTTCATGACTAAGTGCCATTTTAAGAGTAAAATACGTGGCTGTTTTCCCTTCCTGTTGAGCCTCTGCAAAAGGACTGCACAGCTTGTTTCCCAGTTGAAAGTTATAGCTTTGAGTCATCAGGCAGTTACAAACCTGGAGACATTCTGAATTGTCATGTGATTAATTAATTCTCATACAACTGATATTTAAATATTTAGTGATAGGATCTTTGACCACAAGGAAGAGACCCCACATGGAATACACCATATAGACAAGGAACAAAGCTCAGCCTGCTGGAACTCAGTCTGAATAACGTAGACATTGCTACCTGCCCTGGTGAGATGCCCAGATCCTTAATTTGCAAGAGATGTTTAGACTCGCTTCAATGAATAGACTTGCAAGCCGCTTTTTTTTCCAAGGCAAACATTGCAGGTTTAAAAAAAAAAAAAAAACAAAAAAAAACCACACACACACACAAAACAAACAAAAAATCCTGCATAGTGTTAGTTTTGAGTGGCTTCATTCTTCTTACAGATATTCAAATGATACAGCTTCACTGATTTATAACATTTACTTTGGTTTGACGTAGAGAGATTGTACTCAAAGATCGATTCTTTCAACAGACCAATTATAATGAAATGTACTTCTTGGTCCACAGCCAGCATACTCTATAATACATTTATTCTTTACTTCCCCATAATTTAGTTCCCTGGACAGCCTTACTCATCTGTAACTGTTTTTCTGTGATACAGAATGGAATTTTGTTTTGTGCTTAAAATAAACTGGTGTATTTTCAATGGGCTCACAGTTGCTTCAGCAGCATTTCACTTCTAAGCATCATGTTGCACTCCGCAGGCAGTCAGAGACAGATCTGTATTACATCAGTCATGACATACGTAAAGCAGTAAAATTATTTAATACCATGCTGGGCATGTTTTACCATGGGATTTAGTTTTATAAATAAAGATTTATAAATAGAAGGCTTTACACCGAGTACTTGCATTGTATTTATGAGAAAATGTTGCAAGCAAGCTACAGGTTTTTTTAAAGGTACATTCTTTTTGCTGTTTGGAACGGGTGGTCACTCAGAAGTGCGATCACTGAAGTGTAGTTAATTTCTTGTTGCCACCTGTAGACTGAAAGTATCCTTCTTGGTGGGAACATCTGCCAAATGGTCAGTTGCCTCTTTCCATGTAGTTGCAGTTTGGAATAGGGGCAACCCAATCAAGACGTTTTGTCCTTTAAAGTGTGCGATGCTGCCTTTCATGAGAGGGGAAGATACAGAGTTTAACTCTACAGATTCCCTTCCTCTTGGTTTGCCCTACTGGCTCCTGGAGACGCAGCCTCGGAGTGCCTCAGTTGCCTGCCCTAACTTCCAGCGGTGCCTGAGACAAGTCTTCCACACCGCCTAAGACCCTCTCAGGGCCAGAGCAAGCCTTGGGAAAAGTATGGTCACTGGGATCTCTCCTGACCTGCAAACATTTAAATGTGCAGCTAAAAAAAAAATCAACATCTTGTTTATTGCAATGTTATCACCCCTTCATGGTTTCATGCTTTAGATGTATTGCATAACTCCTCAATTCAGCTGAGTATCTGGCATTAGGCCATGAGGAACACAATTAAAAAGTAACTGTTTGATTTTATTTGTACCAAAGCCATCTAGAGAATTGGGTAAGTGCCTCACCTTCCTGAACTTCAGTTAGCACAGTTCAAGAATGCAAGGAAAAAAACCCCCAAAAAAACCTACATGAAAATAGTGCTAATTAAGAGTCATTACAAATAATTAGACCTGCTCAGATCTGGCATAGCAGAGTTTCCATCGATAAATTTCAAGTGATCTTTGCAAGGTTTACTCAATCTATGACTCTGGCTGTTCCTAATACTAATATAATGGAATATTTGCTGCAGCAGGATGATGCCACAGGACTGCGGTGAGAAGAACTGTTGCAGATCTAATTTATAAAGAGAAAATGTTGTTTGGCAGTAGTCTGACATTTTAAATAATAGCTTCGACTCTAATTCTCCCTATTTTGTATGGCAATATGTTTCAGGGTCTGCACAGGGTGAATTTGCATTTTTCTGTGTTCTCCCAGAACAGAAAACGAAGTGACCATGGAAGGATCCCAGCAAAGGCAGCAGCTGTGCACTAACGGTACAATCTTCCATTTTATTCCATTTCTGCAGAGGCGTCTCTCGTCTCTCCCTCTGTGTAGAGGAGACATGACTCACGCAGAGCAACAGGAGTTTCAGAGCGGTGTCTCCTATAGCATGTCCTTCTCAAGGCCTGTAAACGGAGTAATCTTTTCCCAAACTTTTATGTTTTGCAAAGGGGAAGTGAGCTGGTAGTTGACAAATATTTAGCTAATTGTACAATGGAAGCAGCAAGAATGATTGTGGGAGAAGCAGACCGGCCAGACATTTCCTCAGATACCTCAGACATTGAGCCTGACCGCGTACAAGTCTGCGCATCTTTCCTAAATGTTACTCCTCAGTTGTCACTTCCCAGCTGCTGGCACCAAATGACAATGCAATAAAGCTTTTAAAAAATCAGTCTGCTACAGGTGTAAGGCCATGTCTTCCAAGTGCTTTTACACTTGGATAGCTTTTGCTAATCTTTAAAGTATTTTAACAATAAAAGCATCTTGCAGAGAAGTGCAGAATCCCCACATGCTTTCTGTTTAAAAACACAGTCAGACGGTACGCTGTTTTGACCTCTTTTGGATCAGCTGACCTGTCAAAAAACTAATACATTTTGGCTGCTATGGTCAATAATCAGTTTGCAGTGTGGCTTAGAAGAAATGCAGGTACCAAAAAAGGAAGCATCCACTGCAGCAGTATCTGGCCAACTCTTCAAACGTTCTGATGCCTACGCTCCTCTGTTCCCCTGGCGTGTAGGGTTCAAGTACTTGCATTACAACCTACACTCCCAGGTTTCATTTTAAAAGGGTAAAAGACCAACAGTCAGTTCTAAAAGTAAACTTTGGGAAAATATACTCCCTCAAAGTCTCCCAGTAATACAAAAAATAGAATTAAAATTGGCAAAAAGAAAAGGTTTTTAGTTTTCAGTGCAGTCATATTTTGCCATGCTGGTGCCACACTTTTTACTTTGAGAAGAAAGCCTAAGAAACACCCATCTGGAAGACAGCTAAGTCTCCAGACATTTCATTCATAACCTACTGCACAAAGAAAATGTGATATAGAAGGTGCAATGCATTTGATTTCATAATATATATTTTTTCCTCAAAACTATCTCCTATTCATTTAATGAGGAGGATCTTCCTGTTACTCTTGATGGATGAATGGATGGATTTGAATATCACTTCCATACAGCTTAAAACTCATTAAAGATCAAGTAGAAGTACAGTGCTTCTTAAAGAAAAATATTTATTATGCTAATTCAAGGAAGACTTTGTATTTCTGCCATATGAGAGCCATCTGCAAATGATACAGATCCCAAATTGCATCTTGAATGAATTATGTACCAGCAGGAAGAACCATTAAATGGAACAACAAAACAAAGGCAGCTAGTCATGAGTTTAAAGCTAAATGTAATTTTAATTGTTTTGCTGAATTGGGTTCTAAGGTCTATTGCACAGTGTTCACCTGAAGCATAGACAGAACTTGCATTTCAAATATTCATGAGCCTTATTTAAAGTAAATCTTTAGTATTCCAAAAGCTTTCAGGAATGACTCATATCTCAAGTAAAATATTCTGATGAAAATTGAAGATAATGGTCTCGTGCCATTAATGGCATTAAAATGGCAGCATACAAATGTCTTGTACAGCTGGACCAAAAATATCTATTGTAAAGGAAGTTGGAGAAGAGATGAGATAATGTGAGAGCAATCAAATAAGAAAAATAAAATTAATTACATTTTCCAAAAGCTGTTAATGCTTGAACATACTAATGCTTGTTAATTTTATTTATTTTTCAACTAGTGTCCCATAGGGCGATTGTTACACATGATATTTGCATCTTACTGGAAGTTTCAGGAAGCCAAATGCAAATCCCTAAAAACACAGAAGTTGTGTTTTAAGTTAGGTTCAGAAGAAAACTAGTATCTGGAATTTCAAAGTTAAAGACATTCTTTTTAACTGTCACAGGTTTTTCATAGCTTTATAATTTCATAAATCACTGATTTCTGTGACATTAATACAGTTGTTCTTAATACAACAAAAATGAGAAATCCAACAAAAGTTAGGAAATGGTTTGGAGAATAATGGGAAGTTTTTGCTATACTTCATTAAAATTTTGCATTTGGATAATATTTTCTATTACTAACATTATTGTAACAATTGGCATTAAATATCTGTTATTAATTACATTAAGAAAATATATATCATCTGCCACTATGTCCTGTGCCCACAAAACAGTGACTTCTGAGTGAAGAAAAAAAGTGATAGATGTATAGATTATGCATGTAGAAACAACATAGATGCTAAAAAGAAAGATGGGCTTTGCTGAGCTATATTTTAATTTTTTATGAAATCCTATTTTCTACTTTTCCCTTTCTTGTTTAAAGGAGCACTGTCAACATAAAGCTAAAAACCATATTTCCCTACCTCAGTTACTATAACAACAGTGTATACTATTAAATAGAGCAACAGTATGAGAAACATCTTGCTACCCATTGTTATGTTTGCAACTGGGGGCAGAGCAAGAGGAAAGCGGGTTCTTTCATCTCCTTTTCATTTAAGTAAAATCATTTTGTATGTGCTGGGACCCAGTCAAGAAACCAAGGTAGCAGAGTCCAATCCGCTGCAGTGCCAAACACCCTCAAATCCCATTAAAGTCTGAGGACAAAATCCTAGCTATGTAGAAGCAAATGGAAGAAAATCACCTGGGCGTGAAATTACCCATCATTATTGTTGATTTACACAGTGCCACAGATAGTGTTTGAGCCACGATTAGGTGAGTGGATCTTCTCAGAAGGACACAGCAATATAGACTGCTGGGACACTCGACAAATGTTCATTCCTGCATGAATTCTTGAAAGTCTGAGTTTTCTGCCTTCTGGTACATGTCTTGGCTTCATTTGGAGGATGCAAGTTCAAAGTCACAATTAATTATCTTTTTACTCCAAAAAGCTACTAATGGTCATAAGATATCTTGAGATGGTTTATCTTACCAACGAAGAAAGGATAGCTGAAATGCAAATAGTGTTATGACAACAGTAAAAACATAGCTGCAGTAAGGCTTCAGCAGTAGCTGAAGTGATATGGACTATCGGTGTTGTGATGTTGCCAAGGAAAACTCAGTCTTTTCTTTCTAAATTAGTGCATCTGTAGCACGATATAAGTCTCTTTTTGTGTGTTACTGAGAGTGGAGAACCCAAGAGAGGCCATTGATAGCCGTCCAAGAGCCAACAGTTGTATCACGGTATAAGCACATCTGGGGAAAATATAAATTCTTACAAGACTTCTTAAACAAAAAAGCAACGTACAAGATTAGCAGACATAAAAGAATTACACTGATGCCAGCTGACCACCATTACATTATGTGGCATGCTCCTCTTCCTTCCCTATCCTCCAGTAAATCAGCACCTGGACCTGAATGACTTGGTTGTCTCAAAACTAAGAGGGGACAAGGTTTTTTGACACAGGAGGTTTCTGTCCTGTTATCTTAATAATTACCAATATCTTGTTAAAAAGCCCTACAAAACTGAAATATTCTGTATGTTGTATTTGCATTTCATAACATACTCCTCTGTATTGTCAACTGAAAGCATCTAAAAAAGTAAGTCTGTTGGAAGTTCTTTTGACAATATCTAAGACACACTGGAGTCAAAAAGTATATTAAAAAATATTTGCTACTCTGACACATTATAGGCCCTGCAATACTAAGGGGTCAAAGAAGAGGTCTTGGAGACTACAGACCAGAGATCCAAACAGTTGTCTTCCATCTATGCTTTGAGAAAACAAAGTATACCTAAAATCTCAATTTACAGTGTTCTTTATCTTCTGCAATGACCTGAATCTGTATTTCATATTAGACTATATTATAGGGAGAGAGAGAGAGAGAGAGAGAGAAACATTTCAAGCACTCATTTATAACTGACCTCAGCAATCCTACAAAAAAAGAGGTGAGATTTTTTTCACGTACCATCTTATTTTAAAAAAACACACAGCTGCTACTGAAGAAATATAATGGGAGAAGTAAAACTGCATTGACAGAGGGCCTAACATAGTCCTTTGTTCTCAGTTACCCTCAGGAGGAGCCTCCTCTCTCCAACAGTTTAATGAAATTTGTCTCCTCATGTAGCTAAGGTAGGAGCTGATAGTTAAACAATGAGAATATCGGCCTCTGATTTATTTCGCGTACAGGCATGGATGCATGTGGAAACGGCCCTGATATTTTGAGTGAAGGCTGGGTTCTCATATCACTCCTAAATGGATGGTGATCAGGGATTCTGGAGAGAGCCAGAAACACTGAATCAACAGAGCTGTAGGGTGGGTAAAAATCCAGCACTTGAGCCATCCCAGTTTGTGACATGTCTGATCAAGCAGCAGTAGATGAGCCTAAGGCATTTTCTAGGGACTGCTGACATGCTGAGAAAAGTAGTCAGGTTCAAGGCTAGTCTGACAATTATTAACCCATAACCATTTATTCGCCCCAGGAAATGCCCAGGGCCCAGAATGCTCTCACGATCCTTTTTCTCCTTACGACAACTTGAAAAGTTCTAAATTAACTTTTTAAGTATTTGCAAGACTCTATGACTGATATATTTTCTCACAACTGCATTTTTTTCAGTACTGAGAAAAAAATGCTTTAGCTTTTTGAAGATTTACCTTCATTGCCAGATGAAAAGGAATGTTTTCTTACTTTAAAGACTAAGATTGATTCTGAAGGAACAGTAAGTGGTTTGTTTTGTTGTATTTTGCTGCCTGATGCAGGTAGCAAAAGTTGTAGTTACAGCCAGTGAAGGGACAGATGGTGAAAGGATGTCAGAATACACACACATGCAGCTTTGATTGCACATGATGCGCTTTCAAATTTGCTTAATCCAAGTAGACTGAGATTGGACTTTCTGTTAAACCTGTAGTTCAAAGACATTCTCTTTACAATTCTTTTGTTTGATATCCCTGCAAGTATATTGGAAAAAAGACAGGGGAAGCTGCATGCGACTCAGCCATTATCTTCTATCATCTGCTTGGTGGTTACATTTTATGTCTAAGACAAACACAGGTGATATGTGTCTTATGAAATGCGATCATGCTTCCTTCTGGTTCTACCAATGATTTCAAGGGAATTAATGACTAATATGCCAAGCAGCCCATCACATTTTTTTGTTTAAGAATTTATGCATAGTGTCAGACTTATAATTACATTTGTTGTAGACCACAAGTAAGCATTTTCATTATTTCTAGAGCTGCTGAAGCAGATTGGCTATGCAAAGCTTCTCTTTTGTTCCTGCACCTTATTGCTTGGCCATCGTTTGTGCTAAGTATGCCTTTTGCTTCATTTTAATACAGCCTTCTGCAGAAGGTCATTTATTAGGTAATCACTTGTCTATGGAAAAGCCTAATTACTCCATGTTTGTCAGAAAGAGGAAATGGTACTACATTTGAATACTGAATGGGCTGCAAACTAGTCTCCAGATGAGGAATATGAAAATTTTCAAAGGCTTTACTTATTGCCAGTTAAATGAAAATAGCTAAGTGAACCTATACATTCGGGGTTAAAATAGACAAATACTCTGATGTACAGAGTATGAAAAAGCATACAGTTTACAGCTTTTTCAACTTTAATACTAAAGTAAATGCATAAAATAATTTATGACTGCTGCAATTCCCTTTTCTGTATGGAATACTAATGCCCCCTGCTGGCCCTTCGCAGCATCCTCTGAATTTTTGTGTTCATGAGTTCTGCTGCTCAGTACTCATTTTCTGTTCCATTCCAAAGAAAGAAAAATTATTTAGCCACTACCGAGTTTTTCTACGGTTCACACCCATCAAACACGTATCTGCAGAAAAGGAGCTTTTGTCCGGGTTTTTTATCTCCAAGATACATTCTGCAAGTGCTGTTTGCTTTTCCAAATTCACAGCTGCCATGGGAATTACTGACTACAAAGAACTCATGCACTGATAACCTTTTTTTTAAACCTTTTTTTAAACCCTTGTCAATATTTGAAAGGAAAAGCATTCAGATTTTCGTGAAAAATGACATGGAAACAAGCAGCAGGACAGTTACGAATAGAGAGTTGTTTATAACTAATGGTCTCATAAAGATTTTTATGACATCTGGTCTTGAACTACCTTAGCCCAAGAGGCCACCCCTATCAGTTTGTGTGACATTTGCCTTGATTTGTCCGCATATTCTGAAAATTTACACTGTATATCATACAATTCTCTTGCTGCTGCATCTAATCTTTTGCTTGAGAGAGAGGTTAATGAAAAATAAATTTCAAAAAGACTTGGTATCCTGACTTCCAAGGAAATGAAGCGCACGCAATCACATAGTTTGCGGGTCCTCAGACGTTGTTCTCCCAGAGTCCTTTGAAGCTGCTGATCGATTTTCAAATCGACACAGGGACAGAGAGCTCGAGGATCTCGAGCTCCTCCAAAAATCATAACTGTGTTGCAGAGAGAGAGACAGCTACGTCCCACCTCTTCATAGACTCAGAGACACAGGAATCGGACGGTAAATCGGCAGCTGTAAGCCAGCTGGCCGGGCAGTGCCCCAGTGCCACCCAGACGGCCGCTTTGCCCAGCCAAAGGGAAGCTGGCAGTACTGTGCACCAGGGAACAGAGCAGGACACGATTCACTGAAAAATAGGAAGCCATGCTTCTCCAGTTCCATGTCTCAAAGTGCTTTCAGATTACTGCCAATTGCCTAGTAAAAACTACCATGTGACCGTCTAGACATGAATCTTCCTCCTCTACTTCTGCTTATGGATGAAACCATCTCCCCTCCACAAGATCACCACTTCTCTTTGAGGAACAGCCATTCTCTCTGATCTGGCAGCTGAGCTGCCCACGTGAGTGCTTCCTAAGCTTTCTCATGAAATGGACAAAGCTAGTTCAAATATTTTACAATAGTAGCTCTTTGCTGATTTTGCTCAGTTTGTTTGGATTAAACTCAGTCCAATGTGAATAAAACCCCATATGTTCCTGCTGGACATGTTCTGAAACACCAAAGGCAGTCATCATGTCTACCTGAGGCACCATGAGAGAAGGATGTGAGCGGGACCCAGTCCAAGGGGAACACTAAATGAGGTCAAACATGCCAGAGCCTTGCTAACTGCTGACATCAATATAGGAAATGGGGCGCTGCAGGTCGATGCATTATCAACTGAGGAGAGCAATTAGAGAAGAGAGCAGGCACCAAAATGTTTCACTATGGGGTTCTGATGCTACGCAATGCAGGCTAGGGATACCCAAACACCATTAAGTGTTTGCAGACCTTTTTGAACCATAGGCACAATCATATGTCTCCAATAACTGACCTAATCTGGAATATCCATAGCTGGCTGCAGTGCACAAACATATCTGATGGCGTAATCCTCACTGGCAGTAATAAAAACAATTAGGCCCATAGTCTGCCAAGCACATTAAGATATACAGCACTACATAACAACATATTAGAACTTTACCCCTAACTCATAGCAAATATCAGCCCACGAATTAGACCAAGAACAGAAATAAGTCAGGAACTGAGCTGCATCAGACAATGGAAATAAGTATTAACAATCAGATGCACCTCCACCCAGGTACCATTTACAACAGAATACCATGAAAAAAACCAAAGACCCAGATAGCTATACAATTGCATTTTCTGTAAAGATATTATTATGTGAATCTTTAAAAGTGCCTCTCCATTAGAAACAAATGTCTCTTTTAGGAAGTAAGAACATTTTCCTGTAATATGAAAGAGATAAGATACACAAATAATGGAAGAGAGTCTTACAAATTACAGGGACTGGATATGTATGAATACAACTGTCTCTTTAAGAAGATTTCTTTCTGCAAACTGCAGGTAACCTGGCAGAGAAGGCATATATCTGCAGTGCTCAAAATGTCCTTTACAGGAACACATTTCTTTAGGTAATTTTTTTTCTATGTAAAAGCCTAATTACTCAGTGGTTATTAGACAAGGAAAATGGAGTTCCATTTAAATTTAGAACTGGAATCCAAGCCAAACTCCAGGGGAGGAAAAGAAACATTTTACAGATGGAGACTTGCAATCTAACTGCAGTTAGGTAATATAAATGTCCCAAAAGAGGAGAGGAAAGCATGATGTTATGATTAAAGTCACCCAAATGAGAATTAAGAAATCTGAGTCTGTCTTCAGACAAGAGACAGATTTGTCACAGTTCTGGAGAGACATTCCATAACTACATGGGAAAGAAGTATTCTTAAACTAACATACGCCGATTTTGCTGTGACAAACATCTAATACAAAGGGATTTTTTTTAACAATATCTAGGCATTCAGAATGACATGTCATAAAAATGAAGTTTCTAGCAGTAGAACTACCACTAATATTAACAAACCGGACAAATCTGGCAGTCAAAGCCACATAAGGTGGTTATGTACAAGTTGGTAAATTAACTTTGCGGGTAATGCTTTCAAACACTCTAACCCATTTTTAAGCCAGAGGCTTATTTCCAAAAGTGGCTTAAAGTCAACTTTTTCAAAGTTATTTAAGTGATCAATGTTGCAGATGAATGCTTGGTAGGAATTTTATGCTGAATAAACAGGCTAGATGCTTAATTCCCACTGATTTCAACATATCTGCTTTTATATGCTTAGATGCCTGACATTCATCAGATTCTAGCCTTTATAAACATGCCTAATATTTTTTGAAAACAGGATAGTTAGGTATTTTTGACACTTCTATTTTGCTTCTTGGATAGTCTCTCTTCTCTCTCATCTGTCTTACAGTTCACCCTCACTGATGCTACCCTACTGCAGAACTATATATAATTTTTGTGATCTACTTTCTCTCTGCCTCTATCTTTTATTTCATCTTTTCTTCCTACCCCTTGCCAGTTACTTTTGGTCACAGACAAATATGCCCTGGTAGGGATTATTCTAATTTCGACTATGTTAGTCTCCTCCTGTCAGCACTGTTGAATTCTGTCAATTTTCTATAGGAAGAATCAGAGCAAAATGTCTCTGGAAGAAGACCCCTAACCTCACATCTGTTTAAAAATGTCTATTGGGGTGGCAAAACTGGGTCACAGTATGTAGATACAGTCTAATGACTGTAAAGTGAAGGGGGATAATCACTTCCCTCAATTTACTGGCTACGCTTCTGGTGATACAACCCAGTCTGCTGCTAATCTTCATGATTCAAGCATGCCCTGCTGGCTCCTGTTTACCTTCCCACACACCAGTATGCCCAGGTACTTTTCCACAGAGCAGCTCCTCAGCCAGTCAGTCTCCAGTCAGTAGCACACCAGAGGGTTATCCCACTCTGGTCTAAGACTGTATTTGCTCTTGTTGAAGTTCCTAGTGGCTCATTCCTCTAGCGTGCGTAGTTCTCTATAAATGGCCGCTCTGTTCTTGAACATTTTGATAGCTCCCTAGAAGTTGCTATGATCCACAAACTTGATAAGGGTGCATTCTGTCTCTTCCTCCAGGTCCTTGGTAAATAAGACCGGTCCCAGGACAGATCTCTGAAAATCTCCACTCAGTTTCAAGGTAAAGCGTGACCCCTTAAGGACTGCCTTTAAGGCCAACAGTCCATCAGTTTCTCACCCCTCCAGTAGTCTACTCATCTAGTCTGTAATATCTCAGTCTGGCTAAAAGATGCCATGGGAAGCAGAATATTGAGACAGACAACATCTGCTACTCAATCATCGTCCTCAGGTGTCATTATTGTTAGGCTGGTGGAGCATAATTTGACCTTGGTAAATTCCAATCATGTTCTTCTCTATACATAATTGCCTTGAAGAATTTTGTCTAACAGCATTGGTGAGTGGAGAAAAAACAGGAGGGGAAATTACTGTAAGTAGATTACAATATTTTATTTCCCTAAAATCACTCAACAATAATAAACAACAACAAAATCTAAAATAAAGACTTTCTATCCAGAAAAGGATGAAAAAGAACAGGTTTTAAATTACAATATGAAATGGACTGCTTTTAGTGAACAAGATGTTCTGACAGAATTACGTGCCATGGGAAAATTGTTGACACATTCCAGTGGGTCTTTGCTGTTGACAGAATTAATTTGTACTATTGTTATTAAAGGCACATACTTTAATACACAATGTAAAGCCAACATTGGGGATTTTTCAACTTCTTACAAGAAAATTTGAAACATTTCTAAGTCTTAAATGTAAGAACTGGTCTTCAGCAGACTGGCGTATAACAAACTATACACGTATGCTAACATTTAAACCAGTTGTAAGCAAAGCTGGTCAGTTGTTAAAGAGCAGGGCATGCTGACATCTGAATACATTGCTTGTAAAGTATATGGCCATATTTCTTGACAGTAAATACCATTAGTTATCTACTTTAACATTTTCATTAGCAATGTTACATACTTTTACTCATAATCCACAGAAATTTATTCTTCTGTGAAGCAGAGAACTATTTTTAATTTCTTATTACATAGAGAATACTGTGTTTAAAAGTCTCAAGAAATGTATCATGAACTGTTTAAACAGGTAAGCTTTCAACACAAGGAGGTGCTCTTGAGACTGAAATCTTTGGGACAGATACAGTTATGCAACAACATTCAGACTGACATATTTGTACAACATTTCTGAGGTGAGCACTATTCAAGAATGAAATCTTGGCTTCGTGCAAGATAACTTGTGCTATGCTATAAAGTTCATAACCTTGGAGAATAGGTAAGGGTCAGTACTATATTGTGCACAAACCCGTATGTTTCTGTAAGATGCTTCAGAATTCTCTTGCAAGTTTCCAATATTCATGACTGGCACTGAAAAAGTCTGTGGGTAGCATTGCATGGACTGATGTTAATAGCCTAACAAACACTGGGAGGGCAAGAAGCCTAAGAATTAAACAGATTATTAATTTATTCAGTTTTAATTTTGGTAGGAAATCTCCTATTGCAGATTTGCATCCACTGCTTTATTTTCAGGTAATTCCAAAAATCAGTTCATTATGGTGTATACGTAGAGCTTCCAGGCCACCCAGATTTTGTAAATATAAATGTGTTGAATCAAAATATCTGTTCTCCAAATCAGGTAGCTCCTTTTAAACAGATTGGTGAGAGTGGTGTAACATAATCATTATATAAAGCAATAGATCAAATTTTCAGATCTCCATGCTTGACAAATCTGTTCCAATATTTATAAATACTCTGAGAAAAACACAAGATTTTCAGAGTTGCTGCGCAAATCTTACTCCCATTATCTTCGGCACATTAATATACAAAGATGTTTGGCCCAACAGATATACAACAGCAGAAATAATTAATTAAAACTGAATGAAGGGATGACTGTAATAAGCCATAGGACCTCATTATGAGGTCTCATTCTCACAGGGACAATATAAAAGAAAGAAAAATGAAAAGTTTTCTATAGGAAATGTTGACATTATACCTTCCTCAGACTCCTATTCCTCTCCAAAAATGGTACGCCTTAGTCAGAATTTGTTTCCAGTGCTGGTTACCAATCTCCAACCATGAAAAATGAAGGCAGTTGCATCACAGGAGCTCCTGGCCACAGCTCTGCCTAGGAGATGCAGTTAAGATAGGAGCATGACTTCTTGAAGAAAATGGCTTCTAGAAACAAGGATTCATTACCTTTTCAGTATTTGGTTTGTCCATGTTTGTTTTTTAAATGAAATGGGTTTGGGGTTTTTTTTGGAAAACATGCATTTTAAAAACAGTGCTTAGATATTTTAGTCATTTTTTTTAACTGCAAAAATGTAGGTGACATTGCAAAATTGCTATCTGCCATAGTCTTTTGATTATACTGCTATGAAAAGAGTTTGAACAAGAGAATCTTTGTGTTCCCTTCATCTGTCAACTTCACAAATTAAGCCCACTTACACCTTTCCACCCAAGCAGACAGTCATTATTTTTATTTTAAAATGTCAAGAAATAAGGTAGTGGAGTCTCTCTTCCACTAGTACGTTGGCGTTCTGTCCTTACCTTGGTCTGTCTGGCAGAACATATGCATGTACACGAGAACGTAGGGTTCAGAAAACCATATTTGAACACCCCAGGATTCACAGTGGGATCCCACTTGCAGAGAACGAGCTCTTTGCTTCTCAGTAAATTCCCCGCAGGAATTTCCAGCTGAATAAGGCAGTCTGTTTTACACACTAGAAACTACACAAAAGGGCGGAAACACTGCTCCAGATCAGCATCGTTAGCATTTATATAGTCAAATTATTTCAGACAGTCAAATTACTGGAAAACAAATCTATCTTCAAAACACCTCCCTGAGGTCAAGACATATTATTGCCATTCAGTGAGGGGCAGATGTGTTATGTGTCATATCTGATGTCATCCACTGAGTCATGGGCAAATCCAGAATATTCTCTAAAAGAGGTGAGAATGATTGAAAAGTGAAAGACAGTGTTTGCCCCTGCGCCCACTCCAGTGGGTCTTGCTGCCTCTCCACAGGTGAGGGCAAATTGGGTTTTCTGTCTCCTATCTCTCTTCTCTCGTGCAGCTCAGTTGTTAATTATAGGTTAGACCTCCTGGGACCATCTTCTCTAGAATGTTCTTGTTTTTAGCGAAATGTGACCTTTCAAAACAAGAGTATATGGGGGGACTTTTGGATGACATTAAAAAGTTTTATGGCTGAATCATTCATGGCCTTTTTTTATTGTTTCTGAACCTGTACCTAAAACTGTGATAACCTATTTGACACTACTAGAAAACACCTTTTTTCTATGTCTTGGATTTTTATATTCTTTACTGAATTCTTTTTTATAATCTTCTACCTTTTTGTAGAAAATTTTGACAACTCCTGTGATTTGGAGGACTAATACTAAAACAGTTTGCTGATTTTTGCAGAACATCTTTATAGACAGACCACAATTCATTTTAAACAGGAATTTCAACGTTAAGTGTAAATGTACTTCTTCCAGTTTCATCTGAAAGTTGCGTTCTCTGGAGAGAAAAAGTCCCCTATCTTTTGCTGAGATTGAATGGTCACAGTTAAACTTTCTAGTTTCAATCCTTCCAACTTTTGACATTTTATCATGCATCTTAGTATATTTATTCTCTCATTTCTTAAGCCTTGGCATCTGAAATCATATGAATGTTTGGGAATCTTATTTTTTTCTTTTGAAAAGCATCATTTTCACCTGCTACTGCTGTTCAAGAAAGTTTAGAATAGGATTCCAAAACACTTAATTAAAAAGGAACATAAAAAAAGAACTTGAATTTTTATTTTTTTAAATCTCATTTTTAAAACAATTTCATGGCAGAGCAGAAAAGCAGTGGCGTGGGGCTAGCCAGGTGAAACCCTGATGCATTCATCTGATTCTATTATACAGGATTTTCCAAATTACAAAACAATATTTCCAGTGTTGACCCTGCAGAAGTCCTGAAGACAGAAGGACTTCTCACAGTCAGTGCAAGCAGGAATTGCTATGTTATGTTATGTTATGTTATGTTATGTTATGTTACGTTATGTTACGTTATGTTACGTTATGTTACGTTATGTTACGTTATGTTACGTTATGTTACGTTATGTTACGTTATGTTACGTTATGTTATGTTATGTTATGTTATGTTATGTTAT
Organism: Aramus guarauna; assembly: GCA_013400195.1. Classification (NCBI taxonomy): domain Eukaryota; kingdom Metazoa; phylum Chordata; class Aves; order Gruiformes; family Aramidae; genus Aramus; species Aramus guarauna. The sequence continues at coordinate 62,057 of VXBL01000454.1, read as the reverse complement.
GTTATGTTACGTTATGTTACGTTATGTTAGCATGAAAGACTCTCGCCGCTCTTTCCTGCCCACCTCAGCCCTGCTCAGAGTAAGGCAGGCATTGCAGTCTTGCCCTGGACACCTTCAAGTCAAGGCTCCCACATCTTGCAGTCATGCCAGAGACATCTGGAAAGGGGCCCACACAGGATCGGTATCTAGAGGAGTTTTAAAATATTAGCTCCGGTTGCCCTTATGAAGTTGCTAATCCCATTAGATTTTCAATGAAAACTTACATCTGGAAACCAAACTGTTTTACAAAGACCAAAATCTCATCATTATGCACTTGCATATTACCTCACCCAGGAAATTCGCTCTCACACTAGCACAGCTAAACACTGCAACAATATAAATAATAGCGGTTTCATGACAACAACAGTGCACTGACATAAAACTAAATGTCTATCATGGGAGAGAATGAGCAAAACCTGTGATATGGCTCAATACTAAAAAAAATGAAAACATCATAGGATCAGATTCTTGTTTTGCCTGACTTCATACTTCCTGAAATAACACACTAATGGAGCAGCTGCTGCACTACTAAAGTTGGAACACCAACTTTTAAAAAATTTAAATCAATAAATATCATACTTCTTAACATGTAAATATAGGAAAAATATATAAATGTTTTAACTATGAAAAAATATTTTAAGAGCATTAAAAATCTCATTCCTGTGAGATATGTATTGGATGAATTCCTTTGAATAAGGTTATGACAATGCTAAGGTACTTGCAGGTGGAAGACAGAGACAGCCTGGTTTAGAAAAGAAATTTATTTTTAACTTAATGTAGCCCTTCAGTCACGGTATTTCTCACACAGGCTAGAGAAGACAGTCACAAACATGAATGATGTACAGAGGTTTAAAAATATCATTTTTTTACAAAGAATTAAATAACAATGTCTACTTCTTCACTGAAGATGAAAAGTGGAATTTTGAGCAGAAAGCATGTTTCAAGATCTAATGAGATTTTGAGGAATAGAAGCAACCAAAGCCAATTACTTTGCTTTTAATGACTGTTTGTTAAAAGGAGCTAAAAAGGCAAGGCACGATTGGGGCCAGTGAAAGGCGGAAATTAGGAACATACATCTCCATAGTCAGCTTCCTAAAACAGCTCACTTAGTTATTTCAGATCAAAAAGTTTAAAAGCAAAACAGGGTGTTTCAGCTCCCAAAAGCATACTTTTGATTACACGACAGAAACCTTTCAATTAGCTGTTAGAGTGACACATCATGAGGATTTGACAGCTCTAGATCAATAAGCTGACCCTAGGATTTCTTTCTTTTTTTTTTTTTTTTTTTTTATTCCTTCAGACTATCAGGAAAGGGAAAAAATAGTATCCAAGAGGAGAGCACATACAGTGACATAAAGCATCTGCACAGTATAAACAGAACAATGGTGACCAACATTTTTCAATACTTTTCACTAGATCCTCTTCCTTGACCTTTCTCCACCTTATTACTTTGCTTTGAAACAAACAAAAACACTTCTGCGGTAAGTCAAAGTCAAAAGCAGGGCATTTTTCAGCTGCTTTCCCAGATCTCCTAGCTGTGGTGATCTTCTAATTGTAAATTCTTCTCTATATGTACATTCCAGCTTTGTTCTCTTTTCTTTTTCTTCTTTAAGCCAGAATGAAACTTGACAGAACTGAAAGCTTAGCAGTCACCTAGGATGTACGGATCTTAGAGATTGCACCATTATCTCTCCTCAGCTGTTCCTTTTCTGTGAGCACAGACACTTCCAAACAAGCTTGGAGGCTTTCCTGTGTGTCCAACAGCCTTAAAAGCAAAATTAATTAAACGCTATGAAATTAAACAACAATGCATCCAAAAAAGATGATGTAACTTTACCGCATTTTTTTCATCACTTCAGCTTCTTCTGGACTATAAATGAATCAAATGCTGCAAAAGGTTTCTGTATTCTCCGTCTAACACTAACGATTCACAATGTAGAAATCTAGGAAATCGAATTTAGAAATTTATGCAAAGTGCCTGTGCTAGAGCCATTAGAAAGTGACAGACACAGGGGCTGAAGAAAGTAACATAGCACACGTCTCTGCGTGAAAGCTAAGCTGTGTATCAGGAGGCCCTCTTTTCCCTGTATCACATAAAATGTACCAAATAACAGGGGAACAATTTGGTGTGGTGGACTGTAAGGCACAATTATGGGAATGACGTGGGCATGGGGACCAGTGAAACCTGATGTCACACGGAAGCAAAGACTGGAGAAGGGAAGAGACACTTGTGACAATGGAGAGCGTGGGCCTTGGGGGCTTGGATGGAGATGGCCAGGGAGGAGACCCTGCCCAGGAAGAAGGTTTCTACAATGACAGTCTGTGGGTCTGTCCAAAATCCAAACATCGAAGGTTACAAGGGAAGCTGCTGCATGAGGGCAGGAATTGCTGACAGGCAAAGAGCAGTAGGAAGTTTCCTCTCCTGAAAATCCTCTGTAAGGAACGTTGTTTTTATGTGACTACGCAAAAGTAGACTTCCTAATTTGGAGCCAGGACATCCAAGAGAATGGGAAGAGGAGCCAAGGCAGGCCTTGATCTTGAATGGTGGACCAGCCTCTGGCAAAAAGCTCTTCAGCCTTTGGGTATGAAAATAAGATTCCAATAACTGAAGAAGCAAACTTATAGTAGATTTTAACATTTTTTTGCTTCTGACTCAAAGCTGTGTCCAGTTGTACAACATCTGCATTAAGTCCCAACCTCACCCTTTGATGTCTATCCAGTATACTTCCCTAATCAGGGAAGACAGGCACACAACCCGGGGCCCTCCTTCCATAAGCGTGTGATGAGAAGGCATAAGAAAACTGATGCGTTATGCGCCTGTACAACACAGGCAGGACTCAGATCAGCCTTTGAACTGCCTCATCAGCAAACAGAGCAACTCCTGGACCTAAGCCTGCGCAAACTCTGTGGAGCCACCAACTGCAGTACACGGCGTGCCCCATAAAAACTGCAACATCCATCAGCAGACAAATGGGAATATTTATGCTCATATTGGCTCATCTGTGGTTTGCAACCTCCAAGTAAAATTATTAGCATTGCTCCCAGGGAGAGGAGAGAAAGATAAATATGATAGCTCATTTCTATCTTAGGCCAGGAATTTCAAAGGGGCAATAGGGATTATTTCCTTTTCAATGCACATTTTCAAGTTTGAAGGGAGGCATGGGAGAATATGTATTAGGGCCACAGAAGATTTCTTTCTTGAGCTTGTGAGAACAGTGCTATTCAGCTGCCACTGACAGGTTCTGCTTACAAAAAAAAAAAAAACCTCATTACAGTGTGCCAACATAGTGCTTTGCCATATCCTAGATTTCACAGCCTAAAATTACAAGGAAACTTGCTTGCCAAAAAAAAAAAAAAAAAAAAAAAAAAAAAAAAAAAAAAAAAAAGTGAGTGTGAGACAAAAGGCAGAATGAACCAGAAGACAGAACGCTGTCAGAAAAATCACATAAAAGCAATGAATTATACCATGGGACTTAAGCACCATAGAGCCCCATGAAATGAAAAAGTGCCATTGATTTCCTCTCAGCTCCATGAGTGGGCTCCTTTATCAAATGCCTTTGAAAGTAAGACCTCCCGCTGGTTTTCTTATATTAAACTGGGGAAAAAGCACATTCCATTGTCAGGGTTGTTGCAAGGATGTAATCAGAGGTTTGGCATCCCAGCTCACAGAAACCAAGCAACTTGGAAAAAAATCCCCATACTTAGAGTTGTCATTTTTCTTCTCTAATAGAAGGTTGAATATAATTACTTTAAAACTCCGTGACATCAGGGGTAGATAACATTAAAACAAATGACCTTTCTTCCAACTACGCATTTTCTTCATCATTGTGATAAAGTGATAATTGCCTGGAGATTGCTTATTGTAAAGGCACATTCCTGTCACTTACAAATTCCCTCTTTAGGTCACTCTTCTAACAAGCAGAATCATTTACAACATGAACCATGAACCTGAGCCACATTTCTATTCAGTTGTACTGAAAATTAATATGAGAGTAGCAGAAGGAATAACACTGGGGGAGGAAACTTCCGTAGGCATCAGGTACTTTGGGAAGATAACACATTATCTAAATGAATGGCTGCCATCATCCATCTCAGCTCAAGAGCCAAAACACAGCGTAATCAGTATGAGAAAGAAAATGATCCGATTGATTAGCTGATTAAGATTCATCAGTCCAGAGGAGTCAAACATTTACCAAAGGTTTCCTGTTCCTGAAAATTATGGCTTTTGTGTGTTCAGTATTAACTCATCTTTGGGAATAAGTATAGAGTTAGCACATCACATTTGGATTTCCAAGAACTCCATACATGGGCTGATACGGACTTAGCATGTGGGCAGAATAGATGAGATGGAACAAAAATATGAACAGTATTTTCCATAGGCAAAATGCAAACAGAGTATGTTTATTTATAATTATGTTCTTTTTGCATAAGGGGAAAGCAAAGGAAAGGAAAAAGAGAGAGAGTGCACATGCACATAAGACTGAAGCTTTACATTTAAGAGGGTATATCTGATGCGAAAAAAGAAAAATTGCAGCTGCATCCAGCAGACATCTAAAAAACCTGCAGGTGCAGTAGAAAAATAATTATATATATATATATATATACACACACATACACACACACACTGCTACATTGAGCAGATTCTTCGACCCAGAAGGAAAACTGCTCAACATGAAGAAAGCTTGGCAACCACAAGCTGACATGAGATGGATGTTACTTATTTGGCTATTACTTATTTGCCAGTTGAATCAGAAGGATTCACCTACTGTTGTACAGTCTTCCATAGGCAGAGACGGAGACGTGAAGCGAGGCAACTATGTGTGTGGCTTGGGTCCCAGAGGCAGGCTTGCCTGAACCGCAGGCAGCCTCGGGGTTGCTCTCACTACACCTAGCTGTTGCAGTCCAGGGGGGCTGCACAACGAGTAGGGGCTGCAAAATGAGTAGGGGCTGCACAACGAGTAGGGGCTGCACAACGAGTAGGGGCTGCAAGAGGGCAGCCAGGACCAGGCCTGAAGGGACAAGGCCAAGTGATACCGATTTATGCCGCTGGGCAATTCCTTCTCCCTGAGCAGAGTATTCAGGACGACGGTCTTTGCCTGCTGCGCAGAAGTTTTCAGCCACTGTCGTGGGCTGGATGAAGGGCAGCCATAGGCATGGTGTCACTGGATGCTTTCCAGACTAAACCCATCTATATTATAATCAATGTTCTGGAAGATACTTTCACATATGTGAGAAGAACCTCTAATCCCCTTCCCCATTCCCTCCCTTCCTAGTGAGCATAACTATTACAATTAACACTATCAGATACCTACAACTGGAGTTCTCTGTAGAAAATGCCAGTATTGTTCTTCCAGAAGTCTGCTCTACTAATAGCACGAAAACTAATAGCATAAAAGATTTCAGGTAGCTTTATTTGAACAAACCTTAGCAAGTAGTGCAGCTTTACACCATGTTTTATTGGCAACTGCCTTTAGAAAGTGTTAGCACCTCACTTTGGTTAATTAAATCTACTTAAAGTAGTTTGATGGCAATCCAGACTGATGAGCATTGGAGGGGGCGGAAAGCATAAAGGAAAATAGGAGAGACATGAAGGGAGAGTCCAAGTTAAAAAAGAGTAAAGATAAAATACATTATAACAGCAATGTTTGGAAAAAAAACACTGAAAAGGAAGAGAAAGAGAAGAATTATAACAGCTTAGAAAGCAACAAAAAGTATGAGGAAAATTCCTTTCAAAACATTTAATAGGATAAGATTATTATTATTATTATTATTATTATTATTATTATTATTATTATTGTCATCATCATTATTATTGCTGCTATTATTTCTTCTTTTAAATACAGCTATCTAAGCTGAATACGGATCTTCACTGTATTCCTGTTTTTTTTCCTGACTCCAGTTCTGAGCTGCTCTAACAGCAGTTAGAATGATAGCCTTAACTACAGTGACATATGCATACCCTTCTTCATTTTCACTTTTCAGAAACTATGTTAGAGAACTGGAAGCAAGCGTCATAAGGCTATTTATGCCAGTGGTACATTAGCCAGATATTTGCCTGTGCAAAAGGAAGCCCATGTCCCCTTCAGAGCAATCCTAGTACTGAATAAAAGACAGAGTATTAAAAATAAATAAATCTGTGAAATGGGAAACTTTTTAAAAAATCTATGTGAAGGTATTACTGTGCTTTATTCTTAGTCAATTTAGCGCTGAATAGCAACTGCCCGTGTGGTTGTCTTCTCTGGAGAGAGTTCTTATTAAAGGGGTTTTTGTATCCTTCATTACTTCTAATGGACAAACTTCCCAAAACTGTATTTCTCATTATGCATCAGTATTAAAGAATTCCCACGATGCGTTGCTTTCTTTCAACAAGATAAAAGGGAAACTATCTTACGGGAAACATAGTTAAGGTTAGTAGCTCACCTGATTTTGAAAAAATGAGGAGAAACTTAAAGTACAACCAGCATGTTGTGCTGTCACATGTGAAGTAAATATGGATTAATGTAGAAACAAAATATTTTTACTTTGTTTTTTACTTAAAATAGGCATATTTTGTTTCACTTTTTCCAAAGGAAACAAAATTCAAGCAAAACCTACACATTACTTCTGGGTTCGCAAAAGTAAGAGATAAGGCACGAGAGAGGAGTTCCTTGTAAATACTCCAAATATCACCTTGTCCTTATTCAAATATTTCCTTAAAAATTCCTACCAAAATAAGTAAAAAAGCAATCAAGATGGATTAAGCTACCAAGATGTTGAGGGTACTAATATTACCTTATTGTTTCCTCCTGTTCCATCCAACAGTTTCATCTCGTTTTCAGTTTCTTCCCTGTAGAGTCTTATTCATACGATGTTCGGTATCTCAGGCCAGGAATGGTCCCTCTGTTTTAAGTTCATATGAGCCTATAGTAAATGCACAGCACATATGGCCACCTCAGATAAATGGAGACAACTACTGAACTTTGTTTCACCTTAGCAAATCCACATCGCAATACTTTAAAGTTCTGGACATCCCTGAGGTTTCAGCAAAGAGGACAGCTATATTATACGCACCTCAAGGAATTTCAGCCTACAAGTGTTTCTCTCATACAGTCAGTAAATAACTAATTTACTCAGGAAAAAGGAAAAAAAAAAAAAAAAAAAAAAAAAAAAAACAACAACCAAACCGATTCTTCTTGATTTTTGAAGTGTTCAGTAGAAAGGAATCATGTCCAATGCATGTTATTTTCCTTCTGACCCCTCTACAACTACTTAACCAAATCTGGCCATCTTGGGCTGTCTATCAACCTACTAGATGGTATTTGCTTACATGGTGGTACAGATTCCAGTGGTTCCCAAGAGCCGCTGTGCCCCTTTTCTTAACATTTCCACACAAATGGCAACATACTGCACTGTTCCTGGAAGGTTTGTGGGGCAGCAAACAGAGCCCAATTTCCAAATATGTGGACTAAAAGAACATGTGTGGAAAAAAAATTAGTCAAAAGTACCAGCTAAGGAGATCAAGTCTTAGATCATGAAGGCGGTATGACTATGGCTTAAGTGGCAATGGCAACCAGTTGGAGGCAGGCAATAACAACATTGAAATGTGTTTAAATGTGTAACTCAGTCCATTTGCATGCTTACCTATAACAACAGGTCAGGAAGGGAGCTGCTTGAACTGCAAAACCTTGTGTTTCTTAAATTACGAGAAAAAATTCTGAGGTCTGAAAAGAAAGACAGAGGCTGAAATATTATGTTTCTGGTATGTAACAAGTTATTTCTCCTCTGTGGTTAGCTAAAGCAGAGTTCTACTTCCTCTTTCCATTATAGAAGAATATATGGACACTTTGAGTTACCCACAAGGCTCAGACTCCTCTAAAAAAAAAGTCTGTCTTTTGTTCCCAGAGCCATAGATCATCTCATTCCAAAACAAAGACCACAGCCTGACAGAAATTCTCATGATATTAGATATTGGGGACACTGTCTGAACTCAAGATACCAGAGCAACATCTCACTCTTAAAATTCCAGTTTTGCACCAGAATTCAAATATTGAGCCTCACTGAAGAGAGAAGGAAATTATTTTAAGTCATTTGATAATATTTTGAAAGTAAACTAAACATAATAAACAATAATAATTAGAAACTAGCACATTCCTTTCCTTGAGAAAAGGCACAGGAGGTGGAGAGAGGAGAAATTTCACATAGGAACGTCATCAGTGGCTCTGGAAAATGTCATGCTACAGGTGGTATAAATGTAAATGAACACATGGTACTCTGGAACAGGAACTTAATGTTTGGGGTTTTTTTCTTTTCTTTCTTTTCTTTTTTTTCTTTTTTTTTTTTTTTTTTCTCTATATGTATTTATTTTGAATACTGAGACTGCTGTCTGTAAAGTTACAAAGTTACGGGTCACTGGAGGGACACTCCACGACTAATAGTTTCACCCAGGTGGCTCAGTATCTCTGACGTTTTTAGCAAGCTTAGAAGAGTCCCACAACGTTTCTTTCTGTCACGTCTCGTGCTTAACTGCATGTTCCCTGTTCTCCTCATCGGTCTCTCAGTCCTTGACGGAGCTATGTGCTCCTAACTCCACACGCGTTGCCTCTTTATCGCTGCTCGTGCCCATTCTGCAGCCTCTGTGAACTGTTATTCCCTGCTCAGAAATCAAGCAATACTCTCCTACCCGCTCCCCAGGTGGTTCACTCTCTTCAGGTGTGTTCTTAACTTACACTTCAAGACTTAGACTCCAAATAAAAGAGGAGCCATCAATATGATGAAAATCAATAAGATTAATCACTCTTCACTACTGTCTTTCTAAATCTTGATTTTTACGGGGAGTGGTATCTCTTCCTATGGTCTCAATTTACGTTTCAATTTCCTATGGAGATACTCAAGCTATCTCAAAACATGCTGCTTCAGGTATCGAGAGTACTGTAGCCCTCTTACGCTGCCAGGAAGGTGAATCAATTCTGAAAAAGTGTATATGCAGCTATGGTACTTCTAAGCTAACATTTTTTTTAGACCTTTACCTTTCATATTTTCATTTCTGACTTTCAAGAAAAGGCAATTATTTACTGCACACTACAGATCTGTGACTATTTCCCAGATACCTCTAAATGGAGCCCATCAACTAATTGTACTTTGATTTCCATTGTTGGAAGTGTAAACTGTTCTCATCAGGTAACTTATAAATGCATAATCAAGGTAACATGCACTCATGTCATGATATTTTACTTGTAGCAGCCTATAAATGTCTTCAATCACTTTTAAACTTGTTTAGCATAATCAAAACATAAAAGACCATGCATGGATTTTAAACAACTTTAAATAGTTCAATTTTATAACACTTCTTTAATTTTCATAATTACCACACATCTGTCCACTCCATTTTATGGATCAAGCCCATAAAGCTAGGATTCATTAGTATGCTGAGGTTGTTTACATGTCTCATGAGCAAAAGCCTTTTGATAAGTGAGATGAAAATAATTATTTACTTCATCAGCTCTCTCACACATTTCTGGATTCCTTGCTGAAACTGTAGATCCTACAGTGTGATTTTTTTCCCTAAAACTCCCTCAACACACACTGAAATCAGGTTTAGTAGCCATTCTTGGAACTGGTGATTCATGATGGTTTGATTCAAAATGAAAAACAAATAGAATAAATGTGCAAGCACACACACAAGTTGTTAAAGCAACAAAGCATTTTGAAAGGAAATTAAAAAAATGAAAACACTGAAGTAAGTGCCTGTTCTGCTATAGGGTATCCTTAATGCACAATGATTTAGTCTTGGAATGAATTAACAACTGCTCTTTCGTATGCTCATAAAAGCACGGTTCACATCTCTCTCACAATTCTTTCCTGATAAGACTAAATAAGCAAACTGGATAGCTCCATCTTCCAAAGTGTTAGCAGAGCAGTAACCACTTTTAAAAAAAATAAAAGATGTCCTTGGGGTACTGAGTTTCTTTTTTCTACTTGTATCAATTTTGAGCAGACACCATTCCATATGCATTTGTTCATTTATTCAAGGATGATGCACATTATACATGGATTGCAGCAAAAATCAGAATTAATTAGTGGAGGGATGGAAGCTGTCAGTATGATTGCACTTTTTAAATGCTTCAGTTGAGTTTATTTAAAGTTTGTTCCTATGCTAAGGACAAGTCAAAAACAAATCCACATCCACATCAATGATGCAGCAAATGGAGAAATTTCAAGAGCCATAGGAAAATTCCAGTGGCTTGACATCACAGCATGCTTCATTTTGTGATCTAAACAATGAGGATTATTATTTAGCCATTAAAGACTGTACATATAAAGGAACACATGTCAGAGGACTTCTGCTCAGGTATTTTCAAATATATTGTAGGTATTTTCAAATGTGTCATGCACCTCCCAGCTGAATTAAAGTCAACAGAAACTGCAGCCGTTAACTCACTTGAGAGATGTGCCTCTACCATTAAACTCTATTAAAAAAGTCTACTGTAAGACACTTTTGCACTATCAGAGCACTGGAAAACAGCATGAGTGTAGGCACACATACGGTTTTGTTGCTCGTAGTACCCAAAGACAAAGGCTTCGATGATAAAGACAGTCAACTCAGGACAAGGAGAAAGAGAGAACAAATTTCAAAGGTGACACATAAAAATTAATTTTCAAAGATTCAGGAAAACAAAAGCCCAGAAAGGGCAAAGAAAGGGGAAAGAAAAGTATTACTTAAAATCAGTTTTGCTCCCAAACTGCTGGAAAAATGAAGAACTTCAATTTCATTAGATTACCTAGGATGAGATTCTATCAGACTCTATATTGGTTTCCACCAGCCACACTTTCTTAGAGAGGAATATGCTCTTTAGCTCCCTACTGCATCTGTCAGTGTCCTGCGTGCTCCAGTGCTCCGTGTGGTGGTTTCAGCTGGTTCTCATCCAGCACGTTTGCACCCTTCTCGCCTAGGCTGAGCAAACCTGACAGAAGACATCAAGAGGTGGTGAAACCACAATTTGTTTTTGTAGTTTCTTTTGGAAGTTAATAACTTCTGGGTTTGTTTGAGGTTTTTTACTTCCTTAATTTTTAGATTTCCTTTTGTTTGGCTTCAGCTTCACTCATTCAATTCTTGTTTTGCCTTTGCCCGTGAGACTACAGAGGCTTTCTTCTGCACTACTTTTCCTCTTTACTGTGCTGTCTCTAAGTGTAGAAAGATGTTTTTAATATTAGTTTGAAAAAATACTTCAGGAAAGCTAAGCTAGGCTTTTCAAGGGACATTTATTTAAGCTTCCAACCTTCTGTGCTTGCCATAAGCCACTGACAAATAGGTCTTATTGGTCTACCAGTCATAATACTCTTTCATTTCTGCATCAAAGTAAATTCTGCATGCATTTGGTTCTCTAAATAATGAGAATTATTATTATTGCTTCCTACTTATAGAGAACACCAGAAAAAGAAGTAAATGCTTTATAGGAAAAAACTCACAAATACCAAAGCTGTTTGGTTATTGTTGCATTTTTTCTTGTTTTCCCTTTTAACCATTTCCAACCAAGGCTTCCCATTCTCTTAACCGTTTCCAGCAGGTATCATCCTGCTAAGAGCCAAATGTTCAAAGTCAGGTTTTTTTCACAGGAGCACCCCAGAGGAGCTGAGGAGCCACAGAAACACCAGGCAGAGTCAGGAAACACAGGCTGAACAAAGCCAGGGTAGCAAGGGGCAAGGCCAACACCAACCATTCCCTAGTCCGAGGGGCGTCCGGGGCCTGCTCTAGTTACCCTTTGGCATTGCACCAGCGAAAAACAGTGAACTTGAGCCCAAAGGTAGTCACATGAGTTGTGGCTGCTATAAAGAAAATTACAAACACTAAAAAATCCTTGACTGCTACAACAGGAACTCAATTCGTGACGTGAGTTGCTTGCTGAGACGGACCACTGCACCTCATTGCACAGGAGGTTTTCATCTGTTAATTCCTCCATCCTTCCAGTCTTCTGGCTGGTTGAATCTCACCCCTCCCTGACCCATCTCCCAGGCTGTTCTGTCCCTCACAGGCACTCGCTTTTCCGTCCCCTGTATCCCTGGTGCACCTCTCGCTTTCTGTTCGCTTCGGGCTGGGCACCGCACCTTTTCCACACAGCCACTGTAATGGACACATAGAGATGCAGATGCACACGCTGATGCGTCCTTTTTAGCAGCAGATGGTACACTCCTCCAAGGATTATTCAATCTTGAAAGCTTTTTTTTTCCCTCCCACACGACTCATTTCATCCAAGATGACAGCATCTTGTCGTGCCCACTCTCTGTTAGCCCAGCATTTTCTTCCTCCTGTGTCACTTCCAGCAGTGATTCACAAGCCCACAAATTATTCTGCCATTACTTGTATTTGTTTATGAAACTGCCAACAGATGGGTAATGGTCTTCCAAAATAATAGTTACCTCCAGGCACACATATTGACAAAGTACCATGAAATGCTTTTGTTTACACCCTGTGCTCTTCTTTATGATACATGAAAAGTGCCTTAAATCGTTTCTGAAAGTCTTTTTGACTTAACTGCTGTTCCTCAGTGGAGTCAGTTTTCCATAATGTTGTAGAACTTACCCTCCGTGGTCTCCCAGTCAAACCCAGGAAGTCAAGATTCAGTATATCTGCTACTCTATTTTTCTCTTAGAAACAGTCAGAAATCGTCATTTCTTTCAGGACTTAAAAAAAGTTATAGAAAAAGTTGTATTACTCTAATTGTGAGAAGATATATCAGCGTAGCCAAAGATAGTCATGGAAGACTGAAAAAAAAGGATGGATTTGTAAATTAATGGGCTAAGATTTAATATATTTGGAAATGAGCTCCAAAAGACCAACAACACATTGAAGAGCTAGATGCTTCCACTCATCACATACTTTTTCCATTTTTTGTTTGTGGTTTGTTTTTTTTTTCTAAATATACTCTAGGTCTAGTGGTCTCCTTTTTTCCTATATGACTCTGTTATATGTTAGCACTTTGTCTCTATGTGAACCCAAAAGGAATACAAAGGTGAATTCATACTGAAATGACCAAAATTACTCTAGTTTTGATTTATGGCTTGCCCTTAAATCAGAATACAATGCAAATAAACCTTATTATTGTTGTTGTTGTTGTTGTTGTTGTTGTTGTTGTTGTTGTTGTTGTTGT
>VXBL01000454.1:1112-43064 GCA_013400195.1 Aramus guarauna | reverse complement strand
CCACACCTTTATTTCAGTCTTTTATATCAGGCCTGAAAAAGAATCCATTGATTTCTTCCTTCAGTCTTACAAATTGTTTTCTTCGAATAAACCCCAAAGCTTGATATGAACCAAAAAAAGCCAAGCCAAGACAAGGTTTACAGGCTTTCATTCTCTATAAAGAATCAAAAAATATATAAACTCATCTGATAAAAACTGTATCAGCAATAAAATAATATCTTTAAATCTTTTGTTGTTGTTGTTGATGATGATGATGATGATGATGATGATGTTTAACCACAGTTTTAAAAGAATTTTTGAAATACAGTAGATTTGAATGAAACAGTGTCCAGGAGATCTCTGCATATGCAGACAGAGGAAACAAAAGAATTCTAAGCAATGTTTCCTGAAATTGAAGACTTCCTTAGGAGTCACTTGACTTAAAAATGCTGTGAACACAATACAAATAGCAGAGTCAACATGGATGTCATTTCTTTTATTAAAAAAGTGATAAATGTAATTTGCAAGTATTACTATTTTGGAAGGAAGACAGGGAAAGTGTCATAACTGAGGTAAAACATTGTTCCAGAGTATCTACACAGTTTATACTTATTTTCCTAATACTTCTGTAATGTTCATGTACTCTTTTGCTGCTCAAAACAATGAGTTTTAGTTTAAATAATTTCTTCTATGAAATGTGCTACTTAAAACACATCTTTACTAGTTATTCTACTTCAAAGTTTTTAGTTATTTTCTTGGATGATTGTGTTGGCTGGCTAACAGATATACTCCTGCCCAGCCACTTCCCTGATGGACTGGGAGAAAATAAGAACAAGAAACCTTGGGTCAGGATAAAGACACGTTTACCAATTACCATCATGGGCAAAGCAGACTTGACTTGGTGAAATTAGCTTAATTTATTGCCAAGTAAAATAAATAAGTAATAACAATTCATGTAGTAGGGAACAAAAACAACAACAACAAAAAGAAGCAAACATTTACACACTTGGGAAAAACATCTTTTCTTCCCTTTTCCCAGGCTCAGCTTCACTCCAAACACCTCCACACTCCCCTTGTTATCACCACAAATTACACTCAGTCCTTTCAGTGAGGTGAAAGGCAGCACAAGGGGGTAGTGGTCAGGAGGCAGATGTTTCTGTCTGCTGCTCCTTCCTTCTCACTCTTTTTCTCTTCTCCAGTTCAAGTTCCTCCAGAGGCTGCAGTCCCTTCTGGGGTTTAACTGCTCCATCATGGGTCTTCTACAGGCCATAGTCCCTTCAGGGGTAAGAGGTGTCTGCTCCACCACAGAACTTATCCTCCTCCTCCTTTGACCTTGGCATTCCCTCTGTTGGCTTTCAACCTTTTTACTCCTTTCTTCTCCCTGTCTGTTGTTTTCTGCCCTTTCTTAAGTGTTTTCACAGAGGTGTCACCAGCTTGGCTGATGGGCTCAGCTGTGCCCTGCGGTGGGTCTGTTGGAGCTGACAGAACTGGCTGTGTCTGGCACAGGGCAGCCCCGGGCCTTTCCCCGCAGAGGTCACCCTATGACCCTCACTACCAAAGCCTTGCCATGTAAACCCAATACAACGGTGAAAAAAGATTAAATATGTTTGTTGACCAAACTGAAAAGAACAAATGGCAAGTTAAATTAAACAGATGATGAACAACTCATATCTTCAAAGGAATCTGTCAAAAAATATTTCATCAATATCCACAAGGAACAAACACCCACAGAAGTGAATCAGTCACCAGACAATGCACAAGTACCACCTTCCAAACACATCTGTTTTTGTAAAAAGACATACTTCATTGTCTTATGGCAGACAGCTCACCAAAAAGAATAGGTAGAAGCCACATGCATAATAAAAGTATAAACAAAGTTAAAGAGATAGTAAATATTCTGCCTGGAATACAAATTTTGATTGTAAGTATCACAATTAATTACATTCATTATTAGAAATCAATTATGGATGATACCTTTTGCATTTATGTTAAAGGATAAACACATTTTAGTTAAGAAAATTATAAGAAATATTTTTATCCTGCACACAGAGGGAATTCTTAACGCAAAAGTAATGAGCAGAAAAGTGATCAGATAATTAAATCACCACCAGAGTGATCTAGAATAGCAAAAATTCTTATTACCAGTAGTTCTAATTTTGAAGACAAGAAATTTATAGAGACCTCTGAGTCCTGAGCACATTACACATTGATCAAATAAGTGTAAAGTAACAGGACATCTAACAACAAATAAAACTTCAGAGAACTTAACATAATAATAGAGTCACAACTCACTGTGTCAGAACAAAGCACCACTCAACATAACACAACCACTCACACCTCCCACACATAAAGAAAAAAAAGGCCTCCCCCACAGAGACCTTAGTTGCCAAAATCAAGGCAAATATAAGAAAAACACACAAAAGTAAATTAAACATTTTTTTTTTTCAGGCAAACATAGAAGATACTATTCAGGTTAACAAGTGTATAATCAATCACCTGACAATAGGTTAATAAAACTGGAAATTAGTAAATTCTCCAACAAAGATATGACCAGGGGGCAGAACTAATACCAAAACAATAGAAATTTACTTGCAAAGGGCAATGAATTACAGATTCTTCATCACATAAAAGTGGATACTCTATTTCCCAGAACATGCAACAGTTAATAAGAATATATTCTGTACAAATGTAATCTTTGAAAGCATTATTGTCTCTAGTAACATTGGATTAGAAAGTTGGATTACAAACATCAAAGGCTAGAACAGAAAAAGTGTGCATCTCGGAAAGAGAAATTCTTGGCAGAGTTTAGCTACGTAAGAGTGACAATCCTGAAAATCCTCACTATTCAATTACTACTTTCCACAGAAGCAGCTTAATTCAGCGCACATTAATGCTTCCCTGTGGACCTGAAAGTGCAGTTTCCATGCATGTGTAGAAGTGCCTCTGTTGTACTACTCTTGAGCAGCTTAGCACAAAGCTTATCCCTGACTGGGATCCAAAAGCCAAACACTCCACAGGTTATGGTTCCTAAAAATGCCTCACACATACCAACAGACTTAGGTACCCTAAAAGATGCACTTGCTGCTTACCAGCTTACATTGTAATGGCAATGGTCATCCAAGTGCTTAATGGTCAGAGCACTCGAGAAGGAAAACCACATTCAGCTGCTTTTTCAAGATTCCCATGAGCCAGGAGAGCACATTCATCTTTGGTCAACAGGCTGTTTTGTGCAGGGATGCATCCCATCTATCACATCTGAAGCTCTGCAGACCAGACTCACCCAAACACAACACTCAAGATTGCCCTGGCAGGAAGACTACTGCAAAAATTACACTTGCTCTTCTCCTATCCTTGTGGTCCAAGAAATCTTTATTTCCTGTACTGAGGCACAACACCAATAAAAAGGCTAGAATTTTATTGCTATGACGGCACTTCTATGGAGGCATCCGAATCTAAATTCCTTCTAGGCAAGGAGAGGAACTGAGATGTAGTTTCTCACATTCCTCATTTATGGTCTATTCATCAAGCCATGTGTAGTTAGTAACAGCACCATCAGGCACACCTTGAAAGACAAAAAGTGAACAAAAGTGCTCACTGACTTGGGGGACAGAAATAAGAGAGATGGCTCCAGAGTCTCGAAAGAGAGTTTGATACACTAGCTTCATCATGGACTGAAATCTTAAGTGAGTCACCTGTAGGGTGGAACTTATGAGTCGTTCTATTTGTGTGCCTGGGGCAGGTGAGTCACGGGATTTTTGTTGGCTCTTTGCTTAGGGTACTAGTTAGGTTTTTGTTGTGAAGTGTTTCGTTCTTTTCCGTGTGTTGCAGAGATTGCCCAGATGTCTCACTAAATGGTTTTAAATTCTTTTAAGAATTCAAGCACCTACGTGCCTAAGTCACTTGCTGGTAACAAGTAAAGACAAGTATCATGGACCTAACACAAGTGCCTCTAGAAGGTGTCTGAAAGATTATGATAGCGATCTCATTTCTTAAACCCTTCTCACATGGGAGTAGATCTTTCCAGGAACATGAGAAGAATTACCTTACCCCATTAAAAAAACAGTGTCATGTTCATTTCTCCAGACTAAGTGGGCTCCACAGTCACAAGTCAAAAATTATGCGAAAGGTGAAAAGAAATTAGATAGTAAATATTTTGCTAAGACTATTTCTTCTCTTTTTGAGAAAGCAGAACTAACATCATTCCTTAAAAATTGTCTTGAAGCCAATAAATTTCCCAGACAACTGAAAAAAGTCCTTTTAAGATACTGTTATTTTGGTTCCCGCACTCCGATTGTGCCATGTATTATTGCATGGTTCAGTGGAAGGTCTTCAGAGAACATAAAACCTCTGATTCAATATCCTTGTCTAAACCATCTCTATATATATAAAATCAATAACTAAACCACAAAAGGTTCTGGAAATAAGCAAATAAACTAATTATAGAGCTTTAGCTTTAATTAGCACTAAGCATTTTCCAACCACCCCCACTATTTATCACTGTTGACCTAACAGTGCCCCCTTTAAGTTCAGGAGTATGCTTTGTGTGGATTATGCAGAATCAGAGCCAAGAACAAAGGCTTTCATTCATTCTGCTGGACATCTCCAACTATAAGATATTGGGGGGGTTAAGTTACAGTAGTAAATCTTAATGTTTAGTATACTGCGTCTTTGTCTCAAAGTGCAGGATGATGCTTAAGTTAGATAACATGTAACGACTCTCAAAGAACAAAGTAGGAATTTTCAGGAATCTGAGGAAACTAATATATCAGTGCAAGGGAGAACGTGTTATAAGGAAAATAATCAGCCATGGGAAAGCTAGGAGAGATGCATTTCTCCCATATTCTGTGTTAGCTTTACTATATATATGAGAACAAACACCAGCAAGGGAACAGGAGGCAAAGATAAATTGTGCCATAGTACCTTGGTTTTCCACCCTCCTGCACCTTGATGTGTACAGATGGAGTTATTGGGTACACAGGCGGCGTGATTGATTCCACAATGCCCTCAGGCCAAGGAGGCAAAAGCACAAGGCTGTGAAGCTGGAGGAAGCTGGGAAGAGGCTTTTGTGGATAGCTGCATACAGGCATCTTATCTAATTCCTCAGATCACAACAATGTGACAGCGTTATCTAACCAGTTATTGCTGCGCAACTTAGACACAAAATACATCCAAATGAGAATCTTCCATGTATGCAATATTTAAGCCCATTTTGCATGACTCCAAATGGAACATTAAAGTGGGAAACAGAGGAGGTTCATATCCCTCATTTTTCCTGCAGGTATGTTAAAAATAAATGGAGGAATCCAAACTCAGGAGTTACCTCTGTGAACAGAACCCTGTGCAAATGATACAGAGCTGAGCAGAGCTGCCTTTATTCATCTGAGCTGTTTGTGTTGAGCTGGTGAATGCCTACACTAGGGATGCACTTGTCTGGAGATACCGTGTGTGCATAGACGTAATCCTGCGTGTAGACCAGGTCACAGAAACACATAATCAGAGGTTGCCAATTTAGTCTTTGGCAAAACATTTCATAAGCCTTAGTACTTAGACCTGCCATGAGAGGTCCTGACCAAAAAAAAAAAAAAAAAAAAAAAAAAAAAAAAAAAAAAAAAAAAAAAAAAAAAAAAAAAAAAAAAAAAAAAAATTGATCTAAGGAAACGATGTTTTTAAAAACATTTATGGAAATTATGGCAAGACTTTGAAACGTCTCTGGTATCTCTCCTGCTAGATTGCTTATGAATCCAAGATTCTTAGATCAATGGCTAAAGATCCCAGGCCACAAGCAGCCCAGCCCAGGGTTCCATCAAAATCCTAACACCCCAGCAGCACTGGGAACTCCAATCTGAGCCAGGGTTTCAGGGCTTCACACCTCCTTCCCCAACAGGTGGAAACAAGGCAATCTTTAAAGCCATAGACATATTTCCTACTTTCCCCCAGGAAAACCAGAAGATGAAGAATTTCAAAACCAAAACTTTCTTCAACTCTTTGCTTGCCGAGCAGATTCCAGAGGCTGTGCTGTCCTGAAGCACAATGCAAGCATTTTCAGTGTGTCAGAATTTCCCCAGCACAAAAATGCTGAATTTTTAGTTGCTCTCCTGGAAGCTCGCTTTCAGATCAGATGCATTTTTCAGTTGAAAGAAGCACATGTTTTTGCAACTGCACAGGTTTCTTGTTCAGTTGGGGTAGTGGAAGACAGCTCATGTGCAGATACTCTGTGTCAAAACCAACAACACCCTTTTTCTGAATACTGTTTTAAAAGAATTAATCCTAAGCTTTTCTATTAACATTAATGAACACTATCCACTTAAATACCCTGTCAAGAGAAGAGACAATGGACACTATCAGGCATGAATAGTCAGCAAGTCTTACAAATTGCAGAAGCCCTGAGGGAAATTCATGTTCTAAATGAGTCAGTGTGTGATTGAAAGTGACACATCAGGGAAGCATATTCCATTCCATTTAAATTATTGTCTTTCTTTAGGCTCTTATGTTGTTTATGATGGATTATATTTTGTTTGCCAGAGATTCTGTGTTTTCATTGTTAGCAAGTGTGCATCTGCTGCTTCAGCACTCCAAGGTACCAGCTTCAATTAGTGTAATATTCTCATTAAATTAAGATGTTTATAATGTCTACCATGCAAATACAACAGGGGAAGAGGATAATATAGGTCAGTTTGAGTATCTCAGTTAAATCAAAGGTATGGCCTTTTAAAAGACAAACAATGCTTTTATTAACACAAATATTACACATATCAAAGTCCCATGTGTCTTTGGTTATGGCAGGGGCTAGATACCAGAGGTACAATAGAATATATCTATTCTACCAAATTTGGTACCAGACTGCCATTAAGAAGGAGATAACACCTTGAAACAAATGCAGGGCGCATCTTCCCCGTTTTGGAGCTACCAGCATTTTTTGCAGTATTAGTCTTGAACAGCACTCATGACAAAAAAAATCAAGCAGTGTCATGCCTTGCCCACATATGGGCTGGTGTTTATGGGAGAACTTTTTGCTCCTCTTTTATTCCAGGTCTTTGCTAGATTTTACTGTTTGCTAATTGTTGAAATAACAGGCTGTCTCCATATTGCCCACTAAAATCTGCCTCTAGTCTGCATAACTCCCAGTTGGGCTTAATGTCATCCATACTCAGCTTCCCACTCTTTCCACTGCTCCCCTTTCTTTCTTCCTCATGATGCCCACACAGCCACAGACCCAAAGGACACCATCCCTAAACAAGTAGTGGAATAGGGAACAAACACCCACCCATCGCCCCTGAACCTTTCCTCCAGACTCATTGACGTTCCAACTATCTATGCTCAATCTCTCCACATCCTGATTTAGCAAAAAAGAAACACTGTGTGTAAGTAAACTACAAGCGAGCTCACTCTGTACAGATTGTTCTTTGAAGTCTGCACATCAATACCTCAAACCCTGAATGACTGCACCACAGATGTATCAAAACTGTTCATCCAATTCAGTACACTCAGGGAAATGTTCCTCACATCTCTTTGACTTCCCCAAAATGAGGTTGAACACACACAGTTGCACACATTTCAGAACAATATCTAAAGCTCACATACAAGAACTTATTACAGTCTTTCCTGTGAAATGGTGGAAAAAATCCTGGAAAGATATATGTGCTAGTATTAATATCATTAATGGTACTAGTGCAGTCACCACAACTGTCAGTACACAGGGTACCTGTACCTTCACAGTCTGCTAAACTGTATTACCAAAGAAATGTTGCAGAGAACCTGCAAGTAAAGCTAAACTTAGGAAGAGAGCATAGCCTGAAATTTACATTTTATGCATTTGAAGCTGATATGGGTAAGTTCAGAAAAGAATAACTCGATTCAGTTTTCTGAATGACCAGACCATGATAAGGGAGTCATACACTTACTGCTCTCATGAAAGTTTTTAATCATTTTAAGGCAAAAACATACACATGTATTTATCAATCATACTATGTAACAATATTATATCATGTAACCATCCCACAGTCAGCTAAGAAATACCTGTTTGCAAGGCTACTATTGTACATGTCCCTTACACTTCAAGTATTCATGAAAGCTTTATCAATATGATGTTTTGATACTATTTTCATTTTTAGAAACCTAAATTATATCCTAATAGACTCAGGACAAAATTAATCTCTAGTATAATGGGCTATATGATGAATTACTGCTGTTATTGATTGTTGTCATGCCTTTGAGTGACACTGTATTGTTGACTGCTGATAGTAACATGTAGTAGCTTGAGACAGAGAAACAGACTTACTTTATTAATCATAGCTATACTTGCTAGTGGTGATTGTTGTGATAGTTTACATGCTAGTGGTGATACTTGTGGTATTTGTGGCAATCTGTAATAAGGTAGAGAAATTTAGAGGAGAAAGCCTCCATGTCCTTGCGTATTATGGAATCCTATGAACGCACGGTCATGATCTCTCAATACCCGCAGACCCTTTCGGTTGTGATAAAAGGCCATTCGTTATCTGATGCAATTTGCTAAACCACTTAAAATGGTTCCAAAGCAGAATGAATTTAAGTAGACAATAGCAATCATTTTAATTTAATATCCTATTCAAACTGTTTGACAATTTCAAACATTTGCTAAATGGAGAATTGACAAATCACTTCAAATAAAAAACAGGATAAACTTCTATTCATGGATTGCAAGAAACTCAGTGATTTCTGTTCACAGAAGAGGAAAGGAGCACACGTTGCTGGAGCTCAGCTTGGAGGTAGTTAACACAAAACTGGTTTCCCATGTAATTAAACTTGATGAGGACTATCTAAACATTCATCAAAACCACAGGAATTACCACTTTCTGCATGCAACCATCAGTCCTTTCCTAGACTATAGAGGACATAGTGGGTTACTCCAAAAATCAGGTACCTCAAAGATACTCAAAAGTTTAATATCCTATTAAAACCATGGACTAAACCAAGAAAATCTTGCACACTGAAGCTTTATCCTCTAATTCAATCTAAACAACTAGTTCTGCACAGCCAAGTGTCTAAATAAGATGTTTTCAACTTTGTTCAGATTTGGTTAGAAAGAATTTTACTTCATTGCATTCACTGTGATACTGGTTTTGTTGTCTCTCATCTTCAAATACTAACTACCTCTAAGTACTTTATTTGTAGGAATAACTATCACAGATTGAGCCTGTGATCAAGGAACTCTAAAAATCAGGGATCAGATCAAGAATGAGGATTCTCTAGAAATTTCTCTTTTAAGATTTAACCATGATGGGTGTTGAACATCTTACACACTCATCACTGCCTAGTGTACTCAGGAGCGTATCTAGCATGAAACTATTATCTCACAGGAATTCAGTTCATTTACAGAAAAGCACAGAAACTCTGCTGTCCCTTCCTCTCCGCTATGCTTCAGGAAACCAATGAAGTCACTAATATGAACTATTAGTGACTAGCTGATAAGGGCAGGAGGTATGAAGAATGCCAGCGTCACTACTGAAGAGCTGTTAGGAAATACACTCATCTGACAGCCACCTAAACGAAATGTTAAGAGGCCCTGAGCTTCTTCCAAAAGATAATATCAGCAGAACTATAGAGAAGAAGCCTATACAATGGCCCGTATCTTAGCTAACGCAGTCAGGAGCTCCGAAGTTAAAATTATTAAAGCTCATAAGCTACTCCTGAAACACATGTGAGAAAACACAAATCTTCTGTGCAACAGGCACAATAGCATGCATTTATCAGTCACTTACAAGAAGCTCTTTGAGGACTGTGAGAGTCTTGCAAATTTAATAGAATATGACTTCTTAGCTAATCCTACTGCTGTGAACTATCACACCTTGGCTGAGCTAGTGAAGATTTCCACAAGAATAAGGGAAAGGAAAACAGTGCAAAAACTTTGGAGTGTTTACTAGATGAAAGTAAATAATGTTCAGTCTGTAGCAATCAGCAATCAGACTTCCAGACCTGCTGCTTTGGAGAAACATGTCTAAAAAGAGGATATACTTATTTCTGTAACTGTGTAATGGTAGCTAGATTATGGCAAAAGAGGTGATTTTTTTCAGAGCAGGTGCTAAATTTTCCGCAAGGACTGGAAAATTTACAGGGAAGAGCTGAAGTTGCTTGAGTTTCTTGCCTATATAGCTCAATGCTTTATAAATTTCTTCAGAAATTTAAATAGACTTTAAAATACTTGATGTGGGGATAATAATCATATCTGTTTCATAGTTTTTACCTTAAATTAGTAATAGATACTATTGAGCTACAGTAATATAATAGGACGGTCTGTTATGTGGGTTTTTTTGTTTTGACTCTATGTGATCATAAATTATCTTCTTATTTTAGACATTTTCTTCAGAGATTATCATAGAGTGCTTTGTTTAAGGGATAGAAAATTATGACAAGTCATAATATTTTACTGTTCTTTTGAAATATATATATAACATAGATTTACACTGCACATTCATTTTGCAGGAATGTGTATTGCCATAAGAAAATGGCTAGTTTCCTTCTTCTGTGTCATCTACAGTCTTTGATTAAGGGATCATATCATGTGCAAGGGATGTGTTGCTTACTTTGCAGATTAACATCTCAGTGGTCTCTCCATCCTAAAGAGTCTTTTACCATAAACAGAAACAAAGCAGGTTGGAAATTTCCATCACTTTTTCAGAACTGTCTAGCCAGAATCCTCTGATCTTAAAGGCCGTTAGATGAGAAAAGATTACTGAGCGTGACATATTCAAGATAATGTACCCTTGCCTTAAAAGAGTCCAACATAAAAATCAGCGACAAATTGACTTTACAACTTTTCAGAGAGTGAATAAACCTACCGATTGCCTCAAGCCCGCAATGTAACAATGACTTACTGGTTTTCTCTGTCACTCATATGCCTTCCTAAAGATTTTTATAATTTACCACAACTTTCCTTTCCTCTGTCTTGTTTTACAACCCATATAAACTCATTCAAAAGAGTCAGTCCAAGACAAAGATAAAATGGCATAATTTGTCTGTGACCTTGGAAGACCTAGACAGATTATGATGTTTTTTCTTTCCTTTTTACAGCTGCTGCCTACAATTAACTGTGGCAAAGAATACATTTAATAATATATTTTAGAGTAAGTTATGTTTTGCGAATCTCCAGGTATTATTTCCCATCACAGGAGACTAAGTACTTTTAAGGCGCTGTATACAGCAGTCCTGTAAAAATAAGGTTCTTTAGGAAGAACACTCGGATTTCAAGCAAAAAGCAGATAAATGACATTTCTAAGCAACTAATTCAGTCAAAATCCACAGGAGCCTGAAAATTACCACCTAAAATAAGAGTAGCATGTGAGACTCTTGAGGTAACATTTACTTTATAATGTCATTACTTTGTTTTCCTGTAAGAAGAAATAAAAAAAAAATATATTAAAAAAGCAATGGTACATTGTGCTGGTTTTGGCTGGGATAGAGTTAATTTTCTTCACAGTGGCTGGTATGGGGCTGTGTTTTGAATTTGTGCTGAAAACAGTGTTGATAACACAGGGATGTTTTTGTTACTGCTGAGCAGTGCTTACACAGAGCCAAGGCCTTTGCTGCTCCTCACACCACCCCACCAGTGGTGTGCTGGTGTGCACAAGGAGTTACAGGAAATTATAGGCCCATCAGTCTTACTTCAGTCCCTTGGAAAGTTATAGAATGAATCCTCCTGGGGCTACCACAAGTCAAATAAATCACATGACTGGAAAAAGCCAGCATGGATTCATCAAGGGCAAATTGTGCTTGACAACCCTGATCACCTTCTACAACAAAAAGTAACCCACTCAGTTGATGTGGGGCCAGCAGTGGACATTGTCTACTTGGGTTTCTCCAAAACTTTCAACATGGTTTCCTTCAGCGTGCTCCAAAGAAACTGATATGTTATGGTCTAGACAAGTGGTCCATGGGGTGGGCGGGAACTGGCTTGCAGGCCACACCCAGAGGGTGGTAGTAAATAGCTCTTTTTAAGTCTGGCAACCTGTCACAAGTGAGGTCCCCCAGGGATCAAGACTGGGCCCAACACTGTTTAATATCTTCATAAGTGACCTGGATAATGGGATCAAGTGCACCCTGATGAAGTTTGTGGATGATACCAAACTGAGTGGGGAAGTAGAGACTTCAGAAGGGACAGACACCATGCAAAGACCTGAATAGGCTGGAAGAGCAGGCTAACAAGAACCTTATGAAGTTCAACAAGGACAAGTGTAAGGTTTTGCACATGGGAAAACATAATGCAGGAGTGCAGCACAGACTAGGATCCACTTGCCTGGAGAGTAGCTCTGTGGAAAGAGACCGAGGGTTCCTGGTTGACCACAAGCTCAACAGGAGTGAACAGTTTGCTACAGTGGCAAAGAAAGCCAACAAGATGCTGAGTTGCATCAACAAGGCCATCAGCAGATGAGTTAAAGAAGTCATTATCCCACTTTACTCAGCACTTGTCAGGCCACACCTGGAATAGTGTGTTCAGTTTTGGTCCCCACTATACAATAGTTCTGGTGAATTAATTCCTTGTCTTGCTTTGCTTGCGCACAGCTTTTGCTTTACCTATTAAACTGTCTTTATCTCAACCCAGTTTTCTCACTTTTACTCTTCTGATTCCCCAGTCCCACGTGGGGGCAAGTGGGCAAGCGGCTGTGTGGTGCTTGGTTGCTGGCTAGGATTAAACCATGACACACATTCTGAAAGATTTTATTGTATTGCATTAGCAACTATCCTTTTCATTTAGCATTTTTCATTTAAATTGTTAATATTGATTTTTTAACACACAATCCAGTACAACAGTCACTTGTGGAAGACTTTCTTCATAATTGCAATGACTTCTGTATTGTACTAGAGAAGATGAATATTGATGTCACTGCACTGAGAATTTATAAGGTAATAAAACACTGTGCCGTACAGCACAGAACTGTCATTGTTCGCCAGCCTAACTCAGTTTGAACAATGCCTGTTGGAATAGTTAGGTAATTTTCTTACTAGTAAATGGTATTTTTGCTGAGGCGACATCAGTCTGCAAGCACATGTGTTTTTCTCTTACATCACATCTGAACAGGGATATGAATAATACTCTGCATAATTAATATTAGCTTTATAGCATGTTGTAGACTAATACACATGATAGAAAATAGGGAAATATGTGGAAATGGCCATTAAGCAACATGATTCTGAGATGTTATGTGCACTTTCTGAGGGACATAATTGATAATTTTTCTCTGCTTTAATTACCATATTTAAGTTTAATGGAGAGAAATATCTGCATAAGAGTAAATTTTAAGAGAAGAGCATTACTGTCCTTATATGTCAGCAAGTTAGGTTAACAATGAAGCAATTAAGCAAAGCAAAATCACATTCAGAACTAGATAAACATCAACTTACATGGAAATCCAGTTCAAGTTGGATATATCATGATACCACAATACTGATGACAAAGGTAAGCAGCAAACAGTAATTAAATCCTGTAATGTTATGAAGGGTCATCCTTCAGCTACTTCAAGTTATTTAAAAAAAAAAAAATCAGCAGGAGTAGAGGCAGTTTTGGAGCTTCTTGATCAAATTATGTGAATCACCATTTGTGGATGGTGAAGAATGATATGGATATTAATCAGCTGCTCTTCAGGAAAACCATGGACAAAAAGGGAGGCATATTCTGAAAGGATTTAGGGCAAATGAGCATTTTCACAAAAATTTCACAGGCATGAGAAGCACAATGAAAAACATCTATAGTCAGGAGGCACAGGCCAGAGAATGAGATGATCATGTAAAGAAAGAGTCACAAGGAAGAAGGAGGACCCTGCAATTTTCTCCTTCAGTCTAATCTCATGCAGGAGACAGAGAAAGAGGAGTTTTGAATTTATTTACTAACAAAAAAATGGAGCTCCCAATCTATAACTATGAGTCACCTTTTGAAGGAACCTTAGCATTTTTCATCTTCCACCCTGAAAATTCTGATTCCTCTCCTATCTTTACTTTCTTTTCAGGCCTTGAGTAATTGGACTCCAAGATTTTTAATATGAGAATTTTTTTTCATGATTCAGGATGACTGTAGCAGAAAACCCCAGGTTACACACACCTTGAACAGTGGAGCTTGTTCAGTGGAGAGGTGAAACAGTTGTTTTAGAAAAAAAATTATAATCATAAGGCTGCCTTCTTAAATGTGGAATCCTCTCCCTCCTACCAGTGAAAATCATTCCACTAGTTTGAGTTCAGCAATGTTCAGTTCCCAACTAACAGCAGGTTTATGGTCTTGTAATAGTTTCCAAATTTTTAATCACTGGGATACACAAAAATTAGGCTGTTCAAGCACTTCTTGCCCTAGAACATCCCAAATCATTAGGTCTTTCTAGTATTATGTACAACAGTAGGTAAATTAGGTGATTATTAGCAATTCCTACTGCCCTTCAGGTCTCCATCTCTCAATTTATTGTTGTTGAACTCAAGGGCTGCATCAGCTTTGTCCAGCTACAGATGCAGAGCGCACTCTCACAGTCGCATTCCTGGCTGCCCGTACCACCTCCTTCCTGGGGTGCGGTATGAATTTCCATGGGACGCTCGAGCCACACCAAGAGGGAGGTGACCTTATGGCCTTCTCGAGAGTGTCCATGTACATGCCGTCTGAATGACTACGCTGAACTAATGCTTGAAATATAAAAAGTATTTACATCAGACCACTACATTTCAAATGAATCACAACATCATGAATGGTACTGCCAAGGGGGTGTAGGTAATGGAAGTTTTTAGGATTATGAATTTTCATTTTAATTTGACACATAGGGTTTTGAGGGATGGATGGATGGATGGATGGATGGATGGATGGATGGATGGATGTTATGAGAAAATCTTCACTGGTCAAGAAATTAATACTTTGGCCCATCTGTACTCCAGTAATGCAGTCAAACCATTTCCCTGCTGAAAGAAGAAAAAACTTTATGCAGAAACTTTATTTCTGTACTGAATTTGAGTGAACAAAACTATTTCTTTTTTCTTTTTAATATGCTTCATGAACCTTATACCATACATCTTATACTTTCCTAATAAGAAAAATGCAGGGTTTAATATTAATTGTAATATTTTGTCCCTCAGCAATATGTTCTACTTGAAAAATGTATGCCAATACATGTAATGATTTATGTCAACAACTCGTATTAGATCATTACTTTCCATCATTATCATGATTCAGTCCAACTCATCTTTGAAACCTAATTTCTATTTTTTTC
This sequence comes from Aramus guarauna, assembly GCA_013400195.1. Taxonomy (NCBI): domain Eukaryota; kingdom Metazoa; phylum Chordata; class Aves; order Gruiformes; family Aramidae; genus Aramus; species Aramus guarauna. The sequence goes on along the minus strand of VXBL01000454.1, from coordinate 27,873 downwards.
AATGAAAGTTAAAGGGCAAAATGGTTTCTTATCAGTCACCCTGATATTTATTGCTAGCAATACAGACTGGAAAATCATGCAAATAATGAAAGAGGTATTTTCAAGAATACCTAGAAAAAAAGTTTTTACTGAAAAGTCAGGTTTGCTTAATGGAAAACTGAGACATAGAGCAGCTTCTTGCTATCTTATTCTTCTCATGAGTAATTTGCATTTGTTTCATGAAAAGTATTTTGCAAGTTAGGTAGCAAAAGTACAATAAATGAATCGGTGTCTAATATTTAGTTGCAACTGCAAAGATCCTTCATGCAGATCTCATTTCATTTACCTAACAAACAGGGGCTGAATTTCTTAATAGCTTGCCATGGAATCTTTTGTCTTTTGGGGTTTTTTTAAAGGTCAGGAACAAATAAAATTGAATATTTTGTAACTCATCCATACTGTTTCATAACATGAACAAATTCTTAAGTGCAACTAGCCAAACTTCTTTTCTCTTTGGAAAAATAAAATATATTTTAGAGATTATTTAAAAAATTAACTGCTGTTACTACTGTTACTACTGTTAACTACTGTTACTGCTTATTGTTACCTGAAATAGTTCAGGGGTTTTGTTTACAACAATGTTTAAATTAAACAATTTTTATTCAGTTAAACAATGTTTATTGAGTGCTAAGTGTGATGCAGTTTTGACTGTTTCATAGCTACACAGTTGTAAATCTGCACCTGCCAGCCCCTGCTTCCAGGGTAAAACACTGAGGATCCGCAGCCCAGAGGATGTGCGCAGGCTAGACTGGCAGAGCGCAATCCTTTCAGACTTCATATGGAAAGAAGAATCTTCAGGAAAAAGGGGGTGCTGTGGGAAGGTGGTCACTAGGTGTGACAGATGACAGCTGGGTCTACATTTTCTAGAAATTTCCTCCATAGTAAGACATCACGGTTGGCATTGTGGCTTTCAAGTTCCATAAAATGGCTGAATTTTGCCTCAATGGATATCTTAGCGTTTTCATAAACATTTGCATCTGGTTTCATAAGCAAAGGTGACAGAAAGAAGTCTTGCACTGAGCACAGACTGCCACGAGTCTAGACACAAGCAGTCTCAGTAAGTGCTGAGAGGAGCTGTTATTCTGCAGTTCAGTATTTACTCTTCCACTTTCTGACAAATGTCAGGAAAAGACTGTAATCTTACAAAAACTAAACTCAAATTATTTTAAACTCTTCACACACACACACAAAAAGATATATTGCAATTCTGAAGTCTTATCAAAGCATGAAATGATAAAGCATGCTTAGGGGAGGACCTACAGAATAATGCCTGCTACATTATCCTGTTCAACGATGGAAATAATTCCATTCTGCAGTTAATGCTATATAGTTTTTGTATGCATTTTGGGATTATAACTACACTGCAGGCAGTAAAAGTATATGCTATCTCTTTCTTCCTCCAAATGCTTAGTAAAATAACAAATGTTCACAGATATTCTTGTTTCTGTTCGGATTCCTTCTAGGCCACCTACACAGAAAAACACAATTGCTGATGCCTGCAGCAGCCACATTGTGCTGTATTGTATAAATAGCTCTGGGAGTTCAATAGAGAGCCAAATCGTACAACAGGTTTCACAAACAGGAGCCTTCACTTGATAAAGGTGAAAAGGTCAATCCCCCAATTTCCAAACTGTTTTTGCTTTTGAAACACTAGGAGAGGATCAGGGATTGAGATGGGGACCAAAGGGAGGAGGTTAATTTTTGCCTTTTCTCTTGCAGTTATCTATGAATTGGCTCTAAAATATGTTAAATAAGTATAACAATACAAAATGTAGATGATTATATGCAATACATACAGTAAACAATATGTAATTATAATAGACAGTGGGTATAAAATGGACTTGAATGAAACACAAAATATATTGCTGCAGTAAAAAAAGTCCAGTACGATACAGTGAAAAGGCTCTGAAATCAAAAGTCCTTTGATAGCATGATGTTATTTGAACAGCTAAAACGGATTATGATTCCACTGGGTAGGTGTGTACTTTAGCATCCCACATTGTATTAAAGAAGATAAAAATTCGGGAAGCAACTGCCATCAAGAGAAAAGCTTCAAATAGATTTTCTCTGCTGGTAAAATTACCACTTACATTTTCCACTTTACAAAGAAATACAAAGCTGTGGATTTGTATTAGAATAGACTTTATTCCTGCCAAGAGATAACTAGATAGCTAGATAAATAGATATTAGTAGACAAACACACAAATATTCTGCGTACATTCACATGTGTCTTAGGCACAAGAAAGCTCAAAAAAAAAGGCTACAGTGTGAGGCATCTAAAAGTTTATAAATGTCAAAATTAAGGTTTTCTGTCAAATTGGCATCCTTCAGTGTTTGCCATAGCAAGTGATGCTATCTGGAGGTGTATGCTGATTATCCTAGCACTTCAAATTCTCTCAGATCCCTGCTTGATATAGCCTCCTCAGATGCTTCATGTTAAAGCAATCACCTGATTTGCAATCTGGAAGGACTAGTCTGAGCTAGTTCATAGCTTCCCAGAAATATAAACAAATTGAATTTTGCTAACCGTCCCAAAAGAGAAACAGGAAGCAGAGGGATGGAGGGGCAGACATGTGGGTGATGGGAGCAGGGGAGAAGACAAGGGAGGAGATATTTTAGATTCAAGTTTTGCAGATCCTTCAGTGTCATTCCTTGAGGAACGCTTCCAGAAAGAAGCTACCTCCTTCCCAGCCAGCCGCAGAAACTACCAGCCTGTGTAATCACTAAGTGGAAGTAGCTGTAGTCAGCCTTGCTTACCAGGTCTTCCTATATGCACGTGGGCCAGCATGTGTACTTTGAGATTTTCTCAGTTATGCATAATGTAATCAATTGCAGTCTTATTTTTCCAAACAAAAGGCAATGCACTGGTTTAAAATCAAGTCCCACAAGAGTTTTGCTTCCAAGCATAGTAGTGCTGGTTCTTCTCGGTGAAGCATTTAAGATCTTTCTGAAGTGCAAATGTACTTTCCCCCTATTTACATTCTGAGAAATGAGCTAACCATGTAGCTGTATCTCTTACAGCAGTAAAATTGACACCCAGTATGGGCATTTTCACCAAGAACATTTTAGGCTGTGAAATCTTCTAAGAAACCGAAAACAGGATCTTAAAATGAAAAGGGACAGGCCTTAGACGCAGACCCTGCCTACACATGCCATGGAGGGGGAATCACCCTGGCTTTATCTTGCTGCTCAATACCTGAGCAAAGCTTTTGCTCCAGAGAGTACTGAGAAGGGGCTACATAAGGAACGTCGGTCTCTCCAACATGCTGCACAGCACGGTACTGCAGGGGAGAAACATCAGGCTCCCACCGTCCATGTCTTCTGTGCTCCTACTGCCTCGTATCAGCACTGAGGAGGAAGGAGAGGGCAAGGACATTTCTTTCAGTCCATTGGCTTCAGTAGTGACTGCTGGGGTTACGCTGCCAATGTGCCTCTCACATTCATGATCTGCAGTCAGGTATGGTATTTGTGCATATAAAATTACTTTCACCCACCGAGAAGAAAAACCTCCTAAAAAATCTGCCCTGAAAACCACAGTTGAGACTGGTATCCTTAGCATCCAAGGCAGATGGGCTCTGTTAAGCATAAGCAGTGAGGCTCCACAGACTTCTAGGATGCTACTTGCAATGTCACTGCCTGCCTTGGCTTTATCAGTCCACCCTTGCAAATGTCTAGTGCATTTTTTCCTCTGCCCTATTAAGCAGTGTAATATATTCTTTTCTGCATGCCCCTTTCAAATTCATCTTCTTGCTAATCGTTCTAACACAAATTCCCTTCTCTTTCACGTGGGCATGGTTTCCTAACACTTTAGTTTTCATTCTTCACTTCGCCACCTAAATAATCTTTTTGTGCAGTTTCTGATGACATACTGGACACACGCTGTCCCTCCCACGGGACTTCAGTCTCACACAGTGAACCGAGCAGAAAGACAGGGAGCATCCACAACTGCAGGAAAGGACTGCTCAGTCCATGGAGCCCAGGAGGGCTTGTGCACAAATTACTCTGTGAGATGTTGTATGTCTAATGCATAGGAAAAATCTGTGAAGTAGTTAGAGCGGGCTTAGGCAAGAAGGGTCACCAGATAATTAAACTACCAAACTCTTAACAGAATTGTGCTTGTAAAATGATAATCCTCTAGGCTGATCATATGGTCAAATTTGAGCCCTTTTCCTACTGCCAGTAAAAATTGTTGATCCCAAGAGATCCTCTTCCAAGTTTCAACACTTCTTCAAAGGACAGATGTGCTAGATGTGCTTCTTAAATAGCTGCTTCATATTTAAGAGTGTGGGATTTTTTAAAACTCATTTTGCTTTGCCAAAACATTCCAAAATTGTTTACATGTGTCAAGTTGCAGGCAACATTCTGTATCTGCACTACCTTTAGGTGAGACCCTGATAGCACTGCACCTGGCATACATTCCTTCTGTAGCACAAAAAATATAGTACTCCATCATTACCTTCGTTAAGGAGCTATTTGCATTTTAAGTTTTTTTCAGAGTTCTAATGTGAGGAATAGATTGGGAGAGATTTTCCTATCCATTAATACTTTTAAACATCATGAACTTGATCAAGGAAGAAAAAAATAATTTCCTAAAGAGTTGAAAATATGATGGAGATACAATTTATTTTCTAAATAAAGAAATTATTATGAAATTGGATGTTAAAAGTGGTTCATTCTTCCACTAGTACAACACTTTAGCTTTTAATATTGCTATTGCATTTACTCTGGATTCCAGCATACATAATAAGAGACCTAAAACCTTCAATGTGACTTGCTGTTGAACTGAATTGGCTTTTAAAACCATCAAAACTATGTAAATTGCAATGCAATACAAGAAAAGTGGGAAAAATAGAATGGAAAAGCTGTGAAAAGAAACTGGCATGTGGTGCTTCTGCCATCTTGTGGCTCTTGTGCACAGTCATATGAATGTTAACTCATTCATATATGTACTTAAACTAAGTTTTAGTATTATTTCTCCTAGTGCCTACCGGTGGCACCGGTGGTACCAATAACAGTTATACACACATGAACTGTTCAGACAAGGCCTAGACATGTGCTGAAATAAAAACACTATGCACCAGGAAAAAATAACTGGAAAGAGAAAGAGATTTTGTTTGTAGACTTCATTTATTCTCCTCTGGGCTCCAGCCACGCTTTCCCAGAGGAAAGATAAATACATTTTATTACATATATATAAATACAAGTATAATAAATATACATGTATCTATATATAAATGTATGTTTAATGTCTTTTTCTCCTGGAAATGCATACATTTATACATATATGTACATGCACACAGACACCATTCAAAATTTATTCATTTAAATATCTGTAATTCTAACTTGGACTTAAAGACATCAATAGATAAGGTACATGATCAGCCTTACTTATTTCAATTTCATTTCTTCCAAAGACAATCTAGACATATGATTACGTCCCCCACAACTTCAGCTTCCAGGAGCTACCGCGCCAACTCAGACAATCTGACCTGAATTTAAACCATTCAGCTCAATTCAAAAAACCATCATGTTTCTGTTCAGATAGATTCAGTCTGAAATGAAATATTGAGCTTGTTTTCCCAATTGGAAAGCAAAACACTGCAGCAGAATTGAAACTTAAGCACTGAAAATTTCAATTTTTCAGACTGTTTTGTTCCGCTCATTGTGGCCAAATATGGTTTGCATGAGAAAGCCTTAATCAGACCTAATCAAAAGCCACTAGCCGATCAATCAGTATGAACAGAAACTGCTGCCTTTCTACATTTCACCTTTGGAGCCCAACCACAGAAACTGGCAATGTTTCTCTGAACTGAGAACTTCAAGTTTGACCACGTAAGATTGAGGCTTACAGACTTCATCTGCCACCAGTTCCATAGTGGTACCACCCCCTCCCCAGAAAGTAATTAGAGAAAGCACAGTGGGTGGTCAGGTTATTGGGGCCCCGAGACGACTTCTTGAAGAGAGACTATGATATGGAATTTTAACAGATTGTACTCTGCAAAGAAGGCACCTGAAATTCCTACTGCAGAGGAGCAGTAAAGTGTTTACGATTCCATCCTGGCCATATACTATGACAATATATTAAATATGCTTAATTTTTTATGTAGAGGGACGAACACATTAGAGCACTGTCAACACCACTCATCTGTAGCCCTCTCTTTTTCTGATGCATGAGGAAAACTACATGTTGCAAACTATATTTGGAGAGAAAAGATTTAATCAGCCTCTTCAGGAGAATATAACTATGAGTACCATCCAAAAATTTTTACCATGGTAAAGAAATTTCAGCTGTTCACTGAGGGAAAGTTGCTGCTGCTTCACTAACAATTGTTGGGTGCCAACTGGCACAAATAGTTAACAGTTGTGGTGATTTCTCATACAGAGCTGGGATGAATGGTTCAGATGGAAATTGAGTAACCCATCTAACTCCTTGACTCTGCGCACAAGTGCTTTGCCATCAGTCAAAGCAGCCCCAGCACTGGGACTGTACTGACTTACATGATTGGAAAACATGGACCAAAGAATCCCATTCAACCGTCAGTGTCACAAAGCAGCTGCCTGGGACTGGAAGACTTTACTCACTTTTTAAAGAGCACTGTAACTGTGACTCAAAGGTGTGCTATCACAGAAAAAAAGTGACTGTGAAACATGGTATCAGTAGACTGCTTCGTACTAGGAAGCGTTCAGTGTGTGAATGCTCCCCATTTTGATCACGGAAAGCTTTATCATGGATAGACAAGCATGTTCACCATTATTATGACTCTCACTACCCACAGATAGTCATCACTTTATGTAAACAAAAAAATATTGATGAGTCTTAATTTAGAAGTTTATCTTTCCCAGGAAAAGAGATTTTTTTCAGAATTATAGATTTATATAGTTTGTAAAAGACCTCTGGAATGGAGGTCATCTGGTCCAACACTGCTCAAAGCAGGGTGAACTCAGACCAGGTTGCTTAGCTGAGTTATGAACACCTCCAAGGATGAAGATTTCACAACCCCTTTAGGCCACCTGCTCCAGTATTCGAATACCCTTATTGCAGAGAAAACAATTCCTAATATCTAATTGGAATTTCCTGTATTGCTTTTCATGCCCTTTATGGCTCATCCCTGCACTGTTCAACTGCAAAAAGAGTCTGACTTCATCCTCCTTAGACTTGCTTAAGTAGCTGAAGGCAGCAATGAAAATCCCCCCATATCCCCAGCCTTCTCATCTCAATGCAGAACAAACCCAGCTCTCTCAGCCTCAGCTCGTACACCACGTGCTCCAGCCCACTCAACATTTCAATTGCCCTCCAGTGAGCTTTCTCCAGTATGTCCATGTCTGTCATGTACTGGAGAAGCCCCATATTTGACACAGTAGTCCTGCAAAAATGCTGAACAGAGGGGAATCATCACAATCACTTCCCGCAACCTGCTGACTATACTTTTGGTAATACAGCTGGGATAATATGGTTGGCCATCCTCCTGCAGGTGCACACTGCTCACTCGTGTTCAACTAGTGTTCACCTGGACTCCTTTCCTACCAGTCAGAACCCAGCCTCTGGACCAGGTCTTTGGATCTGCCTTTTAGAACTTCATGAGGTCCCTGCCAGTCCGTTTTCCCCACCTGACAAGGTCTCCTCTGGATCCATCTACTCCATAGCCTACCTATCCTATCCAATCCATACTTTACCAGTTTGGCTCCAAGGATACCACAGGTATATAGCAGATATATATATTGGTTTGGTATCTAATATTCCTGAAGTTGGGGAATCAGAATATAAACAACTTTTACGCAGCTGTTCTGTCTCTGGAATATTAGTCCAGATGGGAATTATATCTTGAAACTTGATACTAATACTATAAACTATTCTTTGCATATGCTGAAGAAAAAATAACTGATGATTTTCAGAAGTGTGCAGTTTTAAAGTTAGTCATAATATTCAGGTGGTTAATATCAGATATCTTCAGATATCTGAAGAATAACTTACCTAAAATATTTTATATGTAACAATGTCAACTGAAGGCAAGAGTTTTCAGGTGCTCTGAGAAACAGACTGATAATTATTTTCGCACTATAGAGTAAGTTTCCAGTCACTCTTATCTTTCTGAAGAATTTTTTTCTAAGTGAAATCATCTGTCTCCTCTTGGCCTGTTCATAAATTATTGAAGAAAATCTGAACAATTTAAAGTGAGAGGTTGGTAAAAATAAATCAGCTTCTTCAGTTATAAGAAAATAATTACCTTTTACCTTTATTTGAATCAGATATGCTGGAGAAAAAAAGGTTAAACCATGACTAAATACAACCTGTGAATGAGCTGGAATTGGATTAATTATGATCATTGAAAACTGAATGTATAATACATTACACAGTGCTAGATCTCAGGCTCCAGCACCTTTCATTGGTAGATGTCCAGGCCTAATTTTCAGAATGAAGGATGGATATATGTGTTTATCTGTATTGCAACAGCACGTACCAGAATTGCAACCATGCACCAGGATGAGGCATCACCAGAATCCTGTTGCGCTATGTACCATATACACAAGACAAAGATCATCTCTGCCTCAACCAACTAGCACCTAGGAGCAAGACAAAAGAAAACAGAAATATAAAAAAATTTCTGAGACCAATAAGCTGAAAAAATCCACCATTAATAACATATATTAAAACAGACTAGGTTCTCTATCAGAGAATCTAATTTACGAGGTCAAATTTCTCCAATATTGAAGAATGCATGTGAAACTCACTGGCCAAATAAAAGTTTCGGTATCACTTTAGTGCCAATCCATACAGGGAACGACTGTCAGTTTTATCGGTTCCTTTTGCCTTAAATGCTAGAAATATGAGTTACTGATTTAAGAATAGCAACCCTGCTGATAATTTTGTGTTGCTATAGGGCCTAATTTCCTTTTCTTAGCTCTTTGTCTTGTGTTTTAAGACCTTGAAAATTAGGCATAACTGGATATTCTTAAAGTGGCTGCTGTAAAATTAATCATGCTAAAATTAAGAAACGTGAGGATTAAAGAGGTATTTGTTACCTTAATTTCGCACCCCTGCTTGAATGCATTGTAATAGTCTTAATTATATCACCACATGCTATACAGTTTTCCACCTCTCTCGATATACAGTATGAATCGTCCCTGGGAACAAGCCACTGATTTGCAGCAAAAGAAGCAGCTGTCCATAACACCTGGGTTTCATTTGTCACTGACACTGGGAGGTGTAAACTAAAATAAGAAACAAGATGGTCTTCTGAGTAAAAGGTGAAATCTGTCCTGTTGAATTACATTTTATCCCTGCCTCTGTCACAGAGACTCTCATCAGCTAAGTAGAAAAGCTTTCAAATTATTTTCTCAGGTGTCTACTAATTATGAGTTTCTCATTAAATGCTTGACTTGAGACTCTGCTTTGGGGTTAAAGCTGATCACTCACAGAGGAAACTGAAGTCAGCAAAAGTTATACCTTCAACCTGAAAATTACTACTAGTAAGCTTTCTGATAAAAATCAAGCTCCAGACATCTTAAAGTAGGCATCCAAGATTGATAGATATTTTACACCTAAAATCATTCTGTGCCACAGTTTCTGCTCTGTAAAAAAAAAAGTTAATATTTCTTACACCTCTAGAGTTGCAGTATTAAGTAAATCAATTTATCATTGTTGAATAATCAAGATCATGTGAATTAGTATTCTGCCTTCAAGGAAGGCCAATTATAGTGAATAGTGTATTGAATCACACCATGATATTATTAAAATGTATTAAATAGTTTCTCACTGAGTAAGCAAAAATTCAGAACAATAAAAAATAGACATAATATTGTAAAGAATGTATGCATAAAGGTATTGCTCAGCGGTCAGGTTGCACATGCATAGAAAACCTTAATTTTGGCACTTTTTAAGCTTGAGGTACTTGATCTGGCAGCAGGCATGTTCCTTTTTACTCAAGACAGATTAAATTTTTAGTATTTAAATTTTGGGTGATCCCATTCAATATAGTCACTGAGTGAATCACAAATACAGAATAATTTCTACAGCTTTGCAATAATCAACTTATTCATACTGTTATATTGTCATCAAATTTGAATCTGGTTGGTTTTTTTCTTCTCTAGAATGGGACGAACTCACAATTGCAGCTCATCAGTAACACCTGGTAACCATAAGAGTTCCAAATAAATCACTTCATTTGATTTAGTATTTTTTGTCTCACAAGATTGTTACTTTTCAAAGTCCTTATCACTGGGTTAGACTACCAGCATCAATCAGCCAATAAACAAAGTGTATGGTTTTATTTTCATAGAAGACTTAGCTGTTGTAAATGTGTATTTAAGCAGACAAAAATAATTACTATGAGATCCAAAGATAATTGCACTAGATAAACCAAAAGTACAGATTTGTATTTACATGTCTGTGCCTATGTTGAGTGACAAGAAAGCCTGTAGCTTTGTGGTAAAGGGAACTTTTGTGCATTAATAATATTAGAAGTTGATTTTTTTTTAGAGACTGAATTTCCATCAGCTTATGAAAAAGGCAAAATACTGTCAAGTTCAAAAATAGTCTTTCATATACCAGAACTATTTGTGGTGTTCTTGTCTATGGGAGATTGGCTTCAATCCAGCTCACCAAGCTGCCTTTTAGTGATACTTTACTTATGATTAAGCCTTTACTCACTTCTACAGGCGTTTTAACATTTAAAATGAAATTTTATTTGAAAAGTTGCTTCTGTGGTTCAGACACCTTTTTCTTTTTTTCAAATTACTATAGGGGAAATCCTTCCTACACTGATACCTGAACGTTAAAGAGAACAGTTGAAGACTAACCAGAAGTATTCATCTCAGTCCAAAGTTAATCTAGCCCTATAATCCAAATGTAAAGTTTCAGACCTAGGTATCACAGGTTGAGCTGCTAAATCTTGTGCTTGAATACAACTAATGTACCTTCATGGCCACTTATTACCAAAAAATTATTAAAAAAAAAAGAAAGGATGCAAGATGGCTGACATGCAAAATTTTGGTTCTACTGATTGTAGACCGGCAAAATTAGAAAGAAATAAATCAAGGTTTTATGATGAAAATTGTGAGGCTTTTTTGCTCAGGAGATCAGACTTTGGCCTCTTCAGGAACCTGATTGGTAGAGTACCATGGGACAAAGCCCTGGAGGGAAGAGGGGCCCAAGAAAGCTGGCCAATAATCAAGGTTCACCTCCTCCAAGCTCTGGAGCAATGCATCCCAACAGAGAGGAAGTCAGGCAAAAACACCAGGAGGCCTACATGGGTGAACAAGGAGTTCCTGCGAAAACTCAGACACAGTAAGGAAGCCTGCAGAGGGTGGAGGCAAGGGCAGGTAGCCTGGGAGGAATACAGTCTAGTGGAGGGTGTCCCTGCCCATAGCAGGGGGGGTTGAACTAGATGATCTTTAAGGTCCCTTCCAAGCCAAACCAGTCTGGGATTCTATGTTTGTATATGAGATGCAATGGTACTTCGAAATCCCCAGTGGAAGCTTTGAGAGTTCAATTTTCAGATGCAAGAGACCTTACTGTAGCTCCTTCAGCAAACTGTTATTGAAGAAGTGTGGTTATCTTTTGTGTAATATCACTGTCCACTGCTACAAGACTGGGTACTCAACATGGTCTGTCACCTTATTCAAGCTGCCAAATGGAAATCATCAGTAGGATCAAATTTCTTTTTTATTCTTAGAAGAGGAGGAAAGCAATGTAAATTAAAAATTATTTAGTGATAGCTGTCCAAAACCCCACTGAGCATTTGTAGATAGCAAATCTGCAATAGTTGCAGAACAATTCAGACCAGAGACCTAAATTTTTCTCCTACAGAAAGCAACATGTCTGTCCATTAGCCCTATCAAGAAAGTCTACAGCCAAGTCTATATTCCTAGACTAAATCAGTCATCTAGACTTCTACAGTAAATGGAGACAAGTCACACCCAGAAGGTAATTAATTCCATCTTAAAACAGGTCAGTAAGAAAGTAAGGTTGAATCAATAACTGATAGAACCTATCTTTGTTATTTATAGAAAAACTCCACAAATTAGGTAAAATATGTCTTACTCAGAGCAACCAGTCATCTCTGTTTGACCACACTTGGTCAAAACTAATATATTTCCTCACTGACCACAATTTTTCCATTTGTCTGTTGCTCTTCCTAAGTGATCAATGTGATCTACTTGAACATCACCTCTAGTGCTGTATTGCATTGTTATAGGACATTTTATAATTTTATTCTTTCTGCAATATCAAAAAAATGTCTGCAACGTATTACTATAAATGGATTGTAATTGAACAGTTTGATACCAGATGCCAGGTTTCTCTGGAGGCAGGGCTCTGTCAAGTGCCAGATGCTTTTTAATTCTACACTTTTAGTTATTCCAGGATGATCAAAAACTCAATAAACACTAGTAAGTGGTTTGGAACTAAAATGCACCTAAAAATCCAAATATCCCCAGTTTCTTTCTTGATAAAGATTGATATAGCTTTGTTTGGAAATCCCTTAAAGATATAAATTTTTCCCAAGCTTCTTCATCGTTTCCTCATTCTTTGAAGTAAAACTAGTAAAGCTCCAATTTTTTTTCTTAAGTTCATGTGAGTATTCAGTTTCTTTTCCAGTCAGGAGGTTGAAAGTGCAAAAAAAAAAAAAAAAATTATAAAGAGGAGGAAAACAAGTCAAGTAATATTTTCCAACACTGATGGAGGAAGGGAAGGTTTGGGTATAGATAGGGGGGTTTTTTTTAGAATTTCTGTTCTCACTTTCTCCAAGCCTTTTTAAAAAAAATATACTGCATAAACATTACATGTTTACTAGGTGTCAATGTTCATTATTTTACTTTCAGCACAAACAAGATTTAAAGAGTAAAAATACTAAGCATATACTTCCAAGTTAAAGAAGGGCATTGGAAATGACTACACTAAAATTCACAATACAACTACATTGCTGAATTAGCAGTCTGCAGTTTTTCTGTTTTTCCTCAGAAATTTAAAGCATATGGTTTTAAATTAGAAATTAAGTCCCTTCCTTATGTATGTAACCTGTTATTTCATCTTGTAGTTCAAAGTTTTTCACTTTGTCCATACTACCAAGGGTATACATAACAGAAGTGAAAAGTCTGATTAATACTACTATCAGGAGTGTGTGCTAATCTCTTATATCCAGAGAAGTTGTAGGTGATTTCCACACTGATGTCATTTGTAGAAAAAATAATTTTTAAAATGCCTGACATGATTGGGAAATTTATAATCTAAAATACATCCTCCCTGTTAATGTTTTTTATGCAGATTATTCTCTCTGGCCCTTTTTGCCTCTTTCATTCTGTAAAATACTTCAGGACCCTGATGACAGGCATGGCATAAATCAAAGGTCAAAATTGTGTTATCAAAACAAGACATATAAAAATAGCACTTAAGAGGCTAGTACTTAGAAGAGGTAAATCAAAGTTATACATGTGTATTGCCTATCTAAACAGAAAATATTGCTGTCCTGACAGTCATCCACAATACTTATTTGCACAGACACAATACTTATTTGTTCAGACAAGGGCCAGCCTGGCACTACCCAAGCAAGACAGAGATGGCAGCCACATACAACCAAGAAGCCAGACTGTAAGGTGCCCTTGTGGTGATGAGGCAGGTCCAGACTCAAGCTGGGAGGTCAACCTACAGGTCATGGCCAGGATCAGGTCCTGTGACTGCCAGACAAGTCCAAGCTGGGCCAGGGAGGCAGACCAAAGGGCTCTGTAGAGAGGCAGGGGCCAGGCTATTGCTAAAATAAGGATTAGCACTCCTCCAGCATGGCTCACACAAGAAGTTAAGGCCTGGGGTTGAGCTTATATAAAGGTCCTGGACCCACGGGTGTGGATGGAGGTCCCAGGTGAGGCTGATCAGCATCTTTATGGCTTATTAGGGCACTCAGGGACCTGATAAAGGGAATTGTGACTCAGAATGAATACAGCTGTGCCAGACTACAGGTTCTTGGTTTTACAGGTGCATACGTACAAACTAATATTGGGGTGACTGTTCCTAACTAGAGCAAGACAGAAACACAGTCATTCCTAACTGAAGAGGCACTCACAGGAAGTACAAAAGACAGATTTTGAACTCAAGACTAATACTTCTATAGGCAGTAATTTTTGATTTCTCTGCAAAAAGCTGTATTGCAAAACCATAGAAACTGGGAGAGGAATGGACTTAAAGACATCATCTAATCCATTCACTTGCCTTAAAGGCTGAACTATTACAGTTATATCAGTCCTAGCAACTCTTCTTAAAAATCTACAGTGATGGATTTCTATAAGGCATAAGCATAAGGCTCANTTTCCAACCTAGATGATTCTATAATTCTATGATTCTAAAATATCTGGGATTTTGTGTGGGTTTTTAACTCTAACATTTTACCTCAGTCTTTCTGACTTTAGAGTCTATTATTTTTTTGTCTTGTCTATCAAGGACACAGGGAACGTATTCTTTCTTTCTTCTTTCTGTTAGTTTCTTCTGTTTTTCAAGAGTGACCAACTGCTACCTCTATCTTTTCCTCCATTGACTAAATTACCCCATGTTTTTCAAGCTTTCATCATAAATCATTTATATTAAGACCAGGACCACTCTTGGTGTTCATTTCTAAATTTTCTCCAATTGTTCTGTATTGTTCATGAAGAATGGTGCCCAGGATTGAAAGAATTACTCTGGTTGCTAAATGCATGCTAAATACACCACCAGAAAGTTTACTTACAAGGTACAACCTGACATTTGTCTTTATTGCATTGCACCCTTCTTTTCCAGATTGTTTCTCAAGTTTGCCAGGAACACTTGAACCTAGTGTATTTGATGTATCTTCTAGTGTATTTGATGTCATTTGCAAATTTAAGAGTCATATTCTCTATTCCTTCATCATGGACACTAATGAAAATAGTGAATAGTAGCCTACTAAACCCCCACTCAATAGATCCTTCTCTTCTGATAATGAATCACTAATCAATAGCCTGTAACAACAGTTTTCCAACCACTTTTGCACTTTATAGCAGTTTTATCTAGACCATTTTTCTAGTTTGGTTATGACAATGTCATGTCAGAAAGCGTCAAAAGATGTAAAATCAAGCGTCTTTCCTAGCACAAAGTCATGTTCCCCTTCATGAATGAAACTACTTGACACAATTTGTTCTTAATCATAGAATCATAGAATTGTTTTTGTTGGAAAAGACTTTTAAGGTCATCAAGTCCAACCATTAACCTAGCACTGCCAAGTCCACCACTAAACCATGTCCCTAAGCACCACATCTATGCATCTTTTAAATACCTCCAGGGATGGTGACTCCACCACTTCCCTGGGCAGCCTGTTCCAATGCTCAACAACCCTTTCAGTGAATAATTTTTTCCTAATATTCCATCTAAACCTCCCCTGGCGCAACTTGAACCCATTTCCTCTTGTCCTGTTTCTTGTCACTTGGGAGAAGAGACCAACACCCACCTCGCTACAACCTCCTTTCAAGTTGTTGTAGAGAGTGATAAGGTCTCCCCTCAGCCTCCTCTTCTCCAGGCTAAACAACCTTAGTTCCCCTGCCCGCTCCCCATAAGACTTGAGCTCTAGACCCTTCACGAGCTTCATTGCTCTTCTTTGGACATGCTCCAGCACCACAGTGTCCTTCTTGTAGTGACAGGCCCAAAACTGGACACAGTACTCGAGGTGCAGCCTCACCAATGCTGACTACAGGGGGATGATCACTTCCCTAGTCCTGCTGGACACACTATTTCTGATACAAGCCAGGATGCTGTTGGCCTTCTTGGCCGCCTGGGCACACTGCTGGCTCATATTCAGTCAGCTGTCGACCAACACCCCCAGGTCCTTTTCCACCAGGCAGCTTTCCAGCCACTCATCCTCAAGCCTGTAGTGTTGCATGGG
Organism: Aramus guarauna; assembly: GCA_013400195.1. NCBI lineage: Eukaryota > Metazoa > Chordata > Aves > Gruiformes > Aramidae > Aramus > Aramus guarauna. The sequence continues at coordinate 11,956 of VXBL01000454.1, read as the reverse complement.
TTGTTGTGACCCAAGTGCAGGACTCAACACTCAGCCTTGTTGAACCTCATACAGTTGGCCTCTGCCCATCGATCCAGCCTGTCCAGATCCCTCTGCACAGCCTTCCTACCCTCAAGCAGATCAACAGTCCCACATAACTTAGTGTCATCTGCAAACTTACTGAGGGTGCGCTGGATCCCCTTGTCCGGATCATCAATAAGGGTAGTTAATTCCATTCACCACAATTCTTTGGGCCTAGCCCTCCAGCCAGTTTCTTACCCACTGAAGACACACGCAGCAAGCCATGAGCAGCCAGTTTCTCCAGGGCAATGCTGTGGGAAACTGTGTCAAAGGCTTTACTAAAGTCTAGGTAGACAACATCCACAGCTTTTCCCTCATCCACTAAGCAGGTCACCTTGTCATAGAAGGAGATTGGGTCAGTCAAGTAGGAGCTGCCTTTCATAAGCCCATGCTGACTGGGCCTGATCATCCAGTTGTCCTGTATGTGCCATATGATAGCACTCAAGATGATCTACTCCATTACCTTCCCCAGCACCAAGGTCAGAATGACAGGCCTGTAGTTCCCCAGATCCTCCTTCTGGCCCTTCTTGTGGATGAGTGTCACATTTGGTAACTTCCAGTCAACTGGGACCTCCCCAATTAGCCAGGACTGCTGATAAATGATTGAAAGTGCCTCAGATAAATAAGTCAAGGAGCCAAGAGGGGTGAGATCATGCAGGATTTCATCTATTTTGTTTCTGATGAAAAAAGATAGGTTTGGAATAGAAGGAAAAAAAAGGGGGTAGATGCAGTGAGGAAAGCAGTATTAAAGTAAGAAGTCAAGGATTACATGTAAGTGATGTCTCTGGCCATGAAATCCAGTAGAGGACTATTATTCTTTGTCCTGGAAGATGAAAAAGTTGATGGATGAGGGAACAGGCTGTACTGAAGGAAGTGCTAGATTTCCTTCAAAAATGCTCAGCACCAAAAGAACAAGGATGGAGGAACTTGGCACTAAGGACTGAGTCAAGGCTCAGGATTAATGGGATAGTATCTTACACTGAGACGAAGGCATGGAAATAAGACAGAAAGAGAAAAGGTGAAAGGACTGAACATTTCTTCTACGGACAGGATGTAAGAGGTAGCATGGGGACACTAAGGAAATGTCTTCCACATCCCTTGCTGGAGGTTTCGGAAAACTGAGAAAACATAGGTATGATACAAGATGAACAAACATACAATTTTGGCAGTTGGACAGATACGCAGACATTGGGATTATCCAGAATAAGAGTAAGAGCTGGAGAAGAGGTGAAAGTTTTCAAAATGTTTCTCGACATTAAACAAACCCCATATATTTTGAAATAAGTGTCTTAGTGACAACAGCAAGATGGACTCCCCCCATAACCAAAAATAAGGCATGATGTGTGAAATAAGAGTCCATGTTAAGAGAACTGCAGAAATAACATTTTAAGAGGAATTTTTTTCCTTTTTCTGAGTGTAAGAGTTGAGAGATAAATGCCGCAGAAGATGAGTATTGTCATTCAAGAAAGAGAAGAAAACAAGTTATGGACAGAGGCAAAGCAGTGATTACAACAAAGGTTGGAGAAATATGTAGAACCTGCAGAGCTGGATGAATGGCTAGGAAAGTGAATGGTGATGATGGAGATAATAAAAAAGGAGTACGAGCTGAGAGTAATACAAGTCAATCCATGAGGTAGAAGTAAAAGTGACAGTGAGCAGAATATTAAAGAATTGGGAGAAAAGTGTGGGAGAGAAGGAAGCTCCGGAGAAAAAAGATCATGTTAGAAGAGGAAGCTGAGAAATGAGCACTGTTACTACAGGTTACTGTAGTGAGAAGGGAAGGGAAGTCAAAAGGAATTGCTTGTAGTGCAGGGTTTTTTCTGCTTTTCTGCTACACTAGTACAAAGACATCATTCCCACACATTGTGCAGTGCAGTACCCCCACAGATTTGGGCAGAGGCAACGTGAATGAGGAGCTGAGAACATATCAGCAGGTGCACATTTAGGATGATAAAGTCTTGATCTTCACAACTGGGCTGAGATCAGAAATATGCTGAGATGCAGAAATTCACTTACAAGCACTCTATTAGAATTACCCTTGTTCAGTGGGAATCCCCATTCAATGTACAAAATCAATTACCAGGACGAATCATAGCAGTGGTCCAACCTCCCTGAGCCAATACTAAAGATGTTAAGTTCCAGGCACCTTGGGTGTAAGATCTCTAAAAGATATGTTGCTCTTTAAGTCACAGCCCTCATTTGCAGTTATTTCTGTAAGTATTTTAACTAAAAGTCCCCTCTGTGTAAGGCATGTTGCTTCACCGTAACTCTTAAGATTGCTATAAAAGCAAAGGGATATATTTATTTTTAAATATATACCAAATTAATAATCCTTTTAAAATTGTTGCCTGTTTTCTCGTGGGAAGCTTGTTTTGGTTGTTGGGTTTTTTTTTCTGTCTGTGGGAAAAGCCCAAAGGTTCACAAAAATTGATGTAAGCAAATGTCAAGAGATAAAAGAGCAAAAAAGTACAATGAATCAGTATGACCACTGAACCGTACTTACATGCATCAACCAGTAAACCATCTCCACCCTGGGACACAAAAAAACAGCTGGGATTATCAGGAAATTTAATGGCATGTAGGTATCCAGAGAAAATAATGTTTCTCTTATGACCACCACCTTCTCTTTCTGGCCTTAAAATACCAAAATATGACTCATTACATGTGTAGATCCCAAGAAGGAAACAGATTACCAAACCAAAAATAAGATGCAAATGTTCTTTTGGTAATGGCATTTCTCAAGGGATCTAAAAAATTATTTCGCTATCTTCTCATGAGCACCACAGTGATCCCCATGAATCCTGCAGAAATTCAGGCTCTGATCCTGCAAACAGATATACTCCACTTTAAACTTTTGAGCAGTCCTGTTAGCTTTGCTGGAATTACTCTTTCACATGAAGTCAAGCACTGTTATCAGCATTTCTGTGATTGGAGAAAACAGTTTCCAAAGTTCATTAAAGTATTTGTCAAAGCAGCAGGTCGCTGTGTAGGATTCTGCAGGGTACTAGGAATCAAAGTGAGATGTAGGCCACAAACAATTTAATGCCATATTGAAGAATACTCCACAAACACTGAATGTTGCTGAAATACCTCATATTTTATCTGGACATGCTCCTGGAATAAAGGAATTTGAGGTGTATTTGAGGAATTAAAAATGAACTAATAAAAAAGGTCATGAGAACACATATCATAGAATCATAGAACCACAGAACATTTTGAGGTGGAAGGGATCTTAAAGACCATCTAGTTCCAGCCCCCCTGCCATGGGCAGGGACACCCTCCACTAGACCAGGTTGCCCAAAGGCCCATCCAGCCTGGCCTTGAACACTGCCAGGGAGGGGACAGCCACAGCTTCTCTGGGCAACCTCTTCCAGTGCCTCATGACTCTTAACAGTGAAGAAAAGTGTCATTACTTTCACTATGCTCAATGCTTCACAGAAAGAGAGTAGATGCACTCTCCTCTGACCTGTTCCCACTTCTCTGTGCACAACCATTCATGCTTCTATTCTGCCAGGAAATGCTGAAGGTTTAAGTCTCTGGACATGCTTTACAATTTGCCTGCATAAAAATCCACCCAGTGAGTAGTAAGAGGTATGCTTTAAAAATTGCTTTGGATAAACCACTCTGAACCACTGTGAATGTTCCTTCATGGGATCCTAGTGGGGACAGATGGGGTGTTATGCTAGAAAAATAAAGTCTGCTTTAAGTAAAATGTGAGTATAACCATTACATTATCCAAAAGACAGTTTCTTAAATTACACCTTGCTCATCAAACAACACCACAGTACGTATTTAGATCAAGTTATTTTGAAGGCCTGAAGTCTACACAATGAAATATCATGGGCCTATAGCCCCAGCAAAAATTAAGGGAAGGTATCACTTTGTCCTCTGTGAGAGCAGAAAACAATTTTGGGAGTTCACCTCTCCCCCGTGGTTAGTAAGAGCCCTGGGTAATTTCATGTGAGTACATGAAGTTTCAGGATGGAAGGTGTAAAAGTGAGAGAAGTTTTAGATTTTCCTTGTAATGATCCCAAGAGATTTATCAAACAAACCCCACACCAATTCGTTTAATGAGATTTTCAGCTTAAAATGACTGCAGGCCACTGCAAAAATCAGATTAATTTCTTGAACAAAGACATGGAGAAGGGACATTTGTGTAAGCCTCCATCTCCTTGCAACTTAAAATAGTTTGTCATTCTGAGACTTGATTTTCAATTTTGAATAAAAGATATTACCTGAGCGTCAAGTGTAATTAAAAAAAAAAAAGAGAGAGAGAGAGAGAGAATTTCTACTTCAAATACAGAAATCTGTTTCCAGATCACTTATCTAGCTGTTGAGTCATTGGCTAATCGAAAATAAGTAATAGTTGCATGAAAAAACAAATAAGGTTACAGAAGACTTTCTACTGAATTTAACAGTACGTTTTCACAATGTCTCTAAGTGCATACAGCTTGCAAAGGTATGTATATGGTATATATTTTTTTTTATTCTTAGAAATAGTTCAGATTTTCTGTCTTCAAACATTAGATCAAACTTTCACTGAAGTAAATTCACATTGAAGCAAGTGGGAGTCTTCCACAGATACAACATTAGGATATATATGTGGGACCAGCATGAATAAATTCATTAATTTTCTCCAGTGAATATTTATTAATTTTACATAACATTCAAACAAAATAAATACTTGCTATTTATATCGTACATGCCCTGTGGGCTTCAGTATTAAGAACAGAAGACATTAGTTAATATGTGTTTGAATAACCAACTACATTTAAGAATCCATTCAACTAATGAGGTAATAATTATTTGTTGCTAATACCACATTATACCCTGCAAGAGAATTGGCTTCCTGCTCCATCAGTGTTCCATCTAATTATATATTCCAGATCATATTATAGAATTTGCTTCTATTTAACTTTATTTTATATATTTTCTAAGCAAATCTGCTCCAACTGAAAACTCTGGAACACTCATACTGCTTTTAAAAAGTCAGTGGGACCATGTCCACTGTCTAGAAAGTTTTATTGTTGTGGTTTTAAATTAAATATTACACCTGTGTTTGCTGTTTAATTGACAAATTAACTTACCTAGTACTCTACCCCCAGGAGGAAGAGAGCATCCCAAATTTCCAGTAAAGCCATACTATAATTGACTGGAATGAAACATCTTTCATTTTCATCGAGCTTAAATACAAAATCCTCTCACTGCACCAAGCCCTTATTGGTCACCCCCCTCCCCACATTTTGCTGAAATCCAGGTAAGACTTTTTTTTTTTTTTTTTTTTTTTTTAAATATTTTCNCGGTAAGACTTTTTTTTTTTTTTTTTTTTTTAAATAATTACTCTTTTTTACCCTGGGGATGTGCATGTCTCAGAAGTCAGTCAGGATACAGTAATCTTGTTTCACATTGCAAATGTTGTAGTTAAAACACAGTCCTGTTTTGAAAAATTGGACAAATTAAGTGGCATTTCCTGTTTGAAAGAGGGGAGCAACAGAATTTTTCAGGAGTGTGCAACGCTGGTGACATTCAAGTGAGGCAACTGCTTTCATGGCATGGCACTCTGAGCCTAGCATGTGGGGTAACTCCAGTCTACAGTTCAGAATGTAAGAAAAAATATTCCCTGCACTCAAAATAATACAAATGAGTTCATGCAGACTTTCAAATCAAGTACCATCAGGTTCACAAATTAATTCAGTTCTCCCACAAAAGCCTCATTTGCTGCCATAACAGAAACATCCAGGCAGCCAAAATCTTGTGTGGTCAAAATCTTGCAGTGTTGCTGGAGCTGATGTCTATGGAGCACTGTTCAGGTGACACCCTCCTTTGCTTGAATCCTAAATCAAAAACTTTTGTCTCAACTATTTACCAGGAGGTAGGAATGCCACATTAGAGTAGGTCCTGGGATGCACATCTAGATAAAGATATAAAGTGCACTTCTTCAAAGCTGAGACTAGATTCTTCCCTATCAGCCCTTTTTACTCTGTGGCTTTGCTAGATCAGGGGAGTGGACAAGTAGGCAGTAAATCCAGTCTACTAACTTTAAACAGAACTGATCATCTGAATATGACAAGCTAAGAACTCAAATATGTTTATCAAAATTTGGACTTCTGCATATAAATATCCACAGAAAGCTTTGATGTTTAGATCAAGATAAATTTTCTTACATTGCACTCCATAAATTAGAAACTCATCAGTCAGCTGTAGCTACTGCCTGCCAAGAATGCCCTCACTGTGCCAGAAGATGTCCAGTCTCCCTCCTTATTTACAGCCTTTGGCAAATAGAGATCATTACAGGTACATTTAGTCAGATGATGTATTCGAATTAGTTGCAAATAAAACTGCAAATTCATAAATTCCATTTAGTATCTTTGATGAATGGATATCAGATGTTTTCTCCTGATATTTTTATTTTTTAATCATGGACTGTTAGGGCCGTATTCAAATTATGTCACAGTAATTTCAAGTATTCATCTGCAACATCATATGTTAAAAATAAAGCCAAATAAAAATTGAAACAGCAATTTTGTAAAGTAAATACATGCTTTAAACCTTGTATAAGTCTGCAAAAACTTTAGAATTGTGTTTATGTTGCTAATGTTGGTAATCAGTACTGGATCTTGATCACTATAGCTATATAACCCCCTGCTTGAGGAGGATGCTGAGGTTAGTGCACTTCATTGATTTTCTAGGTAACTTTTGACTTGGTGGGGGCTCTGTGCATAGAATTCACCTGAAAAAAAAATGTAGCATCTACCATAAGTAGACCTCAGCATCTGCAATAAAAGTATAGATTTTCTGTATAGTCATGGAGATAAATAGGTCTTCTAGGGTACAAATCATCTCCATCTAAAGTAAAAATCTAAAAGAGGCCAGATGAACTATGTCCAAAAAAGTCTGTTTCTTCCCACTTACAGACCTTACAGAGAATCTAGGGGATCTAACACACACACAGTTGTCAATACCATGAAAGTCCATCTTAAATGAGATTAATCTCCTGTCAAAAGTCTAAACCTGCTTGCATTCAAGCCCAAAGGGACTTCAGATTGCCCTCCTCCTTTGACCCAAGTCTATTGAAACACTTGTCCCTGAAACATCCCTGGCAACAAAGGATTCCACTAACAGAACAGACTTGTTCACCTGCAGCAAATCTCCAGCAAGGATGGACCTTTCCCATGCATCGAAACCTCCTCAGTTCTAGTTTTCTTATGAAATAGTTATATCTTGTCCTATACCTGGCATCTCTTGTCAGGATTTTCAAATATCCAGTAGCCTGTGCTGGCAAACATCTGGAAATCTGGTAGATAACCACCTGCATCAGTAGGGCAAATAAATTACTATAAAAATGACTATCAATCACCTAAACCAGTAAAATTAGGTCAGCAGTAAACATAAGATAAAGCCATCCACCCATAGTATGACATACAGGAGATAAAAATACGTGTATCTTGCCAAGCTTGTTTTTAGAATTCTTTTTTGAATGTCTGTTTTTCTAAGGTCAACCATCCAAGTGCCTAGGCAACAAATGTTATGCACAAAATTCTATACAATATGATAAACGGTGTTTCTGTAAGTAAATGAACACACATCCTTATAAAGGAATTAAATAAATCCTAAACCAAGAATGAGTGTGTAAGTTTATGAATAAGTGAAAGTACACAAAGTAAGGCATGTGTAAACTTATCTTGTGTTATATGAATCATTCTTGACATACAGCTATAACGGCAGCCTTCATTAGAAAGGGGAACAGCAAAAACTTCTAAGAAATGAAGCAGGAATGCTTCCTAACGTTCAGTGGTTTGGCATTCTTTGTTAAGAAGGTGAAGAAAGCATAAACAGACTCTGTATGCATCTCATGAGTCACTTCAGAAATTAAAAGTTTTGTGTATGAAGCTATGTCACTTGGAAAAAAGGATATGATATCTATGTGGTCAGCATGAAAATACTAAATACATTTCTTGTTGTTAGTTGTGGGCTCTACTTTATAAATGCTCATCTTTCAAAGGATGAAATTTCAGAGAAATAGGTAATATTTGATACCTGAAGGTTTTCATTTTATGCTAGAGTGTAGATACATCCTATAGAAAGGAAGCTGTCACAGGAGTTTTAGGGACTCAGGAAATAAGAGTGTATGTGTGTGTGATGTAACCATGTCTGTTTTCTTGGATCATAAATTAATTTACAAATCTACTGATGCTCCAGCTGATGTTGTCTTATCTTTCCTGAAAATCATTCATAGATACGTTTAGTATTCTGAGAAGTGCCCATATGGCACACAGGCATCTGGTAGCCTACTGCAAACACTGCCATGGGCTGTGGCAGAGAGGAGAGGGATATATCCATATGCATGTACACATTTATAACAATCTCATTCAAACCTCCAACGGCAGACTGAGCTACATCCTTATAGTGAAAGTCCTAGAAGAAATGGACTGTTATTTGCAACCAGCTTCTTCATCCCAAACTAGCTTCCCTCAGGTTGAGGGGTTTTACAGGTTCTGGTCTGTCTCATCTCCTCCAACTAAATCATCTCTTTTCATCTCATCAGCACTGCTTTGGCAGCAAACTTGCTAGCCAGATGGGTGCAGTTGTGCACGCTGAAAAGAACTGGGAAAACATGAACTGGTCTTTCAACCTCTCAGATAAATTTGCTACTTTGTGATCCTCTAAGACATGAAAGTGTTGTTCCAAAATGGTTTCTTTCATTGAGAATTTTTTTTTTTTTTTCAGTTTTGGAACGTTGGAAACTTGACTATTGATAGCAATTTATCTCTTTGTGAACATCGAATACACAGCAACATAGTTGTTTGATGTTTTAAATTACTAGAAGGCAACGTTTCCCTCCTAAGTTTCATGTTGTGCTCAGTTGTCAAGTACTGCATGGAACTAAAGCAACAGAGGGAAATGTTTTGGCTGATACCAAATCTTCCTTGTTCTACACTGTCACCTGTTCTTCTTGCAGGAAGGGAGAACGCAGGGAAAGGGAGGACAAGCTGAAAGAAGTTGTGAAAGTTGTACGGTGCCTACATTTTGCTGGGCAGAGCGCAGCACTGAAGTATTGGGATGTTAGGATATTTTCTTAGCAAACTCAGACTCAACAATTCTGTAGTAACATCATACTTTCAGTTTTCACTCAGCGAAGCTTGCAAGCCCTCACAGTTGCCCACAAATGCACTGAAAACATGATCCTAAAATGCAGGAACAGGAAAACTTGTTTTACCACTTCTAAATCAATGTGCTGGTGTTTTGCTTCTGACTTCAGGTCTTTGCACTTGTAGACATCACATAAAGTTTGCAAAGAATCCTGCAACATAGTGCAATTTTATTATGACCATAAGCCTTGCGGAAACATTTCTGTTTCAAGAGACTTTCACTAAATAGCAAGCAGCATTCCCCCTGATTTCCTGCCAGCTCATCTCTCTGCTGTGAGCTCCCATCACTGAGGCTTGTGGCCCCAGAATACCACTTCCCTCCCCCTAGGACTGCCTCAGGACCAAACTGCCCAAAATTAAAGTAGGACTTTTAGCACCCCTTAGCAAAAACTCCAGCAGTTCAGGAGGGCAGGACAACCTTGGTTGCAAAAAGGTTGCATCTGCTATGCAGAAATGTATGGAGTTTTTGCTGAAGCCAGACATTCTCTGGCTCCTGGGCTTTGCACTTCAGAGCAGAGATGTGCCCTGAGGGGTTTTCCAACCACCCCTGCATGCCAGACACTCCCTGGGACTCCCTGGGGATACCTATCCCCAGTCTGCCAGCTGCTGGGAGCAGCCCCTGATCAGCCCAGACCTCCAACTGCCTTGCACTTGCCAAATCCCATGCCCAGCTTCGCTTTGCAGGGGAGCACTCGTGTGTGCCCACGTTAGCCAGGCTTGGGCTGATGAGTTAACATGAAAGTATGACGGATCATTCACGGAACCAAGACCTGCACTGATACAGGTATACCCCGCCGCATTGTCACACAGTTTACTAGCTGTAATGCTACTTCCCTGTTCATGAGTTTGCTGTTGAGTCAGGCTCAGGCCTGGGGTATTTTTCTTTTTTTTTTTTCTCCAGTTCCGGAAATGTAGGAGGAAGAGATGGTCCAGATCCTACAGTTAACAGACACAAGTGTAATCTTATTCAACCCAACAACAGGACTGGTCATGTGAGGAAGTGCTCCTCACCTGAGCAAAACCACAGGGTATCCAGTCCTCAGTGCTACCACGTCCTCCTTTAAAAACAGATGACGTGGTTTAGGCCCAGCCGAGCACCACGTGGCCACTCGCTCACCCCTCCCCCGGCGGGGTGGGGAGGAGAACGTACAAACAAAGGCAAAAGCCTCGAGGGTTGGGGTAAGGACAGGTTACTGGGACAGCAAGGGAGAGGGAAACTATCAACAACAGTACTGATAACAAATATACACAATGGGTGATAACAGAAAACAATTTACCGATTCCACGACCAAGTTCAGCCTGCCCCGGAGCCACACCAAACCCACCCCTCCCCAACTAGCCCCCTTTTATGGTAAGCATGGCATCACATGGTATGGAATAGCCCCCTGGCTCCTTGGGAAATTAACTCTGTCCTAGCCAGAGCCAGGACATTATCCACCCCTTATTCCATACCATCTACGTCATGCCCAGATTATTTCACAGATATCATTCCCTTACTCTGTGGGCCATCACTCTAAAATGTCCGTTGAGTTCATTTAGTCCATGGCTTTGGGTTCCATCTGTCATGACAGTCTCTCAGGGCAGGAGCAATGGTGCATGGTGCTGGATTGCTGCATCTGGAGTTTTTCATGGTTA